>CM066923.1:21873085-22258085 GCA_033964015.1 Scolanthus callimorphus
TTGCTTTAATAGTGCAACCTATCATAGGATATATAATTTGCACAGCGCATTATTATGTAATTGCGATTTACATACTTTTTACTGCTGCATCAAAGGCCTCCGTATTATTGCGAAGAGCAATGGCATTAGACTCAAGACTGTTCCACAGTCGTATTGCACGTGGAAAAAAAACTAAATTTAAAAATGTTCGGCATAAGGAACATTATGATCTTCTTGGGTTTGTCTAGACCTCTTATGAGGTTTTCAAAACTCAGCTAGCGTCAGATTAGTAGACACAAGGTTGCAGCCAAATGAGTATGACAGAGTTTTCCAGTGCTTCGCGGATTTCTCAGTTGGACTGTAGAGTTGAATTAGTGTTTCGTTTTCTTGTCAGGGTGTAATGGAGGTCATTTGTCGCCTGGTGCGCATCGTGCAGTGTCCACACGAATGTGGTCATGCTATGATAGTATCCGAAGGCTCCCTGGACTGGCTACTAAGCTGGCTCAGCTTGCCGCACATCTATGTGATTACGCCGTGTTCCGTATCAACCCCTCCTCAGTGTCAAATGCAAATAAATACACCTTGGAGAGCTTCAAGGCGGATCTCGTACAAGCGTACACCAGAGCAGGGGTTAAGGTATGTAAGGCCCAGCGCAAACGAACTTCTTCTGTCGAACCTTTTCTTTTTCAAAGGATGCCGCTTTATTAGACTTTCTAATAGAAAACTTTCTATTGTTTGGATTGGAACGGCGCGACTGTGGCACGACGTTTGCCGTAGGCCTTAGGGCCTGTTCACATGAGGCGATATATCTCCGGGGGTAGGGATTTCTCGGGGGGTATGGACGACTGGTTGTGTTTCACATGAGAACATTTGCACCGAGACATCTCCGTGTTGTGGCTAGAAAGCATGCGCCACGCACGTATTTTTCTTACCCAAAATCAGTCACTACAACTCTGATTAAAATCCGGTGAATTTCTCAGTAAGACGTGCAGGCGAACGATTCCATGACAACACACGCTCCCCCAAGCAACAAAAGCATGCGAAAACTTCCAAGCCAGACAACCAGGCGCTACGACTGTTGAAAAAGGCATATTGTATTGTCTTGGAAACGTTGTTAAAAAATATCGTTTTTTATGTGGCTGTGATTTACATAATGGATAAGAAAATCTCGTAGTAAATCCAGACGGCTCCTTTCGCAAAGTTGATGGAATTGATCGTAGTTAAGGGAGGCTGTCGCGATACGCGCATGCTCCAGGAACGATCACTGAGCAAAACTATTGGGCCATCGGAACAGAAAACTATTGAAGAATATGTAAAGCGTAAACATTTGGTCGGATGGATCGAGGAATAGCGAGATTAAAACGGATTGTTTTCGTGGTTTTCAGCCTTCGCTGGCCGTCGTTACGGGACGATACTTCTTTGTTTTGAGATGCGCAAAACAGCTGCGCAGTTGTTTGCCTACTATTGTGCACAGGTTTCTTGTAGTTTCCAGGTTTCCATGTTCTGTTATTTCCACAGGGTGAACACCTGTTGCTATTGCTTCCCGAGTCGGACATGATCGAGGAGGACTTCCTAGTGTACGTCAGCGAGTTTCTCGTCTCCTGTTCAATCTCCCATCTGTTCAGCGAGGAAGAACAGACGTCCGTTATCAACGCCGTGCGTACCGAGGTCACACAAGCAGGGCTCACATACACGCGGGATGTGGCATGGGACTTCTTCCTTAAGTAAGTGTGGCGATCAAGCGCGGAATACTGATTTAGGGTTCTGAACTAAGCCTGGTGCACACTTACGACCTTCTCAAAGCTCTAAAGCCTGGTGCACACTTGCGACATAACGTCATAAAAAATATCACGCAACAAAATTTAGTGGTTTCAAAGTCCACAACAAAAACACATAATATTGCTTTGGTGAAGTAATCTAATGATGATCCATGGCAAATACAGCCGATTGCGTTTGAGCGTTTTACCCTAACAGTTCGCACATTATGTTTGAACGTTTAAAAGTTGTGTTTCTAGGATGAAACGAGACGTTTCTATGGCGAACCAAAGAGTTCTGTCCTCTCTGATTGGTCAGTGAAAAATACACATGGCGGTTGCCCTTGGAAACGTCTGACTTTTTGTCTCACAACGCAACTTTCAAACGTTCAAACGTAACGTGCGAACTGTTTGGGTAAAACGCTCAAACGCAATCGGCTGTACTGATTATTACAATTATTTTCCCATGCTTTTTTCGTTGCAACATAAAGTCGTTATGTCGCTAGTGTGCACCGAGCTTTATTCACTGCAAAATTTCACATGTAGTAAGCAGGTCGAAGCAGGGCTAAATAATAACGGCTGGAAGAAGGTCGGACATGGATGCAGTTCGAGGAAAACAAATAAAAAATGGCGAATCTTAACCATATTTACAACACAACTATTTGGTTTGATCTTTTCCTACCGTTTTTTGTAGTTTTGAAATTTTGTGTATGCGCACGTTTGGCTTCGTTTTTCATGGCGTTTTCGCGCCCCGCAAGTTTAAGAGCTGATGCGAGTTTTATTTGTTTCCAGAACCGTCCGTGAAAACCTTCGTGTCGTGATGACCTGTACGTCGCTAGGAGACGCATTCCAGAAGCGCTGTCGTTCACTACCTGCCCTTACCAATACGGTATCCATCATGCTACTCCAGCATTGGTCCAAGGAAGCGCTGGTCTCCCACGGGAGTCATCATCTCAAAGGTACATTCAGTACTACTTCAACGTCACAATTTTTAAAGCTCGGTACATACTAGCGGACAAGTCACAGGGCCCGACATTAACTTTCATGAGGAGTGCCATTGGCGCCAAAATAAAAAGTGCTTGTCTTCATAGAGTGAAGATATGTCGCCATAATAGATATCTGGGCGCCATCTTTTTATTCCGAATTAATGCTGTTGACAGCTAATTTTGAGAAGGGCATTTTGTAAAAACATACAGACTGGAAAGGCACGTCGCCATTTGTCGACAAGGTTATAATATTTGTTCAACAAACCCTAATTGTAGTGCCATTGGCGACCATATTTTTGCAACGTCAGGCCCTGGTATAGTGTGATTCCGTTTTTATGTCAAGATTTTGATCGCCGAGAAACACCAGCGATTTATCGGGTTGGGCCTTATAAGTTACCGGGTAGTTTGAGATAACGGCTTCAGTGTAATGACCACATTAATTTTTTGTTCCAAAGGTTGTCGAGTTTATTTTATTTGGCCTATACAACTATTTCAGGACAGGTTACACCATCTCAACTGTCTGTTATAACCCTTGATGCGCTATGGCAGCAAATAGGTATACCAAAACAAAATCGTGGACACTGTGTTATGGAAACTCATCACTGGGAATCAATTTGGAACTGGGTTACCACCACCACCGTGGGCTACAGCAGACAGTTGTGGCAGATAGTTAGTTTAGTAAAGTCTCTTGAGCGATGCTGGTGCAACCTTTTCTGAAAGAGTGTATAGTACTGGCATGGAAAATTTTTGCAGGCAGTGGTCTGCTGTATATACAGATGCAATAAATGCAGACATACAATCTACATACAATCTATGACTATAGTGCAACGTTTTCTGAATTGGTGTATAGTACTGACATGGACCATTATTGACTGACATGCACTGTCCTTCCCTTACCAGATGTGAGCATCTTCACTGCAGTAGAGAAGGAAAACCTGGCTCATCTCATGTCATCCATGCATCTCGCGTTACGCCACCGGGACGACTCCTCTTGTGAGTCCGGCACACATGGCCATCTCACCAATACTACCTTTGAGATCTTCGTTGAGAAGTAAGTTACTGGTTTTAGATCCTTTTTCTGGTGAAGTATTCGAGGAATCTGCCCAAACCGCTATCGCCCAATCTACAGTAAAACCCCGCTTTTACGATACTCCTCGGGGGCAGCAAACTTGCATTGTAAAATCGGGGTATCGTTGTAAACGAACTCTAGATATGAGGATTTTAAAGGAGATGTATTGTTGCCTGGACCCAGAAAAGTCATCGTAAAATCAGGGGTTCAACTGTACAATGGGAAGCACAGATGGCCGAATGGGCTGCTGGCCAAGTTTATTCTGTTGGCGACAGAATACGAAAGTTGATTACGGGCGCGATATCATAGTCAATGTGCTGTATTCTTGTCGAAAGCGGTCTACAAGACCGTGGTATCTGTAATTTAACCCTCCGTCCACTAAAGTTTACTCGGCAATCCCTAATCTCTGCTCAAGGAGGTGAGAGAAATCCGCAACCGCATAAACTAAAAGCAAATTCCATTCATACTAGGGGTGTGTTGCCAGTTGCTCCATTTGACTTGGGAGAGTAAGCTGTGATAGTTCTTGAAGGAAGCATGTACCAAAGCAATTAGGTCTAGTGTGCAACGATCATCTAAATTTAACTCAGCCAATCAGATTACGCTACTGCGTTTTTCATCATTCTTCAAACTCCCACTTTTACATTTCCGATCGCCAAACTGCGTTTTGGTTTCCGTCTATCAAACTTTTAGGAAAGGCACATGGATTTTTTTAGTTTTGTTTGCATTTTTATAGTGAAAAAACATTTGGTTTTGTAGCCTAGTTAGTCCTTATTAGTTCAAGAAACCTCTAAAAGGTGAAATCACCAGTTGCTCACTTGTTTGATTGACGGAAGCCAAACCGTGGTTTGTTAGTCGGCGTAGAGTTCACAGAATGCGTGAAATCACCCAGAGCTGTTCGCTCGTTTGATTAACGGAAGACAAACCGCGGTTTGTTAGTCGGCGTAGAGTTCGCAGAATGCGTGAAACCACCCAGAGCTGTTCACTCGTTTGATAGACGGACACAACGTGGTATGTTAGTTGGCGAAGAGTTCGCAGAATGCGTGAAACCACCCAGAGCTGTTGACTAGTTTGATAGACGGAAGCCACAACGTGGTATGTTAGTTGGCGAAGAGTTCGCATTATGCGTGAAATCACCCAGAGCTGTTCGCTCGTTTGATTTGTTAGTTGGCGTTCGCAGAATTATGAATGTGCGTTAATAATCTCCACCACACTTCCTAGCCTCCTTTGCAGCCGCTGCCTAGTCGCTCGTTTCACTTTCAAACGAGCGACACGCCAGCGGCTACAAAGGAGGCTACACACTTCCCTGCTCTAATCAAAGTGCCACTTTCCATATTGAATATATTATTCTAACCCTTGTTGTATTTCTAAAGGTTTATCAATTTGGTGAAGAAGAGACAAGAGTTCCTCTTACGCGAGTACGAACACGTGGAGGCGGCGCTGAAGACGATCGAGCGCGGCACCATGTTGGCTGAGCAGCTCAAGAAACAGCTCGAGCACGAGAAGACTGTACTGGGGCAGAAAAAGGAGGTACGGGTTAATCATTCATAGGAACGCACCTATCCTCAGCTGATCTCAGTTGAATTGGGTTTCCCGCAGCGTTGCTGATTTTTCACCAATTCCCAAAATGAATACTTTTTGCCACACTAACCCCACCCCCTTTCCTAATGAGAAGAGTCTCCCTTACCTTCTGAAAACAACGATACTTGCAAGGTAAATCAGCCCCTGAGCGAAGTTCTATTTAAATAAGCTAGTAAAAACCGCCCAGGCAAAATGCATCTGCGCGATGATTGAGAACAGGCTACATTTGTAGAGGCGCTTGTACTTCCTTCAAATCTGAGATCTGGCTATGCGAGAGTCTGTTTCGCGCAGCAAGAGTGCTTTATTGCTTGTGGGGGCGAGCATGTATGTCAAGTCCTAAATAGTAGTTACAAATGTTTAAATAGACTTGCAATATTATACTTTTATGTTATATCTAATGTTTATCTAACATTTTATGTAAATCTGTTTACAGTTAATAAAGTATCATTAGTTATTATTATTTTCTTGATGTACAACCTCTTTCCCCAAGAGCGTAACATCACCTTCAAATTTTCCGTTTTTGCTTTTCTAGGGAAATTGTCAACTATTGATGCAGATCGGACAGGTATCTCATCGTGTTGTACCTTTTGTTATGTTGTTTCATTGTTGTTGTTTTACATTGAGAAACAAGTTTGAAAAGCAATGATGAATTTTGTTGGACTGTAGGATCGAGCGATTGCTGAGGAACAAGTGCGACTTGTCAGACGACAACAGGAACGAATCCAAAAATTGAAGAAGGTAAAAACAACGTGCTAAAGGCCGGTTACACTTGCGATTTTTGTTGCATTTGTCGCGGCGATTTTTCTCGGGCGAGTTGCAATTCCATCTTTCTAGTGCAAACGAGATGCAACTCCGGTGCGATTTCTGTGCTCTCTTTTCTCCAAATCGTATCAAGTTGCAAAGAGTTTCGAACATGTTTAAAATCTCCCCGACATCACGCGACAAAAATTGCGGCAGATTGCGCCGAGTTTAGTTGCACATAGTTTGCATTAGTGATTTTGAGTTGACGCGTATGTGCGAGAAAAATCGCGTCGACTCACGCGACAAAAATTGCTGGTGGAAACGAGCCTTAAATCCGTCAAAAAATCTCTTTCCTTTTGGATACCCCGATTGGGACCAAACCCGTTAAGCATTTGATTCTAAATTTGTGGAAATTATGTTTAAATCAGTGGCGATGCCCACTGTTGGTCTCATGTTTTAGTGATGTAAAAAACATCCAAATAACTTATGGATAGTCAACATACTAGTCTAGGTTTGTAAAATAGCCCTTAAAAACAACAGACCGCTCATAATTATAGGCTTCATGGACCTAAAACAGAGTAGATGGAAACGGATTGCAACAATGAGTTTTTGAAATTTTGTTGGTGTAAACAGTTATCAAAGTTTAAAGTTATCAACATTTGTACGAAAATCGGCAGTCTTGCCAATTGAACTTATTTAAATTGCTCTTTAGACTAATATCAAGTGATATAGGTGGTCTGCGGATCATTACATACAATAGACCTCGTCTTGGGCGTATTGTTTTCCCATTTCAGATCGCGTGGCATTCATTTGAATAAACTTTCTTTGTTTGAAACCTTCCATATTCATATATCCTTCAGTGCGTAGCAGAAGAAGAAAGAAAGAATACTCATGGGAATGCCACGTGATCTGAAATGAGAAAACATTACGCCCAAGCCGAGAGGAGGTCTATTTTAGAGCGATATTTACAAATTTATTCAAATAACCGTGAGACAGCCCCTTTAACAATTCCTTCATGAACAAGTTTCCAGAACCCGACGAATAAATACTTTTCAATGCAGCCGAACGATGTTTAACCGACCACGTTGTTCGGTGCATGTTTAGCTTTTTCTAAATCACTGAAAACGTAACTTGAGGAAAAGTAGAATGATGTCGAACACCATGCTGAATCATGTACAATGTTATGAGCGTTTCAATATGTTGAGCGTTTTTTTGGATATTTGAATTTTTTTTCCGCTCGGGTTTCCTGTGTTGAGCGTTTTTTTGGATATTTGATTTTTTTTTTGACGCGCGGGATACCTGTGTCTCCTTTCACATCTTTCCCCCGCGACACTGGAATCCCACGTGCCAAAAAAAATCAAATATCCGGAAAAGAAAACCGCTGGAGAGCCGACAAGCAGGCTACAGCCCAACACGACCAGGTTTTTCGTTTGACAGGCTCTTCCCGAGTACCAGATAGCACATGAGCGTGCTGTATTCAAAGCCGCCGCGGTTGTCTCGGACACAAAGAGAGTACTGAAGTTCCTGGACGCGCAGGGATTGACGGAACTTCGGGCCATGCAGAAACCGGACAGTGAGATCGAGGACTTACTCGCGGCGCTCATTATTATCGGTATGTGTTGGACAAACCTTGTAAGTCACTCCTTTGTTATTATTTACATTCGTTGTTATTGTTTACATTCGTTGTTATTGTTTACATTCTTTGTTGTTGTTTAGATTTTTTTATTGTTTACCTTCTTTGTTATTGTTTACATTCTTTGTTATTATTTAGATTCTTTGTTATTGTTTACATTCTTTGTTATTGTTTACATTCTTTGTTATTGTTTACATTATTTGTTATTGTTTGCATTCTTTGTTATTGTTTACATTCTTTGTTATTGTTTACATTCTTTGTTGTTGTTTACATTCTTTGTTATTGTTTACATTCTTTGTTATTGTTTACATTCTTTGTTGTTGTTTACATTCTTTGTTATTGTTTACATTCTTTGTTATTGTTTACATGTGTAGAAATTTCCAAATAGCCATCTACAAACAAGTTTTATACTTGATTTATCGACTTCAATTGAAAATATCGCGCTACATTCCCTAAATCAGCCGATGGAAATGGATGCTTTCTCTGACTCGGTATGTTGCTAGGCTGTCGAAATGGCGACTGACACAGGCTCTCAAGGGATGTCGCACTGGTTCGAAACCTTTTGCTACTTGATACGATTTTGAACGAAAGAGAGCAGAGAAATTGCTACGGATTTCTATCTCGTTTACACTAGTGTGTTGGAAGTCGAGCGAGAAATGCAAAAAAAAAAAAATAGCAAGTTTGAACCGGCGTTCAGGCTTCAAATGACTTTACCACCCAGAAAGAGTGGATTTCAGATGACCTGCGATTGGTTTCACTACAGTCATATGAATTCCTCTCTATGTCTTATGACAGAGAATAGGTGCTCTTGCGCCATCTTGGATTTTTCAAAAAAATAGAATATACGCGTAATGTTAATTTTTGTCTTACAGTGAAGTCCCCAACATCGGATCTAACGTGGAACAAGGGTGCGAAAAGACTCATGGCTAATCTAGACAGGTAAACCTATAGTCCTTTGCTGTACTGCACTTTGTCGTACTACAGGACCCGAAATTACGACAACTCGTACAATCACCAGGCGACAGACAAAGCGAAAATGCGTCCTGGTCTTTTCTGATTGGTTACTCTCCCACTAGGGTTCCTTATCACGAAATGGCTTCCGTCTGGCGCTAACCTCGCCATTACGTGGGAACCTGAAGTGGGGGGACTCCCATATTTTTGGGGCGGGGCTGCTCGTCGTACCTTTTAGGGTTTAAAATCAGGCCTCTGGTACCTTTTAGGGGGTAAAAGTCGAAAACGTGATTTTTTACAGATAGGTACCTCTTAGTGGTCTGTTCTAGCAAATCATGCAACAGCCTGAATTTCAGACGTATTTTCTCTCTTAAAAAATAGGAGAGAATAATTTACGAGGGAAAATACGTCTGAAATTCAGGCTAATATAACTTGTTGGTACCTTTTAGGGGTCAAAATCAGCTAAGCGACGCCATGTTTGGTACCTTTTAGGGGTAAACTCTAAAGTTCCCGACGAGCACCCCCGCCCCAAAAATAGGGGAGTCCCCACCCGGGGGTGGCGCAAAGAAGTAAAGATTAGGTTATCAATTTTAAAACGTATCACGTCCTTTACAGGTTCCGTGAAGAGCTGTCATTGTTCGATGAGATTGAGCTTCCTCCTAGTACTCTACAGGTGGTTGAACCTTACCTGAAGAAGCCGCACTTTAGCGGCGACTATCTGGAACGTAAGACGAACAACTCGGCTGTGGGCTCCTTAGTCCTCTGGGTACGCGGGGTTGTCAGGTATGTAGACTTACAAAAGATGCTCACCTTTTAGTTTCAATTAATTGAAATGTAAATAAATGATAGCTCATTATAGCTAAGGGGTGTGGGACATTTGACGTTTTTGGGGGTGGAGCGGAAGATTTTGTCGGTGCAAGATTTTTTTTCAATTCTCCGCGATGGCGTATGATATTAACTTAGTAAAATTACAGATAATTATATAACGAATTTGTTCTGCAAAAAGTAACGCGCCTCGTTTTTTTTCGCCTCGCAACATTTCGTACTGCTTTCGTACTGATATTAACTCTTCATAGCTAAAAGGTCACTGTATAACATGAACAGTCATGTTTAATTTGTCCTTGAAAATTTCCTCTTAAACATTTAAACCGGTTAAGCCATGGTGTGAATATGGTATTAGTTATGGGTTTGCCTCTTGTTTATCTATCTATCGTTGTTTATCCATCCATTGTACACGGCATCCATTATTTGTTTAAAGACCTGTTCACACTAACGATATAGCGCCATTGTCAGAATGTGTCGAAAAATAACAGAAATGCTCCAGCTTTTAACGTAGCATAGAGTATTGTGCCCTTATTTAAGTAAATTTTCGCTTTCGAGTGGAGAAAATGTGTTCTGTTCGGGCGACACCTTGCTTGTGTTGTTATGTCTCTAGTGTGAACCAAGCCTAAGGATGTCTCTAGTGTGAGCCAAGCTCAAGCGTTTCCATAAGTGTGTGTTATTTCATCCTCTGGTGGTAAATCCAAATTCCCTACTGGTTCATACATCTCATCGTCTTCCTCATCATCTGGTTTAGGCAGCGGTTCTCTCGTTACCGGTGTTTTGTAATTCGCATTTTCTTCGTCTCTAGTTGTTTCGTAGTACTCGATTTCTGGTGCAATTTCTGGTGTTGGCAGTGTCTTTTTATGGCCCACATTTTCAAGCTCCAGCGATTGCTCCTGAAATAAAGGTTATTCGATTTTTGCGATAAAAGAGTGAAGGAGTTGTCTGTGTGTGGATACGAGGCGGTTCTATTATTATGGGCTCGAGCATTTTTTGACTATTTTATACCGCGCTACAGAAAATTAAAAGCATCGTTTTACGTAGTGCCGTACTCGATGGGAAGGTTGAGTGGAATACCGCTGATTATTATACGACCGAGACGTCATTTGACCTGATAAGGTCAAAATTGAGTGCAGATATATATATCTTATTAGATGTTTTTTCATGTAATACGGGCAGATATTTTACGAGTTGCGGACGTATTTTTTCGCGCCCCGCAGGGGTGAGGAAAAATGCGAGCAACGAGTAAAATGTCAGATGTCAATGAGTTATTTATTATACGCCAAACAAAACTTTTTTCTTTTCTTTTCAAGATTCACTAGAAAACGTACGTGGTTTGACTAGCAAACGATTGGGAAGCCATTCAACTGCGCGCGCAAAACCGGTTTTCAACAGGGTAATACGGCTTTTGTCGTGTAATACGGCTTTTGAACAGGTGGAGATTCGGTACTTGGTATGCGCTTGGGTCGCTGGTCACCGAACCAATCGCTGGCTCGTAAAACGAGAAACCGCTGAAAGTTTTTCGTTTGCGGGCGACGAAATGATGCGAACGCTGTCCGCTTTCGCGGGATTTTTCTCCTCGTACTTTATATCCAGCAGTAGGGAAACCGCACCTAATTCGGAGTGTGCGCCGCGTTGTCAGGTTTATGAAGATTTCAATCGCCAGAAGAGATAAACACACTATCTTGTTATTCATAAGTTTTTAATTACAAACTCTTAAAACGAAGGTTAAATACAACGAGCCCAATTATTATGAGATTAGATAAGTTTGAAATTTCGTTATCGCGCGAATTATTGTATGCAATTTAGCTTCCTGGAAAGAAAAAGCTAAAATTCAAGTCGACCATCCAAAGAGCCATCTACGGCAAGCAACTTCATTAGAGGAGACTGGAGCACAGAAGACAGCTGTAAAGTAGAAAAAATATATTTATAAATACTGTTTCATTATTTTGTCATAAAGATACACACAAACAAACATAAGGATCTAAATTATTTTTGTGATAAAATGTGGTCAGCTAAAGAGGAGGAAAGAACTAGGATATTGAATACAAATTGTAAACAAAATGTGCAGCCAGATTTGCGGGTTTACCCCCGTGTAAGAACCATTCCCAGAGGACATCATTGTTGTGTTCAGTTATTTCATCGTGATTCGTTCTAGTAAACAAAATAGGCTTTGTGACGCAACTCATGAACAATACACAGTCCGTGTAGCCAGATTGGCAGAGATCATGGTCAAAAAATATGCAAATTAACTTGACAGAAGCATAAGAAATTAGTACAATCATCACTTTTATTCGCAAAAGGCAAATTTTGACACAATTAATAGCGTTTCTGAACAGCAACTGAAATAATTGTTATAGAGTTGCTATAATTGTACGTGCTTATACGAAGTAAATCTACAATTTCACCGAATGACTGATTGTCCCGATCGTAGTTTGTCAAGAGACTGCCAACATAGTTAAACTAAAAAAAAATATTTACTGCGCCATCACCGATCACAGAAACATATTACACTGAAACCACTAATTTCCCAACTACAACCTGTTCGTCGCTAACTGACCCAAAGCTATTCCATACAAAAGTTGTTGGCAAAGGCGATTTTTTCTGAATTTGGTTTGGAGGTAACGTGAGAAATAGAGACTTGAACTATACATTTCTGTTTTCAAATCACCGGTTCAGCCCCTGGTACCATGATCTGCGAGCTATGCATTCATGGTTTAATTTGCTAGGTGAACGATTTGAGCAAATTTAAAACTAAATGCCTCGGCAATGACCGACTCCGAATGGACAACAATGCAGTTTAAAAAGATAAATGAAGTAAATTAACTCACCTTTTCGCTTTTATGTATTTGTAGTTTACGTCGATGTCAACAAATAATCTCTCAATGGTGCTGTTATAACATAACAATGGCCGCCATGTTTGCTACGAAGGAGTTCTTCTCTGGCCATACTGAGAAGGACGAGAAGCGTATTTTTCGACCATGTAGCCGCTATTTGAAGCATCCTAAGCATCGACCGGCCTTTTGAATGACAATAGGATAATGCCGAGGAATATTTTAAGCATCTTCAGCAACATTTACGCAGAAATAATCCAGAGAAATCGATGGGACAAACCGAAACGTAACGCTCCACTCTGACCAGATTCCATTCCCTTTGGCTTTCTAGCGCATGCGTAGAACTTATTCTCCACCTGTTCGGCTTTTGTAGTGTAATACGGCTTCATATACAACGCCGTTCTTGCATTCTGATTTTCTTAAATTTATTAATATATCTTATTAGATGTTTTATCGTGTAATTTAACGACGAACAAAACTTTATTTTTTCTTTTCAAGATTCACTAGAAAACGTACGTGATTTGACTAGCAAACGATCAGGAAGTCGTTCAACTGCGCGCGCGAAACCCGTTCGTAACCGGTTTTCAACAGTGTAATACGGCTCCATATCTGCACACAATTTTGGCCTTATTTGGTAAAATGACGTCACATTCGTATAATAAATTCTAATATACAGCATTACCTCGTTCACAACAGCATGATTGGAATTGCCGGACACGGCTTCAGTATTGTAACTAAGAAAAGAAAATAATTCTCAATTGATAACTTTTCAAGAACTATTATTTTAACGAATATTTAACGTAAAAACGTGAAATTATCCATACCTTTGTTTTCTTTCCATAACTGAATGAAAAAACATGAATTCGAGTAAGTGATAATACTTTTAAGCTATAGAATCGCCGTCTTATTGCATTTGGATTGCATCGTACTTTGCGGACAGGCGTCGGGTAAGCTCAGATGTAGCTTGTCAAACAAAGCAAAACATGGCAACAGTGACCACGTAGTAGACAATTCTAGAGATTTAGCCATTCGATAGCCATTTCTCAGCTCATATGATTCATCAAGCTTAAACAAAGATAATCATAAGCGGGCAGGATGTTTAGATAGGCGGGCTTAATCTTCATAGATTTTCGATATTTTATTCCTTCTGCGAATTCAATGACCTGTGACATAAACGACAGCAACTATGTGGGATAATGGGGTATGGATTGAAGTACTCCTGCATTGGCTACACCAAATATTCAAACTAAAACTCTCCAAGATGTTACGGTCCCCATCGAATACCCTTATCGCAGGGTTGTAATCCCCTGTGTGTGTTCTCCACGTCTCCAAAACACCTCGAAGTCGTTAAAAAACTGCATTGTCTATTTTTCAATAACCCACTTCTCGATATTTGTAAAACCTGATGGAACATATACTGTCTCGTGTTTGATATATTACTATGATCCGGCTAACTTACCCCGTCTCCAAATGTAGATGCCCAGACATGCTATGATAACCACAAGTACGGCTATGATCGCGACACAGACGCCAATGATCCAATCACCTGTAGAAACACCAGAATACGCCAAGAGGCAATGAGTTTTACTCTCATTTGAAATGTTACATGAGAGATACCTTTTATAGTACGTGAATTGAAAAGCAGAGTTATCACCAGAGAAAGCCATTCCAGTGCTGTTGTTAGATCCGGCCTACTGCGGCCTGTTCTTTGCCAATTTTGTTTATAATGTGTTAAAGGGGCACTCGCACGCTTAATTTTTGTACAACCTGTCAAAAAATACAATTAAGTTTACCGGGAATAATCAAAATAACTGTCAAGGTTTGTTAAATGACCGTTTAACTGTTAAATCCATACAAATTATTTATTTAGCTTTGCCCGAGGGCCGGGAAATCCTCACAGAGCGTGGCTCCAATTACGAGGTTACCTTGTCAGTGTAGTGGGTTAGTAAGTAAGTCCTGCACTGAGGATGGGCAACTTCCGATGTCCCCGTGGTTCTTTAACGTCCATCTGGTTCCGGTTAGTGTAGTGCATGTGATAGACGGGACCTACGGTTTAACGTCCTTATCCGAGAAGACGCGAAGGTCTAACCATTTGCAGATATTAGAGCAAAGGCAGCACCTTCTCGATTATTAGAAAAAGACCCTGAGTGTTGGTCCGGCCGGAGTTTGAACTCCCAACCTCCCGCACATAAGCCCGGCGCTCTACCACTGCGCTAACCGGTCGTCGGTCGTCAAATCTATAGTGTTTTTTTCTATTATAAAGAGGATAGAATTGGATTGCGATTTGAATCATTTGCTCGTCAGGCAAGCGTTCGAGTGCCCCTTTAACGATGCAGCAAGGTATTTAGAAGTTATTTAGCCTGCGTAGCAAGCCTTTCCGTAGAGTTTTATGGTTGCAGAATAGTACGAGAGATTTTCGATGATTTATTGCTACGCAGGCTAGAATATATTCTGGTCACCAATCATGCAGACTAATGACATTTTTATGAGGTGAATTTATTCAGGGGTAATCGTCTCGTTAGAAAGTTGTTGATCGTTGACTCTCGTTCGATGATGACTTACAATTATTGTTGCATTCTTCTCTTTCACGGTGGGCTTCTTCATGTGGGACGACTGTAATGTCAAATAAGGACATTGTTATTTTTAGCTCGTGGATACGCGAAACAGGTTAGAAACGGGTTATCGTGAGTGGACGTCATGTCACTCGCTCGCTCACTCGTTAGGACATTACAACGCACTTTTCCCTACTTGTTACGTCACTGAAACGTCACAGGAAACCTTGGTCTCTGTCCAAGGTAAGTTCTGTATAAGTGGTAGAAGTTTAAAAACAAATTCTAAGAAAGCAATGTTGAATATCTTGACTTTGCTTAGTAACTTCTTCCATGCAGTCTACCTACAGATCATTGGATGATCATTGTCATTATCAATCGCATGATTAACTGAATATTGCCTGGTGTTTGTGTACGACACCTCGATAGACAAAGGTGTCACAACTTTGGAGCCCTTGTCTAAAAACAGGCTGACTGACTCCCGGCGCTTGCACCTGGTAGCTGAATTACGCTAGGTTCCAAGCGGCCATTAGTGCAGACGCTGAGGGCTGACACTTCGAGAGGGTTTATTACGTTCTCAGCGGAATATTCCCTGGTGTTTGTGTCCGATGCCATCGAGAGACAAACGTATCACGATCTGACCCTGAAATAGGGTTGGCGAGGCGGGACCTCTCGAAAGATGTGGAACACACTAAAACAAGATTCGACTTAGTCTGTTCAATATGAACCAGTTTCAACTACGACCCGAAAAGAAAGAAAGTTTCCTCTGTCCTGGCCGGGAGTCGATTCCAATTCACAGCGTTGAGTCTAACGCCGCATTGCTGAACTTAGCGTGCTCTCATATCTTAACCAAAGTCTCATTTCTAACCTTGCAAAGCTGTCCGTAAAGAGTACTTCCCGGCCGTTCCGTATCCAGCAACATTCCGGGCATACACCTGAAGACGATATTCCGTGCATGGCTCTAGATCAGTTATCTGGAATGTGTCTGTTGTTATTCCTTGGTGGGTGATATTGTTATTCAGCTCTATCTTGTAGTCAAGAATAGGGTGGCTGCCATTGTCTTGAGGGCCAGTCCAATGCACTCGTATTGAAGACGACGTGATGTTTGTTACCGTGACAACTGGAGAGCCTGGAGGCACTAAGTAACAAAAATTAAACTTAATCGTGGGTGTCTATATCGAATTTTACACAAAAATTCAACTGCCAGATAAGCATAAATTTGGAGAGTTTTAGTTTGGTATCGTGCGGGTTGGAATGGATTGAGACTTGGAAATGTGATAGCGAAAGCTATAAAATCTTACATAAGAATGCTAATATAATGCGAATTGCAGTTGCTTTTTCTTTCTCATTAGACTATAAAGATGAATTGCAATAAAGGATTCTGTGTTGTTTGTGTGGATCACTGGCCTAGCTTGTTTAAAGGGAGTTTGTCATGATACGCGCATGCTCTCCAGGAGCGGTCACTCTGATTCATGAGCAAAACTAGTCAGACCATCTTATCAGATAACTATTTAAGAATGTGTAAAGTTAAGAAGAATAGTAAGATGGATAGAGAAATAACGAGATAATATACGGTTTTATATCGGTTTTTATGTGGCTGTGATTACATAATGGATAAGCAAACCTCGTAGTAAATTCAGACGGCTCCTTTCGCAAAGCTGATCGAATTGATCGTAGTTAAAGGGAGGCTGTCACGATACGCGCATGCTCCAGGAACGATAACTGAGCAAAACTATTTAGACGATCCTATCAGAAAACTATTGAAGAATATGTAAAGCGTAAACATTTGGTCGGATGGATCGAGGAATAGCGAGATTAAACCGGATTGTTTTCGAGGTTTTTAGCCTTCGCTGGCCATCGTTACGGGACGATGCTTCTTTGTTTTGAAATGCGCAGAACAGCTGCGCAGTTGCGTGACAGGCTCCCTTTAAACAACCGTGACACAGCCCCTTTAGCCCCTCTTCTTCGTCAAATTTCTAACCTTGGTTTCTTGTTCGCAAGGAGTATTTTCCCGCGGGGCCATATCCAGCCGCATTCCTAGCGGACACCTCTATGCGGTAATACGTGTCTGGCTCTAGATCAATTATCTCGTACTTGTCTGTGGTAATTCCCTGCCGCGTCACGTTTTTATGAAGTTCTACCTTATAGTCAATTACAGAATTGCTGCCACTGTCTTGCAGACCATTCCAGTGCACAATTAATGACGATGAAGTAATGTTGGTTACATTGACAACTGGGGAATCTGGAGGGACTGAAAACAAAAATATTTAGGGTTGTCCAATATACTGAATGATAATTTTATGCATTGTCTAAAACAATGGAGTATATTAGAGAATGAGACAGAGCAATAGAAGAGAACAATGCCATGCATAAATTTGTCAGGGTATTGGACTAGTATGAACCTCCCAGGTGAATCGTGAGGTGATCTGAATTGGGTGGCAACAAGATGTAAACACCGTTAACTGAAGCTCCACTGCAAGAGCTTGCATAATGACTACTTGCATAATGACTACTTGAAACTTCAACCCAGTTAAAACTAGTGTATTTTGTCACATAGACCTAGTAAGTATTCGTGCAGTCAGGAACTTAAGAGAACATGACTGCAGAAGGCTTCCCTACATATAATGGATTTGGAATCGCTCTACCGCCTCTCCCCGTCCCCTAAGCAATATCAGAAATGGTATTGTCTTACACAACTGAGTGATGTTAATCGAGTGTTCGCTTTCACCAAGGAAGTTGGTTGCCCGACATGTGTACTGCCCATAATTCCCGCTTTCTTGTGACGTCCGTACTCTGAGTTCGCTTTTCCTAGCCACGGTTTTGACTCCAACAGACGGTGGCACCCCACTTGCATTATACCATGTAAACAGAGGACTAGGTACGCCATCCGCGATACACTTTAGAATCGCCACATTCCCATCCCATGAATCAACACTAGACGACGAGGAAGATACATTGATCTCTGGCTTATCTGAAAAGTATTTGAATACTGTTGGTATAAATGTAAAATGTAAATGTCAGGTGCAGCTCGTAAGCTGAATTACGCTGGGTCTTAACGGCGCCGCTGGCAGCCAAGCGGTCCTAAGCACACACACTGAGGGTGGTCACTGCCAGAGGGTTTATCACGTCCTCTTTAATGTCTCTCCTGGAACTGGGAAGGGTAGTGAAGGCGCGACGGTATACCTCGGTTTGTTGTTTCATTCGAAAGTCAAAGGTCGTAGGTCTTTCTGTGGTGAGCTGTCAGAAGTCGACTAGAAGGTAATTTCTAATAGCTATTTGGGAACCTGTTTCTCAAGCAATCAGACAGACGGAGTACATCCTTGCTATTTTGAACGATTTAGTTATCGAAGTAAAAATGCTTGGTGATCCAAGTGGTTGTAGTCCTGAGAAAAGTCCATTAGACATGACGTATTGACAACCTTAGCGGAAGTTAAGTCAGCAGGTTCCCACGGTCCTGGAAAGTCATGGAAGTCTGAAAAAGTCATTCCATGCCTGGAATTTCAAAAAAATATGCTTCAGGTCACGGAAAAGTGCTGGAATTTATCATTGACTTCAGATCAGATTCTTGACTTAATTGAATTTCAAATGTCGCATTTTCACATTTCAAATCATACTTCCAGTTAATAATTTTGAGTCCTTCCTGTTATCTTAGTATTTGAAAAGTCATGGACATTCATTGAAATTTTAAACCCCGTGAATCATGTTCTGGATGATCAAAGTCCAAAATGATTGTTACCTACATTGAACACTGACAATGAGTTTCTTTCTGATGGGTGATTTCTTAGGGTCATTACTGGCCAGACATTCGTACGTCCCTTTCTTGTCTCTTGTAATGCCTGGAATATTAAGCACTGCCTCTGTTTTCCCCTTGGCCAACACGCCCCCATCTGCTTTCCATACCCATGTGATCTGAGGAGGCGGTCGTCCTTTCGCTGCACATCTCACAAGTAACGTCTTGCCCTCCACGATGTTGGTCGAGGTGTTGAACGAGGACACGAATTCTGGAGCAACTGAAAATTAATCGTACTGGGCTTGATGACTTTTACTTGGTCACCGTATACATTAAAATTTTAAGACCACCAACTATAACAATAACAACCAACCCAAGTAACGAATGCTATCAGCATGACGTAGTGAAGCTTTTGTAGGATTCCAAATATATTCGCGGATTCTAATTACAGTTTATTTGAAATGTATGTATTTCTATACCGCAAATTATCATATGGATATGTTCAAATGCGGTTTACAGATGTGGGATTCCTACATGCGGAATGCGGCCTTTAAAACTTAATTTTCTCAAATCTTAGCAGTCCTTCATCAGGATTCCCTGATGTTCATACTGTTTCCTTTTGACTGCCTCTTTCAATTTTAGATGATAAAATTGTGACATTAATTTTTTGTGTTTTAAAATGTAAAACACTGGCCGCGATGCTGTATTGACAAGTAAAAGCACAAATCAGCAAATTAAAGCTAATTCAAAGTACTCTCCTGCTTACCTTTAATATCTAGACGTGCAATCTCTTTGACATCCTTCTCCTTCCCTTTCTCGATCACCGTCATCTTGACCAGGTAGAAATTCTCATCCAATAAGGACACATTTTTGATCTCATACGTCGCATGCCCTGCTGATAGACCGCCACTAAAGTGCAGCCTGCCTTTGTAGACAGGGTCCGTAGAGTTCTTTGCAGTTGATACCTGACCAAGTAGATTGCCAGTGAACAATTCTCCACGGGTTTAATGTCACCCGGTTTGCTGAAATCATATATGCCAAATTTGGGGAACCCTAGGTCTGTGTAACGTTTCAATGACCAGGTGAATTTGGCGCTTTCTCCAATATATTTGCTCTGAAATATAGGTCGTATGGCAGCTGATGAATCTGTGAATGAAAGAAACGTGATTTTGTGAGATTCATCTACTTTTTCTTTTCCTTGTAGTCATAAAGAGAAGAAAAATAAGCTTCAAGTAATAATAGGAAGCTGAGCAAAATCTATCAAAATCCATGCAAATTAAGACCGCGAAAATCCAAACTTCCTTCATGCTTATCACGATTTTAGCGCTATTTTGGTGATGTAAAAAAAATCCAAATAACTGATGGATGGCCAAAATTCTAGCCTAGGTTTGTTAATTAGCCCTTTGACTACAAAGCGATCAGGATTGTAGGCTCCATGGACCCATAACAGAGCGCATGGAAACGGATTGCAACAATGAGTTTTTAAAATCTTGCTGGAATGAACAGTTTTTCAAAGTTTGGAGTTATCGGCTGTCTTGCCGCTAAAACGTACCTGCATTGCTTATTAGACGGATATCAAGTGTGGTTTAGGAATGATAACATAAACATTTAGATCTTTTTATGAATTTATTCAATTAGCCGTGACACAGCCCCCTAAAATTTCGATGAATTATTTGATGAGTTTGAGAATTTGATTTTCACATGAGCTATCAAATCTCCCTGTGATCACATCTATGGAACGATTGGTCGGAGGCCGTGTGTGTTCGTGTTCGACATGCCCGCGCTGTTTGGGAAGTTCATCGTAAAAGAAATCGTTTACGTATTCTATAAAACAAATCCCATTTTTCCGTGTGTCTGTTTAACAAATGTCCTCTGATTTTCCGTGGTATGTCCTCTTATATACCACGGAATGACGTAATAAAGTGGTCAAAATGTTGTGGACTCACGAGGCGCAGCCGAGTGGGTCCGCAGTACATTTTGACCACTTTATTACGTCATTCCGTGGTGTATATAAGAGGACATACCACGGAAAATCAGAGGACATTTGTTTTATACCACAACAAAAAAGCAAAAATAAAAGGCAAAAGCAGCGCGCGCGCAGCCAAACGGTGTTTTCGTTGGTTCTTTTTAGCGCGCGCGCTTATGATGGCGCGTTCCGTGGTATGTCCTCTTATGTACCCATGGCTGAGAGAATTCGAGAAACGCGCGCGTTGTGGTATAAACTCTAATGGATGCACAGAGGACGTCACAGATTGTCATGAATAATACTGACTGCGTCTCGTGGCGTACGTTTTTGTTCACGACACGCTATAGCCCTAGCTAGGACACATAGCGCGCGACATTGTAGCCGGTTACATGTTTCCTTCATGCTTCCAAATTTAGCAGAAAAATGCTTTTTCGCCAGACAAGAAACATTTTGTGAGACTCACTCTTTCGATGTTTCCTACTTTAGCCACTCGGGGAAACATGCAGGACAACATGTGTCATAGTTTAACCGTAGCTTATGACATCTGTGTAACAGTACAGAGTCAAGGGAAAATGAGATCTATTTTTTGATAAGTACTCCACTTTATATATCTCGAATATCCTAAATTATACCCAAGATAAACAAACAGTGGCAATGGCCAATGCAACTAAACAAATGTACTAACTTTTAACAAAGAGGAATCCAATACCATGTTTCTTCTTCTCTGTTCCTTGTTCTAACACCGTCAGCTTGAAGAGGTAGACGTTGTTGTCCAAAACCGATAGGTTTCTTAACACATATGTTGCGTATCCATCTGCAAAGCCTCCGTCAAAGTACAACCTTCCCTTATAAAATGCGTCCGAGGTGTTTTTCTCAGATGTCACATGGCCAGCAAAATTACCGTCGAAGAGCATTCCTCCTTTTTTGAATTCTTCTTTCGCACCATCGCGTATCCCAAACTGAGGGTACGCAAAAGCTGAACAGCCTGACAAGGACCATGTAAACTTGGCATCCTCTCCGACATCTGCACTTAGAAGGACACGATTTTCAAAAGCGAGGAGACATGATAAGGCTGTGAAGGAAACGAACTCAAAGTTAAAGGTGCCCGCTCACACTACCCATAATACACTGCTTCGCCCCATTTTCCACACCAAAAATGCTAGTAATGCAAGTAATGGTCCCGTATAATAACTAGGGCAAGCCAACGGCAATTATTTTCTATTGAAAATATGGGCAATTTTATTAGCAATATGGGCAATTTTATTAGCAATATGGGCAATTTTATTAGCAAAAATCAGTAAAATTACCATGCTAGAAAAACTTTTCTGGGGATGTGTAGGGAGATATGTGGTACTTACCAATAGGATATGCAATTCTTAAAGACTTTGTATGCGTGAAAGCAGTAGCGTAAAATGCTGATCCTCCTTACTTTGCTCTTTAATCTGATTGGTCAAGAGACTTTATATTGCCGTATATTTTCTCAAAGCAAGACGAAATCTATCACTTTTCCAGTTATGTTACTAGTCGTGACGACTTTCTGTGGTAAAAAATAGGACATATTCTATGTGGGGAACTCTCAATGCCGTGGAACAATGGAGTTGTGCGTAGTTCTTGCATTGACGATTACTTAATTTTTGTCAGTCAGTTGCGCCAGACAAAAACTCGTATGAATCATGTAGACAAAAATAAAGCAATGCATTATTTGCAGGGAATTCGAACCGGGCCATCCCGTAACAAGTTTGTCATCTAAAGACTCAAACCATTTTAAGGAAATTTAATACCTGCAATACGTCTAACAATGCGTAACAAAGTATTCAAGTTATTTTTGCTCATAATTTTCACTATTTTTAGAGCCCATACGGGTTCGAGGAATAAATGTTAAATAGTTATAGCGCACTTAAATATTTTCAAGTGCGCTTTGCACCATAAAAATATATAGTTCTTAACCTTTGGACAATCAAGAAGCAAGATATGATAAAAAGGAATTAACTATGATCTTTAAAAGCTTCACAAAATAAAAATGTCTATAGGTAATGAGGGCGCCAGGAAAAGTTGAGCAGGGATATTTAGCAATTATTCCTCGAGCCCGAATGGGCTCTGAGTCAATAGCCCATGAGGCCGAAGGCCGAGTTTTAGTCAAATCACACTAGTAGGTCAATTTGTATTGCCAAAAAATGTTTTTGTTCTGGTCATTTGCCATTTTCTGGCTTTCAAATCCGACACTTTTCGCTACTAGTAGGCTATAACTTATAGCCTACTAGTAGCTCAACCAATCAGAATGCAGCATTGATCATAGACCACTAGTGTGATTTGACTAATATCCCATAGCCATGGTGCACATATCGAGGTGATATGCCGGCTGCTCGAGAAGCAACTTGTCAGCACATTCATTACATTCCTCTGAACAAGGATCTGAAACTCACCGGAAACAGACTTTTCGGTCTGTTTGGAACCTGAACGCTAGTTGCATTTGCCACGTTTTTCTTGATTGCCACGTTTTTTTTTTTATTCTAGGCAATAGAGCAGATTTCGTATGACTGTGAAAAGTGCCGCGACACGGCGCGGTACTGTCGCGGTGGCGGTACCGAACCTGGGGCCCGTTTCTCAAAACGCCCGGTAATGAACGGGCCCGTAAAACTTATCGGGAGAGTTTACGGGGAAGTTTATCGGGTACGAGCGAGCGTTTCTCAAAGCTCCCGGTAACCTCCCGATATTTATCGGGGCCCCGGAATCAAATTTATAATTCCCGGATATTACAAACAACTTGCCCAAAAAAGAAATGAATTAACGAAAAACTCAGCAATTTGTCGACACTAGATTAGAGAGTGTACCGCTAAGTTTGTATTTCCAGCGAAAAAAGTAAAGAAATCAGGTAAAATGTACGAAACAAGAGCAATTTGTAGTGAAATTATGCACTGAGATTGAACATTTGTTTACATTCTTGCAATCAACACGTCAAACTGATTGACAGCTAAGCTGTCAAACGAATCGTTTTGATTGGCTGAGAAGCGAGATGGTCGCATCTGACCGGCTAAAACTCTCTCGGTTTATCGGAATGGCGGGAAAAACAATCCCGGTAAGTTTACGGGAAACCTTGGTACTGCAAAGCGAGGCAAAACGAGACAGGCCAGAAAATGGTTAGTTTTGAAGGAAAAAGAGGTAAGTTTTCGGTAATTTTAACTTGGCAGAGTCTAGTTGAATAACTAAGCTTTACCTAGGGTGAAAAAATTCAGGAAAACAAGACAATTTTCGAACTTATTTTAACACTTCAAAATGCTTCCCGTAAATTAACGGGAGGTCAAGAGCTCCCGTAAAAAATCGGCCGATTTAACGGGAACTTTTACGACTTCGCAAATAACGGGAGTTTTGAGAAACAGTCAAAATATATCGGGAGGTGTTAACGGGTAGGTTTACGGGTCCGATAAGTTACCGGGCGTTTTGAGAAACGGGCCCCTGGCCTGCTGTAGATACCGAATGAAATCACTTAGTCGCGGCACGGTCGCGGAGCGGTACAATTGTCGCGGAACTTTTGTTATGTAGTGAAAACTAAAGGTTTCGTAAACCACGTCGTTTTGCTTTCTCTCTTCAACGCTACAAAGTGAAGCTTTACAATTTGCTTTGCAACTGACGACGACTCTAAGAAGATCATCCTTGTTGGCAATTTATTATTTGTGTCGTATGTGTTGAAATATTATTCTGATAAAAAAACTACGCCACTCCTTTGCTATTGTTTTCAATCGGTATCAGAAGCCGAATTACGTGTGGAAATCACTAAATACCCATCTGCAAATAAAGTTTTCTTCTTCATTTACCAAATTGAACCGAGAAGTATCGTAATATATTCCCTAAATCAGCCGTTGGAAATGAATGCTTTTTCAAACTCAGTAAAAAAATATGTTGCTTGGCTGTCAAAATGGCGGCTGACAACAGGCTTAAGCCCTGGCTAAACTAGAACACATCTAGCGCGCAACATTGTAGCCGGATACATGTTTCCTTCATGTTTCCCTGTTTAGCCCTTTGGTTTAGCCACGCGAGAAACATTGTTGCGCGCGATCAATTTTGTAGCCCAGACACAAAGAAATGTTTCTTCGCAAGACAAAAAGCATTTCATGTGCTCGAGACACACGCGTGCGATGTTTCCTAGTTTAGCCACTCGGGGAAACATACAGGACACAAATGTTGTGCGCTACTTGTGTTCTAGTTTAGCCGTAGCTTTACATTACCCTGATGCGGAAGTGTCAACAATTCAACGATGAAAGCTAATTTAGGTGCGTTCCAAAGTCTATCCTGACTGCTTAAGGGATGCCACGAAGTACCTGCCTTCATTGCTACATCTTGATTCATCTATGTCATCATTGTTATTTAAAATATTATTCTGATACAAATAATTGCGCTTATTCATTAAACTTTAACAAGTGTATCTCACCATGATGCGGAAGTGACACCAATACGACGATGAAAACGAATTTAAGAGTTTTCCAAAGTCGACCCAGACTGCACCAGTGATGCCAGGAAATCATATTCCACTGGAGAATTCTGAGAACTTTTGTCGATTTTGATTGGGGACGATTTTTCCTGACGAATTTCTAAGAACCGCTTCAGTTGTGTTCTTTCCTTTACGACGCACTGATTAAAATAACGCAGGTAGTGCAATATATGTTGTGTGTATTGATGCGCAAGATTCTCAAGTTTTCCTGCTCATTGTTTGGTTATGTAGATGATAAAATGATTGATCGTGCAAATTTGATCGAATTCAATAAAGTAGCATGGACAAGGACCTGAATCTCAACGATTTCGATTTGCACCGATTTTCAAGTAACAGTTTTAGTTGTGTTCTTTTCCTTTACTTCGCACCATAGTTAAAAACTATGTTCGCACGGATTAAAATAACGCATGTAGTACAATAAGCAATTGTTGGATGAGGTTTTTGTAATGTCCGGAATAAACAATGTCGAGAGACGTGTTAACGAACTCTGCCATAGCGACATTGTATAAATCGCAGTCCGCATCTAGGGATCAGACATGTCCACATCTGTAAACCGCATTTGAACATATCCATATGATAATTTGCGGTATACAAGTGCCTACACTTTATTTTAAACTCATTTGACTGAAATTTATTGTGTTATTTCTCCTTAGATATCACCGCATGATGCAATCCAAAGTGAAACCATTGCATGCAAAGGTCGCCGAGACGTCTTCTGCAGAAGAATCGGCCGTCGGTAAAATGACAGCAATGGACGACAAGTTGAGAGGGCTCGAGGAACGACTCAAGTCGTTGTCGCTAGCGTACGAGGAGGCGTCTATCGATAAGTGTCGACAGTACGAACTGACGCAAACTCTTGACGCGCAGCTCACCCAGGCTGCGTACTTTGAGGAGGTTAGTAAAGCCGGCTTTTCACTAGTGAAATAAGCGGAGAAGGAGTCGGAGACGTAAGAGCTTACGCTTGCGTGAAAATCGGTCGTGACAGTAGCGACGTAAGCGTAAGCGGAGACGTAAGAAAAAAGGAACCTTCCATTCTGCTTCCTTCACGCTTACGTCTCCTTCTCCGTCTCCTTTCTTTGATTTTCACACGAACGCAAGCGTCCTTACGTCTCCGTCTCCGCTTACTTCACTAATGAAAAGCCGGCTTAAGTGCCAATACTAGAGCGTATTTTATGACAATAGACCAAATCGGCTAACGGTGTTTACATCTTGTTGCCACCCAGTTCAGATGAAGTGACGTTTCCTTTGGGTGGTTACAATTGTCCTATTTTCTCACTCGACCGAGTGCACGAGTATATGTGCAGAACTAATAAAAGTATCCTCCAAAGGAATCATCACATGATCTGAATTGGGTGGAAACAAGATGTAAACACCGTTAGCCGATTTGGCCTATGGCAAAGTGATTACACCAATTTTGAATAAAACCTATTAATGGAGTTATTACAAAGTGATTATGAATTACTCACGACAGTCATCTTAATTTTTATAGCTGAGATTGCGAACTCGTCTATTTGTGGAAGAACCCGGGACTTCAAGTTATACAACAACATTTTTCGAACTGCCAGAAAAAGGACAATCGAACAAATCGTGGCTAAAAGGTTTTTTTAAAAGAAGGCCACATGTATAGCCAGGGGTGGATTTCGGCTTTAATCTAAAATGATAAATCATAACTTATATGGTCCATGTTTCAGAACGGATTTCAGTTGACTGTCGAAAGTAAATCAGACTAATGATTTAGGACTTTATTTAGTCAGCCAATTAGGCTAAGTACATGTACTTTTGCGTTTAGTTTTTCGACACTCCTCTTTAGTTTTTCGACACTCCTTTAGTTTTTTGACACTCCTCTTTAGTTTTCAACATTCCTCTTTAGTTTTTTGACACTACTCTTTAGTTTTACGACACCCCTCTTTAGTTTTTTTACACTCCTCTTTAGTTTTCGACATTCCTCTTTAGTTTTTTGACACTACTCTTTAGTTTTCGACATTCCTCTTTAGTTTTTTGACACTCCTCTTTAGTTTTCAACATTCCTCTTTAGTTTTCTGACACTCCTCTTTAGTTTTCGACATCCCTCTTTAGTTTTTTGACACTCCTCTTTATACTTTTGTTGTCTATTAGACGCCGCCGTTAATCATTTAATTCCTCTTTATCGCTGCAGGTTTTAGCTTCAGGTCGTCAAAAGTGGCTCATCATTCTTGACGCTATCAAGAGTCGCCGCGAGGCCATAGCAGGAGGTGTGGCCATCGCCGCCGCGTTCTCCTCTTATCTTGGTCCGTATAACTTCAGCTTCCGGCGAGACATGATGACTATACATTGGCCTGCATGTCTAGAGGAGAGAGGTAAGCGGGAACATGAGATAGTCCGGGAAAATCATTCTTCTTCACTATCAGCCGTCTCAGTTCCCAGCGTGAGTGTGGCAAGTGAAGACCTGGCTAAACTAGGACACATTTAGCGCGCAACATTGTAGCCGGACACGTTTCCTTCTTTCCTTCGTGTTTCCGATACACGCGTGTGATGTTTTCTAGTTTAGCCACAATGGGTAACATGCAGGGCACAAATGTTGCGCGCTACATGTGTCCTAGTTTAGCCGTGAGCTTTGGGCTGGACACCCGCGATTTTTCGGCGATTTTTAGTCCCACTTCACTAGAAAATTGCTATCGGCACTAAGAAGAGCATTCAGTTTAATTTATTGTCCAATGCCTTCTCGCTTTTTGTTAGGTGTACCTTTAGTTCTGGACGCATCCGCACCCTACCCTGACGCCCGACTCTTCAAGACAGATGGACTCTCCAAAACCGAGAGTGATCTAGACAAACAAGCTGACGGCATCCCCCTGGCAGAGCCGCGCGGTGAGCGAGATCCGGGGATGGAGCAGTCGAGCAAGAAGGACCGAGAGGGCAAGGGGATGGGGTTATGTCAGATGGGGAAACAGCGAATGTTCCTGCGATTGATGAAAATTCTAATTACCCGACACGAGCAGTTAGTACCAAGCCTGAGCCAGATGGTAAGCTCTTCTAGGTTTGACAACTTAGGCTCACGGGGATGTTACTACCGAAGCATGCCTTGTGACTAAGACTGAGTGTTCTTCCAAGTTTTTTCTCTTTTTTCTGTTTTCTCTTGAGAGTTGAACGACCCTCTTTGAATTTTTCAATGTGACAGTAACTTGTTCAGTTCATGTGACAAGCGAGTACATATTCACGCGTCGAATACAATGAGTCGTTTCATTAGGTGGAGAGCTGAACGATCCACCACGAATGCCAATTTTTCAGTGTGACCATAACTCAGTTCAGTTGTGACAAGCGAGTACATATTCACGCGTCGAATGCAATGAGTCGTTTCATTAGGTGGAGAGCTGAACGATCCACCACGAATGCTAATTTTTCAGTGTGACCATAACTTGTTCAGTTGTGACAAGTGAGTACATATTCACGCGTCGAATACAATGAGTCGTGTCATTAGGTGGAGAGCTGAACGATCCACTACGAATGCTTATTGTTCAGTGTGACCATAACTTGTTCAGATGTGACAAGTGAGTACATATTCACGCGTCGAATACAATGAGTCGTGTCATTAGGTGGAGAGCTGAACGATCCACCACGAATGCCAATTTTTCAGTGTGACCATAACTCAGTTCAGTTGTGACAAGCGAGTACATATTCACGCGTCGAATGCAATGAGTCGTTTCATTAGGTGGAGAGCTGAACGATCCACCACGAATGCTAATTTTTCAGTGTGACCATAACTTGTTCAGTTGTGACAAGTGAGTACATATTCACGCGTCGAATACAATGAGTCGTGTCATTAGGTGGAGAGCTGAACGATCCACTACGAATGCTTATTGTTCAGTGTGACCATAACTTGTTCAGATGTGACAAGTGAGTACATATTCACGCGTCGAATGCAATGAGTCGTTTCATTAGGTGGAGAGCTGAACGATCCACCACGAATGCTAATTTTTCAGTGTGACCATAACTTGTTCAGTTGTGACAAGCGAGTACATATTCACGCGTCTAATGCAATGAGTCGTTTCATTAGGTGGAGAGCTGAACGATCCACCACGAATGCTAATTTTCAGTGTGACCATAACTTGTTCAGTTGTGACAAGTGAGTACATATTCACGCGTCGAATACAATGAGTCGTGTCATTAGGTGGAGAGCTGAACGATCCACTACGAATGCTTATTGTTCAGTGTGACCATAACTTGTTCAGATGTGACAAGTGAGTACATATTCACGCGTCGAATACAATGAGTCGTGTCATTAGGTGGAGAGCTGAACGATCCACTACGAATGCTAATTTTTCAGTGTGACCATACCTTGTTCAGTTGTGATAAGTGAGTACATATTCACGCGTCGATTGCAATGAGTCGTGCCATTAGGTGGAGAGCTGAACAACCCACTACGAATGTTCATTTTTCAATGTGACCATAACTTGTTCAGTTGTGACAAGTGAGTACATATTCACGCGTCGAATGCAATTAGTCGTGTCATTAGGTGAAGAGCTGAACAACCCACTACAAATGCTAATTTTTCAGTGTGACCATAATTTGTTCAGTTGTGACAAGTGAGTACATATTCACGCGTCGAATGCAATGAGTCGTGCTTATTAGGCTTCTAAGAGCGTTTACGGTACTCACGACATTCATCTCTGGCTCCATCGTAAAAGGAAATCATGTGTACTTTTTCTCAGATCAAAAGAGTCACCACGAAATGATGGACAAGACACTCGTTGAGTACGACGCGTTCTCACTGGCCATTTCCAAGCTCCTACTAGGCGATGGCCCTGTACGTAAACTGCTTACCAAGGGCATGGGACTCAGGAAGATCGAGAACGCCGTGCTAGCCAAGTCGTCATGGCAACGAGTGCCTTTGCTAATGGACCCTAATAATAAGAGTCTGGAGTTGATAAGGCTTCTTGAGGAGGGAAGTCAGATGTTGGAGCTGGATCTCGGAGAGAGGTTTGTTGCCGACTCACTCTGTCCATTATGAATTGCTTTGTTTTACATGATTGGCTGATTACATTTTCTTTCCGCACCGAGGTGGTCGAAGACCCTGGGAAATTCCTAAGGGGAGGGGTCTATTTAAGCCCTGGAATTTCCAAAGAGAGGGGGGTTAAGCTGAAGCCAGGAAATTCCTAAGGGGAGGGGTCAAGGAGCCCTGGGAATTCCAGGGGGTCTGTCTAGACTGTGGAAAAGGGGTTGTTTAGGCAACCTGGAAATCCCAAGGGAGGGGGTGTTGAAATTCCAGGGAAGGGGGGTGTTGAGGACCTCTGGAAATTCCAAGGGAGGGGGTCTTCAAATGGTAGGGTCCTAGACCCCCAGGTGTGGAAAAAGTGCGATCAGCCATTCATTACCATCAGAGACTCTGACTTATAGGGAGGCTGTCACGATACGCACATGCTCCAGGAACGATCACTAAGCAAAACTATTTAGACCATCCTATCAGAAAACTAGCGAAGAATATGTAAAACGTAAACATTTGGTCGGATGGATCCAGAAATAGCGAGATTAAAACGGATTGTTTTCGTGGTTTTCAGCCTTCGCTGGCCATCGTTACGGGACGATACTTCTTCGTTTTGAGATGCGCAGAACAGCTGCGCAGTTGCGTGGCAGCCTCCCTTTAATGCAAAGGAATTCTACTATTACCAGTATTACTGACAAAAAATATGTTTGGTGGTATCGTAGCAGTACATTATTGGTAAAATGCGTCCGCTCCTTTAAAAGGGCATGGATATAGCGAACCCATATAAAGTCATGGAAACAAATTTTCTCTGCAAAGATTTGCAAAACAATGAATTTGTGCATATGATAAAACAGATTATAATATTCGTCAATTATTCACGAAGCAAGTATCCAATGAGAAAGCCCAATTTAGGTCACGTGAATAGCCTTTTAAACTGGATACAAGGTCCATCGGGGGGAGGGCTTGAATATTCAAAGGAATCAATACTTGATCTGAATTGGTGGCAACAAGATTTTGTCTATATTCCTCTTAGCGACCAATCTACCGTGATGAAAATCGAGAAGGCGATCACTAGCGGTACTGTGCTTGTCCTCTACAACATTGACACGCGCATAGACTCCCTCTTCATGCCGCTGATCCACCATATCAACACTGCGGTCTCCGATGAAGTCGAAAAAGGTGAGAATAAATGGTGAAATATTGATTTTGTCTCAGGATTTTCTCTCCAAATGAAAATGGTCTTTCTCTGGGATTGAATATTTTTTATTGTAATAATATTGTATGCGCTTGTAAACCGCAAATTACCATATGGATATCTTCGATGTGAGATGCCTGATCTCCGAGATGCGCATTGGAGTTTTCAAGCATGAGTGGAGGTTATATATGTACCAAAGCGTATTTACGCCCTCAACTAGTTAGTAGCACCCTGCTTGAAACTAGCTCCTTTGATCATTCTCTTTCTTTTCTTCTCTCCAGAAGCCCAAGTTGTCAAATTTGGAAACCGTCGCGTGACATGTCACCCCAACTTCCGGTTGTACTTGGTGTCACGCTCCTCGGATCCAGTCTTCTCGACCGAGGTGGCGTCCATTACTACCCTCATCAATTTCGAGTTGTGTGAATTTGGTTTGGAGGAGGAGCTAGCGTTGGAGGCCTTTGCAAGGGTAGGCCTGTGGACCTTATTGGATTAATTAATATGCATCAATGTCGCTTTGGGATTTATGGATTCTAACGAGGAATCGTGGCATATCAAGAACATTTCGTTCGCCAAAAATCGTCGAATTGCCGACGTTGCAGAACTCTCCTTAAAGAGCCTATGTCAGCCACTCCATTGTTATTGTTTTCGTTCGATATTAGAAGGCGAATTACGTGTAGAAATCTCTTAATAAACGTCTAAAAACAAAGTTTCAGGTGCGATTTACCAAATTCAATCGGGAACAATGCTCGATATTCTTTAAATCAGCCGATGGAAATGGATGCTTTTTCCGACATGGCATCCTGCTATGCTGTCAAAATGGCGGCTGACACAGACTCTTTAATAGGAAATCCCCCTTACCTAATTTGGAAGGGCTGTTAGTATTTTCCTCATATCAACGTGCTATCTTTGAAACAAAGAATACCCATGTTGTTCTTATAATGCCCGAAAACCTGTATTTTTCATTACGAAAGGTCATTAAATTTCTTCAAACATCCTTGAAAAGGCCCTTGAATGTCCTGGAATTTTGAAAGCCTGAAAACGTGGGAACCCTGTATTACCATGGTAGTATGCCTACCCAATATGGGCAGTTGCAAGAAAAATCCCCCCCCCCCCCCCCCCCCCCGTTGAGGACCCCAGGTTCAGCTAACCCACCCTTGAAATTCCAGTGGGTTAGAGGCTTCATTACTTCCGTATCAAGCCTCCGTATGCAAATTGCCCAATGTTTTCATGAAGAAAAATCCTTTGTCTTTCTGAAATTTATTTTGCTTTTCCACGTGGATATGGAACCATTCCAAAAGATGAAAGCGTCACATGACTTGAAATGGGTAATTTGCACATACGGTGGTAAAGAGGTCTATTCCGAGGTCCTATACAGGGACACAGGGGGAGTACGGATATTGAATACAACTGCCCAATAACCCTGACCTTTTGTCTTGCCTAGGTACGGCCTGGGTTATACGTGGAAGCTCGTAAGAGCCTTCTAGCGGTTGTGGAACTGCTCAAACTACTGGAGGACGTGGATAGCAAGCTTATGAAGAGGATCATGACTAAAGAGGGCACGGACATCTGGGACGAGACCGAACTTATTGCTGACCTCGTGCAGTGCAGGACGGAGGTAGGCGGAGGAAATCCCCCAAGAAATCGAGTAATTTTGAGACAAAGTGGAAACAGTTTTTAGATAAAGTATTACAAAACCAATGTCCTTGTTTGTAGCATTTTGTTGAAAGGTCTTGATGAAATAAAGAATTCGCGATGAATAACACCGAGAAGAAATTCCCAAGGAAATCTGAGAAATAATTTTTCAAAGTTTTGAAGGAATGGTGTTGGCTGTTGATGTCATTTCATTGTGCTGTCAACCTATATAAATTGTATGGATTTGGGCAACTTTCAGGATTCATTTTAAATGATTGGTGTTCAGTGTAAGAAATGATTTTTAAGATCAGATATCAAAAAAGTAAGACAGAAGTCTACAATATGATGTAAATAATTTTGTTCCAATAATTTTTTCCAAGCGTTACTTGATTCTCAAATGGATTACGTCTTAAAACCCATACCCTCGTCCCGCCAAAACCACGTTTAGTTTAAGTTAAGGGATCCTCTAGCAAATGTTTTGCATTTCGACTGTTTTTAAGATTCATCATTATTTATCATTTTAAGGTGACTCATTCGAAATTCAAAATGCACCCAACTGTGTCTAGAGCGCAAAACTGCGTCGTCAAACTAACGGCTATAACTTTTGTGTCTTTTCCTCTATTGTTATAATTATTTTTTCAAATCCTACTTTAATGATGTATAAATATGCTACTGGGAACCGATTTTCTTGAAAACATTTTTAGAAGTCACAATCTAAATTTTTGTGAGGCCCTAATTTCATATTCCGGTCGTACTAGAAAAAAAATTTGCCGGTTTTTTTGGCTGAAATTCCAGGAATCGATTCCAGTTGTAGTGATCTCAAATCAAGCGAAGTTACAGAAAATTCGTCGGAACAGAAACGCGGTAATAAAAATACCGTCAGTTATGGTCAACTATTGCCAAATTAGAACGCTGATTCTGCTTGGCTTGAATTGAATTTTAATAGTGCTCCGAAAACTCATTATTTTGGGCTCTTCCACCGGCACTATGTTGTATAGTACTGTATTAAACTTTACCGAAGGTCAGATTGTAAATACCATGAAATACTAAAATGTTCGAACATTATCTACCGAGGAAAGAAATTGTGAAAGCGCAATGAATTTATTACAAGAATGTCGAGTTAAAATGTGTTGTTATTACGTATTATTTCTTGCTAAGATGTATAAGACGAGAAACTCGTGGCATTGGTAATACTTAGTAAGCAAGTTTGAACATCATGCGTGCTTATTTCATATAGAAGAAAATTGTTAAAGTTACGGCGGTCGCCCTCTGGTCATGCACGCAGATTTTAAGCTGTCTTATTTATGAATGGTAATGAAATCTCGCATTTTGCCAGGGGGAACACAGTAGGCCAACTCTAATCATCGAACAAAGAAAACGTTTATCGTCGACTCTTTTTGTTCCATAGGGACTTATCAGACAATTGCTATTTTTGGAGCGTGACTGCTATTGATTAGATTTGGCCTAATGAACTCCCCCTGGAAAAACTTCAGATTTATAAACAAGAGAGCTTCAAATCTGCTTGCAAAACCAGAGGGCGAATGTCGTAACTTTGTAATTTTCTTCTATACCAAATAAGCAAATATAATGGTCAAACCTGGTTACTAAGTTTTACCAATGCCACAAACTTCTCGTCTATATAAATTTTAGTAAGAAATAATACCTAATAACGGCACATTTTAATGCAACATTCTTGTAATAAATTCATTGGTCTTTCACAGTTTCTTTCCTCGGTAGATAATGTTCAAACAGTTTAGTAGTTCATGGTATTTGAAATCGGACCCTCGATAAAGTTTAATGCATTACTATACAACATAGTGCCGGCGGAAGAGCCCAAAATATTGAATTTTTGGAGCACTATTAAAATTCAATTCAAGCCAACCAGAATCAGCGTTCTATTTTGGCCACAGTTGACCATAACTGACGGTATTTTTATTACCGCGTTTCTGTTCCGACGAATTTTCTGTAACTTCGCTTGATTTGAGATCACTACAACTGGAATCGATTCCTGGAATTTCAGCCAAAAAAACCGGCAAATTTTTTTTCTAGTACGACCGGAATATGAAATTAGGGCCTCACAAAAATTTTGATTGTGACTTCTAAAAATGTTTTCAAGAAGATCGGTTCCCAGTAGCATATTTATACATCATTAAAGTAGGATTTGAAAAAATAATTATAACAATAGAGGAAAAGACACAAAAGTTATAGCCGTTAGTTTGACGACGCAGATTTGCGCTCTAGACACAGTTGGGTGCATTTTGAATTTCGAATGAGTCACCTTAAGGTCTCGGGAAATGTAAACATTTAAAAATCCATAATATGAATTTTTTCCTCAAATTCATTTGATACAGACCTCAAGTATATTTCTAAAATCTTAAATGACGCGTCAACTGTTTTCATAGGCTTCAATTGCCCATTATTTTGTATTGCCCGCCTAAAGTGTGGTACTTTCTAGGATAAGGTGCGAGTTATATTGAGGGATTTTTAAGTTAGTAACCGAAAAAGCTCGGACTGAAAGAAAAATCGTCATAAAAGTGGAACAAAGAAGCAGTTTAAAAATCGCTGGCACACATCCTTATCCTTGTAGTGTAAAGATTAGCAATGTCTTTATTTGTTTCCCAGATCACCCGCCGGTTGCTAAAAGCCATGGAGAACCTCGAGGTACTGTCTAGGTTAAGGCGCGAGTTCCGTGGCCTGGCCAAGCGCGGTGTGGTCCTGTTCAACCTCATGAAGGGCCTCTCGAGAGTCCAGCACGAGTACCGCTTCTCCCTCGACTACTTCATGAGCCTCTTCAAGTCCGCAGTTGGCAAGGACTTTATCCCTCCCAAGGGGGAGAGGCTTGAGTATGACGAAGACGCAGGGGGTGGAGGACGGGAGACTCATCCGCAACACACTTCGGTTGAGATCAAAGTTGTTGATGAGGAAGGAACTACAACAGCTGCCGTCAATGGTATGTTTTCTGATACTGATTTACTTCTAAGATTGAAAACGTAGTTCTCCTATAGTTCTTCTCTACATTCTCGAGGACTCGCTCGTTCGCGCTATGACGCGAAAACACGTGAATGAAAACGATATGAACGTCGTCATACCATAATCTATATTTGTTTCTCGACTATAGTAAAGATATTAGATCGTGATGAGTTGACAAAGTGGTAGTTTTTTCCAGCCTTCTCTTTCCTGGGACTTGAGAATTGCGCCCACTACGCCTACAATTTTTCCTTTTACGCCTACCTTTTAAACTTAGGCTTAAAATAACGACTGTGTTTTCAGTTTGTACAGTGTTCTCATAGTGGCTTTACGCCTAGATTTTTGATGAAATACACCTATAATGTTAGTACAAGGCATAAAATTACGAGTATGATCATTTCTTAATTTTGACGTCATTTCAAAATACTCTATTGTTTTAGCGCTATAAATCATGGTCGCCACAGGGGACAGCAGCATTTAGAAATGACCAAAACATAATAAAAATGCCATTCATGATGTAAAGAAAAGTTGTACGCTAGAATACCAGGTCCCACATCTCGAATGAAACTTATTTGAACCTAATTTCTGCTATCTTGTCAATGTAAACAAGACATGACGTGATATAGGACAAAATTACAGTTGGCGTCGCATGTTGGCGAAATATTTTTCGATCTCTATCAAGCTGAACATGTTTCGTGCTAGTGAGAACACATGGTAATAGTGCGTCCTCACTAGCGCTGAAACATGTTCTGACTAATCATGTTTTGAAATTTATCTCGTTCATTTGTACCTCCTTTGAAACAAAACAACTGCCAATATGTTGTTTGCCTCTAATAATATCTACTGTGGTAACATTTTCACCAAATTGTCCCTGAGGTTTAAAGTTATTGAACTCTGATTTTAATGAATTACAATTACTTCACGAGTGTGAATGCAGTGTTAGTCTATTTCTGATTTTTGATCACTGAACATCATGGTATTTGTATTCAGCTGATGACAAACCGCGTGGAACCTCTTCAAGTGCACGCGTAGAGCTGCGCAAAAGAACCTCGGTAGTCCTCCCCCCTGAGGTCCAGTTGCCTTCCCCAGGGGTAGACTACACGGGCTTGTCGGACGAGGACTCACAAGAAATCCAGGCCGCCCTCACTAAGGCGTTCTACGGCAATGTCAGCAGGTGAGAGAAGCATTTTAGGTACCAGCTCGTGTATTCTATGATAAGTTATATCTTAGTCCCGGTTTAGATGAGACTGGTACAATTCTTGCACTGTACCGCATGTTCATACAATAGCGGTACAATTCTGGTACGTTTTGCAACAGTGTTCACACGGGAGCGTGCACGCCTAACCGTGCCAAAATCGGTCCGGTACCGCAGGTCCCGTGTGAACGCGCGGCGGTACCGCACCAGAATTGTAAATCGCATTTGATCATATACAGTGTAGATATTTGCGGCATGCAAGTGCTAGCATTTTATTTCATTCAACATTGCGTGTTATTGAAGTGGAAAAAGTTCTCTGAGTTCCCAGATGGGACTTGAACCAACCCACCTACTGGAATTCATGACTTGTCAGTATTTGTAGTTAATTATTTTTCAGAGCTTTTTTCTCATTGCATGGTTTGTGTGTATCTGTATTTTGTGTGTATCTGCAGGAGTATATTTGACCGTCACCGGCTATTGTTCGCGTCGCTAGTGTACCTCATCTCGCGTACGGGGAAAAGAGAACAGAGTGAAATAACCCAACAAGAATTGGAAATCCTTCTAGGTGAGCCTAAACCAGCTACGCTTTGCATTCTAGTCAACACTCAGTTGTTATCTTTGCATGTTAATGTAAATGTCGGAGCCCGGCTACCCAGACTTCAGCTCGTAAGCTGAATTACGCTTGGTCTCAACGGCGCCACTAATAGCCAAGTACAGACACTGAGGTTTATTGCGTCCTCCGTGGTTCTTTGACGTCCACTACTGGAACTAAGGGACGTTAGCTAGATCTGTGTACGTATATGTGGTAATTTAATGGCATTGGTAACTCCCTGTCTGAATTTATGTGGGAATTTATGTGTATTTCACAGTACATTGGCGAGCTTTTTTTTTTTTTTTTTGAAGAGGTGACATGATTTTATTTCAATATTTACATCATGATCTTGTGTGGTGACTTATTTGAAAACAAGTCCGGTGTTTTCTATCCGTCTTTAGCAACCGATCTAAACCCTGCTGTTAAGTTTTGATAAAAATTAAAAGTGAAACTCATGGAATCGTTGGCAACTCATCAGCTATTATGAACAGCACGTTCATCTTTTTTTTTAATATTTAAACATTTTTATTGGTATAGTCTATATAAATTTTTACACCCTTCACCGTACGCGTAGCGTATTCACGAGTTATTGTAGTGGGCCAGATGTCACTCGCTCACTCGCTCGCTCATAACTCAAGTGTTAGCTCATGACGTCATCTAAATTAAACAAATTAATATCTCGACAACGATACATCGCTAGGTGACCAAACTTGGACGGACTTCACTTGGACAAGTTATCTTAGTGACAAGGGGGAGTCCAGCAACAAAGTCACATGACATTACGGCATCGATGACGTCATCAAAACTAGAAAAATTAATATCTCGAGAACAAAACATCGCTAGGTGACCAAACTTGTACAAAGTTATCTTAGTGACAAGGGGGGTCCAGCAACAAAGTCACATGACATTACGTCATCGATGACGTCGTCAAAACTAGAAAAAATAATATATAGAGAACGGAATATCGCTAGGTTACCAAAGTTGGGTAAATTATCTGCGTGACAATCGGGGTCCAGCACCAAGGTCACGTGGTATAACGTCATCGATGACGTCATCACAACTAGAAAATTGATATCTCGGGAAGGGAACAGGACCAAAAGTCCAAAACTAGTTGGATAAACAGTATCCACGATTTCACCGAGGCACTCGGTGCCTTTGATTGGCTATTAGTCTTGATGGCGCTCATTTCGGTTTTTGTGGCAGTCATTTCGGATGGTCTTTCATATCACAACGTGATGTAATTCCGATTTCTTGCGTAATGTGGTCCGACTTCAGATCACGTAGCATTCCCATGAGTATTCTTTCTTTGTTGTTCTGCTACGCACCGAAGGATATATGAATATGGAAGTAACCCAAACAAAGAAAGAATATTTAAATAAATGCCACGTGATCTGAAATGGGGGACAGCATTACGCCATCCCAGCACTATTATCAACAGCGCAGCGCACTTGTATTGAAAAAATCGATTGTCTCGGACTGTGTAACTCGAGGGGATGCCATAAAGGAGTTTTCCCAAGGAAGGAAAGGGCGTCTGCTGAATCCACGGGTATGCATGCCCGTATTACTGACTCAACTCGAAATTGTAAGAGTCACCATGACAATCGATCTGAGCTTGACCTTATACTCTCATATGTATACTACCATTTGCGACCTTCCGTGAGGCGTGACGCGACAACTAGGATTTGAAAAGTTTGTATCGCAGACGTTTGTCAATCAAAACTTTTTGTTTTGCTAATTAAACTGCACGTGCAGGGATGTAAAAATTTCATGTTTCCCGTGGGAATCTCTAAAGCCACAGAAGTTACACACCAAATTCGAACAAACTGACAGAATCTGGGCATTTCTGACAAGAAAACGTACTAAATGGTTTGATATTATTCAACTTAGGATGACTTGTGGTGAAAACTAAGATTATCGCGACAGAAACTCAAAATTTTTAGTATGAAATTTGATCCTCATTAGCAAAGTTTCGTGGACCAAACAAAAAGTTCTGATTGACAAACGTCTGCGATAGAAACGTTTTTAAACCTAGTTGTAGCGTCACGCCTCATGGAAGGTTCGCTTCCCCTTCTCAATCCCGCTTTGGCCAAGCTCTACAATTCTTCCCATTTCAGATAAGCCCCAACAAACCAGCGTGTCCCTGTCCGACTTTGACCCCACCCTCATCCCACCAAGCTGGGTTCCTCATAGCGTCTGGGCGTCTGTACTTGCCGTCTCTACACTAAAGGGACCTCTCGATAGCGTCTGCACGCACGTGGCGTCTAACTCAAGTGTGTGGCGTGAGTGGTGTGACAAGGAGACGCCAGAGACGCAAGCGTCACCTTTGGATCAAAAGGATGACTCACCATCGCTGACGCCTTTGCAGAAGCTATTACTTATACGCTGTTTCAGGCCTGACAGGTAAGTCTTTTTATTTACTTCACTTCCTTAAAGCAGAAATCCTTTGGGACGTCGAGTAACAACTGAAAAAAATCTTGCAATAAAATAACATTTGCATATGTTATTGTTTTCAATAAATAATTGAAATAATTGATTTCATTTAACACCAAACCTCAAAAATCGAAACCGAAAATAGTAAAAATGAATAAATTTAATACAAGCTCACAGCAACATTTCTTTATAACTTTTCTTCTGCATTCATAATAAATTTATTGTTGTTGTTGTTAACGGGAAATTTACAGAAACAGCTAAAATCACTTCGATGAAAATTACATTTGCGTTTTCGAAAATGCCCAAAAGTGCAAATTTGAAATTCCTCTTTTTTATTTTTTTTATTTTCATTTCTTGCGATTAAGATTTTGGAGTAGTATAGGGTGCAGATAATTTCATTAAGTATAGACAATCTTCATTCTTAAGATTTTAGAGTAGTACAGGGTGACACCATGCAGACAATTTAATTGAAAGTATAGACAATTTTCATTCCTGCGATTAGGATTTTTACGGCCGACTATTGAAAAGGTGACAATTTCAAACCGAGTTTATTAAAAATATGCCATCATTATAGCGGTATTCACTTTCCTCATTCTGTCGCTTAAGTCTGTAATCATTTCGTATCAAAGCACTTCTTGGCATCTATCATCAGTAAAGAGTATTACATAACACTTTTTGGCCAGTCGACTAAAAATAGAAATTAGACAAACATGATCAAGTACTTGTCTGGTAATATTTCAAATTTGTTGTACGACTGTGACGTCAGTTTACTGAGTACAGATATGGAGCCGTATTACTTCTGCATTTCAAAAACGGCGCTAAAGTCAAAGTCTAGTGTCGCATACCCCTGTTGTACTCAAGTTAACCGACCTTCTGTGTACAACATACACTCCCGATGACTTTGCGTAAACCCTTCGTGAGTTAGCACCACAACAAAGATGTTTCACCAGCTTATATCATGCAGTACTGTTTGGACATCAAACTGCAGCGTGAAGTGGTACACACTGTCGGGTAACCATGCCAACAGGGACAGCGCAGTCACTATGAACAGTGTTTTCGCCAAGTCTCTATCGCGCCGCCCAGCTCTTGGAACTCTTCGATCTCTGTTTCGTTTTCTCACTTTAAGGAAAATTGCAACGTATGATACAACAATAATTGTTATCTCCCTTGATGGCTGTAACAACACGCAGTAAGCGCGTATACCATTCAAGTTCCAGTAAATTTAACAGTGGAAATACGCATGAGAAAAGCCATACTAAGATGGACGCCTTGAAGTAATTTTTCTCCCGAGACTGTAAGTGTCGCAGAGGCCAAAGAGTTGCGTACGACCGCTCTAGAGCCACTAAAACTAACCCATTTATTGACGCACTGAAACCAGTCATCCATACCGTGTGATACACATACTTTCGACTGCTACGAAATTTACTTATCAAAAATGTCAATCCTACAAGCATTGATGCCAACCCAGTAGTTAGATCCGCTGCTGTAACGTTGATCAAGAAGTATGTACTTCGCTTTTCGCAAGTTCTTGTTTGTGGCAAAGATGAGTAGAGTGAGTGCGTTTGCCGCAAACACTACAATGCCTGCTATGAATAACAATATACCAGAAGTCATTGTAAAGAATTTGTTGGACGGTGTATTGGAAGTTGAATTTCAAAAATGTCGGTTTTCAATATTTTTGGTTATTTATCTCTAGGTATTTAGAGACTGGCGTAGCCATCCAAAGTAATGTATCTCCGCGATGGTTCTCTAGACTTGTTCTCGGCATCCAAATGTTGACCATCTTGATCATTAATTCGAAAAAAATTAATTACTCTGACGGCTAAATCTAATTTAACTTTAACTCGCATTTTATTAAAGTCCAGAGCATACTAAAGTAATCTGTCTAATCTATTTTATTTCACGCTTTTTGATTGAAAGTTAGTTATCACTTGTCAAGTTGTAGAATTTAAAATCCCTTGGATTTGTTTATCACCTTTAGTGTGTTTATTGTTGGTGGTGTTTTACAAATCCTCCTCTAAAGAGCTCTAAACGATGAATTGCTATGATGGAGTACATTACCCGCCTTGAAAAAGTCTGTCCTTTGTTTTTTGTCCAGGAAAAGTGCTCTGATTTTAGTTAAATTGCCTTGCAAATTTCCTATTTTTTCATCAGATATGTTTCTCACTTGATAGAGCGTGAGTGTCACATGAGTGTGGGAATTTATGTGTATTTCCGTTTACTTTGCATTTTCATTCGTCGCTCATTTCTACCCTCAATTATATTTTGAACTAAACGCAGGTGTCCATTTAGTGCTGACCGCGTGATGCTTATGTTACTTGGCATGCAAAGAAACCAGTCACGTGTTCAATGTTTGACCGTGTTTTTTTTCTTGGCTTGTGATTGGCTGATGGGAAAGCCATTCAGCAGCAACTTCTAACTTCTCTCGTTCATGATTGGCTACAGGTCTGTATTGGTCTAGTGACTGCAGTCACCTTCAATTCTCGATTATTCTTACCATAGATGATACCTCAGTCCTGTAATCGTTATGAGCTGTAGTTTGTTTATCAACCCAATGTGTTATTTCAGACTTGAGGTCGTAATGCATTTTTTCACGCGGAATTATGCTTTTTGTCTATCGTCTGTTAGAGTGGTCAGATTTTTCATCAAATTGAAAAGTATTACTTCACCTATGCCCTGCCAGTTAGGTCCTTGTACCTCCCGTAAGGCATTTTATCTAAGGTGCCTTTCAGTTATTATCAATGCCACCTCTTTGTGATTGGTCAATGTGGTTTTCAACGCCTGCTATTGGGGGATACTGGTTTGGAGGCGTGACCTCGTTACGATATTCCCGAATATTCGTTAGCTCAATCCCCTGTTGGTTTTCCACCTCAATTCCGCCAGGAACGCGTGGTGATCTGCGATTTACGTAACGGCACTTAAAAGGAGCTTTGAGAAGCTTGACAAGTGCTTGACGAAACTCTTGGATTCTGAAGACGTACACGATCGGATTGACAAGCCCATTTGTCAGCCGCAAAACGTAAAGCATGAAGTGCAACCTTGGCAAGCTGGTTTCCGGGCTCACAAAATGATATATGCTGTCCGGTAACCCTGCCAACATGGACAGGACAGTCACTAGGAGCAATGTTTTGGCCAAGGCTTTCTCCCTTTGTGCTGGACTTGGAAGGTGTTGGTTTCGGTTTCTCTTTCTTATTTTGAGAAATATTAGCGTGTATGATGTACCGATAACTATTATTCCTAAAAGAGCTATCACTGCTCTCAACAGTTCCATTTCTTTTGGTAATCCCAATAACATTCTGGTAATAGCTTGCAAAAGCGCCACAAACCAAAGAACCACGGACCAAAGTAAGTAGTGACACTTTCTAGACTGCATGTGTCTCAAGGGCCAAAGTGTCGCGAACATTCTCTCCAGCGCTACTAGTGCTAATCCGGAGATTGAAACAGCGAAACCGAGTTTCCAAACGAAATTGGCAATATATCTAATACTAATTTCATAAGTACATAGTATCATGGTACTAAATATCATAGCAGCCAAGCCAGTGAGCAAATCACCGCCGGTGATGCTGATCAAGAAGTACGTACTTCGTTTTCTCAGGTTCTTGTTAAATGAAAATGTTACTAGAGTCAGCGCGTTTGCCACAAATACCAGAACTCCCACGAGCGCGAATATGATATGCAAATATGATATGTAGGCAGTTACGCGAATGGAGTTGGCAACGATATCGAAGGAGCTGTTATTCATTTTGTACGAATTCTCTTCTCGTCCACTAGAGTTTCTTTCTGGTTAGACCATGGCGTCAATAGCGGTAAAAATGAAGTATAGTCACATTTAAATATGTTTTTACCACCTGCCCATTTTCTTGAATAGATCTTTTTTATAATTTCACGAGAAAAAGACATTTCGTTGTCGAGGTTGTGATTACTTTAATTATTATTTTGCTTAGGAACTTACGCGTGAAGCCAGTAGAGTGCGAGTAGGAGTGAATTGGACGGCTGTTAATCCCCATTCGAATGTTATGAGACAATAGTCCCTCTAATTTACGATTACTGCAAATATTATTTGATTAGACCTTTTTCTCAAATTACTTCTCAGACATTTACTTTAGTTGACATTTTTCGGCTTGTTTTGCACTTATATTTATATTTACGCAGGTACGTATACCTAAGATGAAGATCATTCGATAATCTTTACTATATCTTAGAATTATTATTGACAAAATATTTCACTAAAATCCTTCACAATCTCACAACATTAAATAAATTTGAAATTTATTACATCATCCTCGTAACATCTGTTTTACTAATCACGTGACGAAATAGCGTAAAAAGAGCTTCACTGTAATTCTTAAACACACGCATTTTAGAGATACTCTTAGACCCCATCCACACTACACCGTTTTTAAACGAAAATGGATACTTTTTGCTCCGGATTCGGCTATCGTCCATACTACAACGCCGAAAACGATCACCGAAAACGGCGAAAACAATACGAGAAAGATAAGTTTGGACGCAAATCTTTTTGAAAACGGAGCAAAAAGTATCCGTTTTAGTTTGAAAACGGTGTAATGTGGACGGGGTCTTAGGTTAAAGTTAAGAACAGTTTTCTGGTTAGTTACCCTAGTTCGTTTCTTAAGCCAAGGAATAGGATAGGTTGTAAGGCACTCCTTCTGACGCCAATCCTTCTGACATTCGTTCTTTGGTGCCTCACTTGAATTCTAGTTAGATTCTTCTACACTATTTATACCCCCTGTTACAGCCAAAATGTCAGTCCTACAAGCATTGATGCCAACCCAGTAGTTAGATCCGCCGCTGTAACGTTGATCAAGAAGTATGTACTTCGTTTTCGCAAGTTCTTGTTTGTGACAAAGATGAGTAGAGTGAGTGCGTTTGCCGCAAACACTACAATGCCTGTTATGAGTAACAAGATACCAGAAGTCATTATAAGACTTTCTTGGGCCTATTTGAAGTTAAATTTCAAAAATTTCGGTTGTCAATATTTTTTGGTTATTTATCTCTAGGTATTTAGAGACTTTGCGTATCCGTCCAAAGTAGTGTATCTCCGCATTGGTTCTCTAGACTTGTTCTCTGCATCCTTGTTGACCATCTTGATCATTAATTCGAAAGATGTAATTACTTACGGCTAAATCAAATTTAACTCTACCTCGAATTTTATTATTATTTTTGGCGTCAAAATCATGCTAAAGTAATCTGTCTGATTTATATTCTCGCTTTTAAATTGAAAGTTAGTTATCACTTGTCTTGTCAAGTTGTAGAATGTTATATCCCTTCGACTTGTCTATCACCTTTGGCGTGTTTATTGTTGGTGGTGTTTTACAAATCGCGATCCTCCTCTAAATAAGCTTTCTATGATGAATTGCTATGATTGAGTACATTCAGAAACATATAACTTAGTTATATGTTTCTGGTACATTACCGGCCTTGAAAAGTCCTTGAATATCAAAGCTGTCCTTCAAAAATGCTTGAATTTCAAAAATTCCGTTCTTGTCTGGGAAAAGTGCTTGAAATTTAGTTACATGCCTTGAGAATAAGGAGTCCTTGAAATTTTCCTTTAGGTTGATGCTTTTTCCTCTTCTTCAGTTTAAAATTGGCTGATGGGGAAACCATTCAGCAGCAACTTCTAACTTTTCTCACTCATGATTAGCTGGGTGTGTTTGGTTTCACTGCAATCGATCACCTGAAATTCTCGATTATTCTTACCATAAATGGTTACCCCAAGCAGGTCCCGACATTAACTTTTTTCGCTAGGTGCCATCGGCGACCAATTAAAATCATTTTAGTCGCCAAAAAGCAAATTTAGTCGCCACGTAAGCGTAGATTTCAGTCGACCTTAGAAAGATGGGGAGCCACTTGGCCACTAGCTTTAAAATATTGGTCGCCAATTCGCCAAATTTAGTCGTCATTGGCGACCATATGGTTGCAATGTCGGGCCTTTGCCAAGCCTGTAATTTTTATGAGCTGTAGTTTGTTTATCAGATTGTTTATGTTATTTCAGTCTTAGAAGTCGTGATGCATTATTTCACGCGAATTTATGTTTTGTCTACTGTCTGGTAAACTGGTCAGATTTATTCATCAAATTACTACCTGTGAATTACTAGCTGTGATGTGCCAGTTGGGTTCTTTTACTTTCTAAGGAATATTATCGAGGCTACCTCTTTGTGATTGGACAATGTGGTTTTCAACGCCTGATATTGGGGGATACTGTTTTCCAGACCCCTCGTCGTTAGGATATTCCCGAATATTGCTTAGCTCAATCCCCTGTTGGTTTTCCACCTCTATTCCACTTGGAACGCGTGGTGATCTGCGATTTACGTAACGACACTTAAAAGGAGCCTTGAGAAGCTTGACAAGTGCTTGGCGAAACTCTTGGATTCTGAAGACGTACACGATCGGATTGACAAGCCCATTTGTCAGCCGCAAAACGTAAAGCATGAAGTGCAACCTTGGCAAGCTGGTTTTTGGGCTCACAAAATGATATATGCTGTCCGGTAACCATGCCAACATGGACAGGACAGTCACTAGAAGCAGTGTTTTGGCCAAGTCTTTCTCCCTTTGTGCTGGTCTTGGAAGATGTTGGTTTCGGTTTCTCTTTCTTACCTCGAAAAATATTAGCGTGTATGATATACCGATAACTGTTATCCCTAAAAGAGCTATGGCTGCTCTGAACAGTTCCATTTCTTTTGGTAATCCCAATAACATTCTGGTAATAGCTTGCAAAAGCGCCTCTAGCCAAAGAACCACGGACCAAAGTAAGTAGTGACACTTTCTAGACTGCATGTGTCGGAAGGGCCAAAGTGTCGCGAACATTCTCTCGAGCGCTACTAGTGCTAATCCGGAGATTGAAACAGCGAAACCGAGTTTCCAAACGAATTGGCCAATATATCTAATACTAATATCATAAGTTGTATTCGTAAGGAATATGACACTAGATATCATAGCAACCAAGCCAGTGAGCAAATCACCGCCGGTGATGCTGATCAAGAAGTACGTACTTCGTTTTCTCAGGTTCTTGTTAAATGAAAATGTTACCAGAGTCAGCGCGTTTGCCACAAATACCAGAACCCCCACAAGCGCGAATATGATATGCAAATATGATATGTAGGCAGTTACGTGAATGGGGTCAACGATATCGAAGGAGCTGTTATTCATTTTGTACGTACTTCTCTTCTCGTCCACTAGAGGGTTTTTTCTGGTTAGACCATGGCGTCAATAGCGGTAAAAATGAAGTATAGTCACATTTAAATATGTTTTACCACCTGCCTATTTTTTGCAATTACATATTACCTAAAAGACCACCAGGTGTTTTTTTTTTATTATTTCACGAGAAAAAGCCATTTCATTGTCGAGGTTTTGATTACTTTATTTGGCATTTTGTTTAGCCACTTACGAGTGATGCCATAGTAGAGTTCGAGTAGGTGTGAATTGGACGCTGCTAATACCCATTCGAATGTTATGAGTCAATAGTCTCTCTAATTTACGATTACTGTAAATCTTATTTTAATTAGACGTCTTTCTCAAAATACTTTTCAGACATTTACTTTAGTTGACATTTTTCTTAGTTTGCATATATTTCTATTTACGCAGGTGCATATACCTAAGATGAAGATCATTCGAGAATATTTACTATTTCTTAGAAATAGTATTGCAAAATATTTTTTCACTAAAATCCTTATAAAATAGATAGTACACGCGTTCTGATTGACTTAGAGCCATGTTTGCATTTCCCTGTGAAAAACATGGTTGTGACGTCACACATTTGAGTGATTGACGAGCCGGTAATTTCAGATAACGTTTAGAGCAAAGTAGCATGTTTTAGGCAAAATCATTTGTTGAGAAGTCAATATTACTTCGAGAGACATTTGACAAAGCACATTGAATTCACATAAAGCATGAGACTCGTAAAATAACATTGTTTTCGCTTCTTTATCTGAGCTGAGTTCAGCACACAGTTCGACAGTCACAAGTCAGCTCGGCATCTGCTTCAAAAACTTACTATCTATATTTCTTTCTGTCCACGCGCATTTTATTTGTATAAGTAAATTATAAAATAACTAAGATAGTACGCGCACTCTCATTGGTCGACAGGTGTGTTTAGATGAGAGTATGTAAACATGGTTGTGACGTCACGCCCGGGACGATGTTTGTGCTACCTTCTTTTTTCATTCTTACATTTTGACAAAAATTTATCCAAACACTTGAAGCAATGAAATTGTGAAAGCAGTGCTCTTTTCATTTGTCGTCCCCTCCCAGCCTTTGACCATAAGTTCAAAGAATTGGCTTGTCTTCGTCGTTTTTAGTCAAACCCACGCGTGTAAATTTTCGTCAACATTTTCTTATGATACTTTTGTCCTCCGATATCCTCTTCCCTCCCTTTATGAAACGATTTCTTTGATTTCTGGTGCAAATTACATTTTTGTCATGGCTAGAAGGGATAACTCAGAAGGAGGTGATTAATAATTCATAGGCTTCACGGTAGAAACGAACCTACATATGCCATGTTACGCTATGTTATGCCATGTAGCTTCGTTCTGTTGTTTATGCCTATGAATTATTAATCACCTCCACTGTGAGTATCCCATCTAGTCATGACCATCGTTCTTTGGTGCCTCACTTGAATTCTAGTTAAATTCTTCGTCCAGCTAGAATTCACTATTTATGCCTTCTGTTAAGCAAGCGTGGTTCTTTACTCTTCAATTTGTAAATCCTACTCTTCAGTTAGTGAACAAACAGAAGCTGTTTGGTATACGATCCCGGAGTAAAAATACCCTCATTACATTCGGTGGAGAACCCCGGTATCCCTTCTCTTGCTTCTGATTATTACAAGCAACACTAAAGAATCAAGGATAAGAAAATGAAGATTATTGGTCAACGCCAATTGACCAAGAGCAAGAAGAGATCTTCCTCAGTCAGAAAGAGAAATGCAGAAATGTATTCGCTACTTGCCTGTTATCATTACGTGTCAAAGCATTTCTATACATACTAAAGAGTACTTTAATCAGGCGACTTTGCGAAGTAATAAAAAGTTCTCATTTCATTGATAAAACAAAGAGATAAATAAGCAAACCGAAATTTTTAAATTCAACTTCAAATAGGTCCAACAAAGACTTACAATGACTTCTGGTATCTTGTTATTCATAACAGGCATTGTAGTGTTTGCAGCAAACGCACTCACTCTCTACTCATCTTTATCACAAACAAAAACTTGCGAAAACAAAGTACATACTTCTTGACGGAATTTATAGCGGCGAGAAATGTTATTATTTTTGCATCAGATATGTTTTTCACTATGAAGATGAGTGTCGAAATTTATTTGTATTTGGCCTTTCATTTCTATCAGGCCCGTTTTAAACGTCGAACTTAATTCTGTCGCGCTAAATTGACTTGGTTTATTAGCCAGTAAAAACAAGTAATTTCGATAAGAGTGATTTTATGAGGTTAACATAGACTGTCTGGTGAATGGAGAATACCGCAGCCCTAATTTTATGAGCGCTGGAAGGATTCAAAATTGTAATTTAGCACGGCAGTAGCGCGGCGTTGGCACGGCAGATAGCGCCGTTCCTAATGCAAATGAGCTCGAGACAATAGCTCTAACTAACTAAACAATGGGAAATTGACATTTAGTGCGGCAAGAATTAAGTTCGACGTCTAAAACTAGCCTTAGTCACTTTGAACTGAATCCAGGTGCTCACCGCGTGATGCTTATTCTAATTGGCTTGCAAAAAACAAGTCACGTGTTCAATGACTGACATTGTCTTGGCTTGTAATTGGCTGATGGGAAAACCATTCAGCAGCAACTTCTAACTTTTCTCACTCATGATTAGCTGGGCGTGTTTGCTTCCACTGCAATCACCTGAAATTCTCGATTGCTCTTACCGTACATGGTTACCCCAAGCCTGTAATCTTTATAAGCTGTAGTTTGTTTACCAACCCATGTGTTATTTCAGTCTTAGAAGTCGTAATGCATTATTTCACGCGGTATGACTAGTTTTACGGGAAAACTAGGTGGTCTGCGTCGGCGGAGACGTGAACATGAACAACAACAACCAAGGGTTGAGATTTATGTTAAACGCCGTGGAAAAATGGTGTTTTGCTGACGTTTCGAGCGTTAGCCCTTCGTCGGAGCAAAGAGGATGCTGGCAATTGTCTACCGTCTGGTAAACTGGTCAGATTTATTCATCAAATTACTACCTGTGAATTACTAGCTGTGATGTGCCAATTGGGTTCTTTTACTTTCTAAGGCATATTATCCAGGCTACCTCTTTGTGATTGGACAATGTGGTTTTCAACGCCTGATATTTTCTAAATAAACCCCTTCTGGCGGCTGTAATATCGGCCGATAATGTCCAAGGATGAAAAATGGTACGAAAAATGAACAGTTGGCCGAGAAGCGAAGCTTCGTAAGGCTTCTAAATGAACAAGAAAACAGATGGCGAATAAAGAGTGTCCGTCAGATCCGTGATTTCCTTTCTCAATGAACTCTCTACAACTTGCGCATTTGCAAGTGGTGCACTTCTCGATTGTCATAAATGAAGATGAAACCAATATTTTTTTACAATGTGTTGTACGTAAGATTTTATATAAAAAAAGTATTATTAAAAAGGTATTGCAGGATGCTTTCTTCTTTGTCTAACATCTGGTAATATGGTCAGCTTTTTCATCAAATTGAATATCAAAATGATTTTCCATTATGGCTCTTTTTCCTCCTGTAGTGTCGCTAAGGCTTAGGGATATGAATGTCTCCATCGCGCGGTAACGCGGAAACAAATCTGAGTCTCTAGATGGTTTTGATTCCACGACCCTTTGTTCACTAGTCAGACGCTCTACCACTAAGCTACCAGAGACCCCATGGTCTCACAAGTCCGTTGACACAATAACCGGCCATTTCGGGGAACCCATAAATTCTAGAATTCCCCAGGTGTCCATTTCTTGTAACGCAAACATAAACTGTAGATAATCAAGGCAAACGCGTGTGTAATACTAAGAATAAGAGATTATGCTAAGGCATTTTCAACTATTGTGCTTGTGCAATTTTCGGGGGCTAGGCTGTAAAATTATGTTTTTCAACGCCTGATACTGTGGGATACTGGATTGTCAGGCCGCACCTCGTCAAGATATTTCCGAACGTTCCTCAACTCGATCCCTTGTTGATTTCCCACCTCTATTCCACCTTGGACTCGTGGTGATCTGCGATTTGCGTAACGACACTTAAAAGGAGCCTTGAGAAGCTTGACCAGTGCTTGACGAAACTCTTGGATTCTGAAAACATACACCATCGGATTGACAAGCCCATTTGTCAGACGCAAAATGTAAAACATGAAATGCAACCTCGGCAAGTTGTCTTCTGGGCTCACAAAATGATATATGCTGTCCGGTAACCATGCCAACATGGACAGGACAGTCACTAGGAGCAATGTTTTGGCCAAAGCTTTCTCCCTTTGTGCTGGTCTTGGAAGATGTTGGTTTCGGTTTCTCTTTCTTATTTGGAAAAATATTAGCGCGTATGACATTGCGATTACTGTTATCCCTAAAAGATGTATCGCTGCTCTCAGTAGATTCATTTCTTTTGGTATTCCCAATAACATTGTAATAGCTGGCAAAAGCGCCTGAAACCAAAGAACCACGGACCAAAGTAAGTAGTGACACTTTCTAGACTGCATGTGTCTGAAGGGCCAAAGTGTCGCGAACATTCCCTCCAGCGCTACTAGTGCTAATCCGGAGATTGAAACAGCGAAACCGATATCCCAAACGAAAAGGCCAATATACATAATACTAGTTCATAACCTGTATTCGTAAAGAACATGATACAAGATATTATTGCAGCCAAGCCAGCGAGCAAATCACCGCCGGTGATGCTGATCAAGACGTACGTGCTTCGTTTGCTCAGGTTCTTGTTAAATGAAAATGTTACTAGAGTGAGCGCGTTTGCCACAAATACGAGAACTCCCACAAGCGTGTATATGATATGCAAATATGATATGTAGGCAGTTACGTGAATGTGGTCGGCAACGATATCCAAGGAGCTGTTATTCATTTTATACGTACTTCTCTTCTCGTCCACTAGAGGTTCTTTCTGGTTAGACCATGGTGTCAATAGCGGTAAAAAATGAAGTATAGCCACATTTAAAGAAGATTTTTACCACCTGCCAATTTTCTTGAAATTACATTTACCTTCAGACCCCAAAATCTTTTTGATAATTTCACGAGAAAAAGCCATTTCATTGTCGAAGTTTTGATTACTTTGGCATTTTGCTTGGGCGTCAGTAGAGTGCAAGTAGGAGTGAATTGGACGACTCTAAAGCAATCGAGGAGAACCTCATTCGAGAATCCATAGTGAGCAATGGAGTAGAGACCCCAACCTATATACAATAGAAATATTTCCTCATTCTAACGGCCCCCTATCATAGCAAAGATCATTGACATTGACCATATGGTTAAAGACTGCCACTCAAGGCAGAAATCAACCACATTTCATCAAAAAGATCCATTATCCGAGGGAAAAGTAGCGAAAGAAAAATGTGTTTTACGAGCGGTGAAAATTTTATTGCGTTTTGTATATTCCGATTAGCGCTTTATTCGTTCAACAATATGCGCGATGCACCTTGGGGGAGAAGATCTTGTCTTTGTTCTTCTTTTGTCTTGTTGTTACGTCACTGGAACCATTGTTCATCCCACAAGATGCCGCTCGCATAGTTGAACGAAAAAACCGTCAATCGGAAATATTCAAAAATCAATAAAATATTCATGGCGCGTGCAAAACACATTTTTCTTTCGCTACTGTTCTATTATTGGATAATGGATCTTTTTGATGAAATGTGATTGATTTCTGCCTTTAGTGGCACTTTAAGCATTTGCCAAACGTTCTATGGAGTGTTAAAACATCCTCAATCTGCCTCAAGTCCAGGGCTGTCTCTGCGAGTTCTATCCCTACAAACTTTAATTTCCTACATTTTCTGTATATGTATTCGTCAGGCTTCTAAATGAACAAGAATACAGATGGCAAATACACAGTGTCCGTCAGATCCGTGATTTCCTTTCTAAATTAACTCTTTACAACTTGCGCATTTGCAACTGGTGCACTTTTCGATTATCATAAATGGAGATGAAACCAATATTTATTTTACAATGTGTTGTACTTTAGATTTCATCTAAAAAAGTATTATTAAAAAAGTATTGCAGGATGCTTTCTTCTTTGTGTAACATCTGGTGATTCGGTCAGCTTTTTCATCAAATTGAATATCAAAATGATTTTCCATTATGGCTCTTTTTCTTCCTGTAGTCTCGCTAAGGCTTAGACATATGAATGTCTCCACCGCGCGGTAACGCGGAAACAAATCTGAGTCTCTAGATGAGTTTTGATCCCGCGACCTTCTGTTCACTAGTCAGACGCTCTACCACTAAGCTACCAGAGACCCCATGGTCTCACAAGGTCGTTGTCACGAAAGTGACCATTTTGGGAAACACATAAATTCTTGAATTCGCCAGACGCCCATTTCTGGTAACGCAAACATAAACTGTAGAGAATTAATTAGGGCAAGCGTGTGTGTAATTCTAGGAATAAGAGATTATGCTAAGGCATTTTCAACTATTGTGCTTGTGCAATTTTCGGGGGCGAGGCTGTAAAATTATGTTTTTCATCGCCTGATACTGGGGGATAAAGGATTGTCAGGCCGCACCTCGTCAAGATATTTCCGAATGTTCCTCAACTCGATCCCTTGTTGATTTTCCACCTCTATTCCTCCTTGAACGCGTGGTGATCTGCGATTTGCGCAACGGCACTTAAAAGGAGCCTTGAGAAGCTTGACCAGTGCTTGACGAAACTCTTGGATTCTGAAGACGTACACGATCGGATTGACAAGCCCATTTGTCAGCCGCAAAATGTAAAGCATGAAGTGCAACCTCGGCAAGTTGGTTTCTTGGCTCACAAAATGATATATGCTGTCCGGTAACCATGCCAACATGGACAGGACAGTCACTAGGAGCAACGTTTTGGCCAAGTTCTCCCTTTGTGCTGGTCTTGGAAGATGTTGGTTTCGGTTTCTCTTTCTTACTTCGAAAAATATTAGCGTGTATGATATACCGATAACTGTTATTCCTAAAAGAGCTTTTGCTGCTCTGAACAGTTCCATTTCTTTTCGAAATCCCAATAACATTATGATAATAGCTTGCAAAAGCGCCTCAGACCAAAGAACCACGGACCAAAGTAAGTAGTGACACTTTCTAGACTGCATGTGTCGGAAGGGCCAAAGTGTCGCGAACATTCTCTCCAGCGCTACTAGTGCTAATCCTGAGATTGAAACACCGAAACCGAGATGCCAAACGACTTGGCCAATATATCTAATACTATTTTTATAACTTGTATTCGTAAAGACCATGATGCTAGATAATATTGCAGCCAAACCAGTGAGCAAATCACCGCTGGTGATGCTGATCAAGAAGTACGTGCTTCGTTTTCTCAGGTTCTTGTTAAGTGTAAATGTTACTAGAGTGAGCGCGTTTGCCACAAATACCAGAACTCCCACAAGCGTGAATATGATATACAAATGTGTAATGTAGGCAGTTACGCGAATGGGGTCAACGATATCGAAAGAGCTGTTATTCATTTTGTACGTACTTCGCGTCTCGTCCACTAAAGGTTCTTGCTGTTTAGACCAAGGTGTCAATAGCGGTAAAAATGAAGTATAGTCACATTTAAATATGTTTTTACCACCTGCCAATTTTCTTGAAATTACATATTACCTTCATTCCCAAAAATCTTTTTTTTTTATTTCAGGAGAAAAAGCCATTTCATAGTCGAGGTTTTGATAACTTTGTCATATTGCTTGGGCGCCAGTAGAGTGCGAGTATGAGTGAATTTTTATGAACGGCTCTAAATAAATCGAGGTGTTGATTCCATTCGAGATCCCATAGTGAACAACCTATATACAATTGAGATATTTCCCCATTCTAACGGCCCCCTATCATAGCAAAGATCATTGCCATTGGCTATATGGTTAAGCGTTTGCCACACGTTCTAGGAAGTGTTAAAACATCCTCAATCTGCCTCATGTCCAGGGCTGTCTCTGTGAATTGTATCCCTACAAACTTTCTTTCCCTACATTTTCTGTATATGTATTCGTAAGGCTTCTAAATGAACAAGAATACAGATGGCAAATAAAGGGTGTCCGTCAGATCCGTAATTTCCTTTCTCAATGTAAACTCTTTACAACTTGCGCATTTGCAACTGGTGCACTGCTCGATTATCATACATGGAGATGAAACCAATCTTTTTTTACAATGTGCAGTACTTTAGTTTTCATTTAAAAAAGTATTATTAAAAAAGTATTGCAGGATGCCTTCTTCTTTGCCTAACATCTGGTGATTTGGCCAGCTTTTTCATCAAATTGAATATCAAAATGATTTTCCATTATGGCTCTTTTTAGCTCCTGTAGTCTCGTGAAGGCTTAGGCATATGAATCTCTCCACCGCGCGGTAACGCGGAAACAAATCTGAATGTCTCTAGATGGGTTTTGATCCCACGATCTTCTGTTCACTAGTCAGACGCTCTACCATTGAGCTACCAGATACACCATGGTCTCACAAGGCCGTTGACACAATAACTGGCCATTTCGGTGAACCCATAAATTCTAGAATTACCCAGGCGCCCATTTCTGATAACGCAAACATAAACTGTAGAGAATCAAGGCAAACGCGTGTGTAATACTAAGAATAAGAGATTATGTTAAGGCATTTTCAACTACTGTGCTTGTGTAATTTTCGGGGGCGAGGCTGAAAAATTATGTTTTTCAACGCCTGATACTGGGGGATACTGGATTGTCAGACCGCACCTCGTCAAGATATTTCCGAACGTTCCTCAACTCGATCCCTTGTTGATTTCCCACCTCTATTCCGCCTCGGACGCATGGTGTTCTGCGATTTGCGTAACGACACTTAAAAGGAACCTTGAGAAGCTAGACAAGTGCTTGACGAAACTCTTGGATTCTGAAGACGTACACGATCGGATTGACGAGCCCATTTGTCAAACGCAAAACGAAAAGCATGAAGTGCAACCTTGGCAAGCTGGTGTTCGGGCTTGCAAAATGATAGATGCTATCCGGTAACCATGCCAACATGGACAGGACAGTCACCAGGAGCAGTGTTCTGGCCAAGGCTTTCTCCCTTTGTGCTGGTCTTGGAAGATGCTGGTTTCGGTTTCTCTTTCTTACTTCGAAAAATATTAGCGCGTATGACATTGCGATTACTGTTATCCCTAAAAGATGTATCGCTGCTCTTAATAGATTCATTTCTTTTGGTAATCCCAATAACATTGTAATAGCTTGCAAAAGCGCCTGAATCCAAAGAACCACGGACCAAAGTATATAGTGACACTTTCTAGACTGCATGTGTCTGAGAGGCCAAAGTGTCGCGAACATTCTCTCCAGCGCTACTAGCGCTAATCCGGAGATTGCAACAGCGAAACCGATATCCCAAACGAAAAGGCCAATATACATAATAGTTCCATAACCTGTATTCGTAAAGAACACGATACAAGATATTATAGCAGCCAAGCCAGCGAGCAAATCACCGCCGGTGATGCTGATCAAGAAGTACGTGCTTCGTTTTCTCATGTTCTTGTTAAATGAAAATGTTACTAGAGTCAGCGCGTTTGCCAGAAATACCAGAACTCCCACAAGCGTGAATATGATATACAAGTGTGTTATGTAGGCAGTTACGCGAATGGAGTCAACGATATTGAAGGAGCTCTTATTCATTTTGTACGTCCTTCTCTTTTCGTCAACTAGAGGGTCTTGCTGGTTTGACCACGACGTCAATAGCAGTAGAAAAAATAGTCACATTTAAATATGGCTTTACCACCCGCCCATTTTCTTGAAATTACATATTACCTTCAGACCCCCAAATCTGTTTCATAATTTCACGAGAAAAAGCCATTTAACTGTGGAGTTTTTGATTATTTTGGCATTTTGCTTGTGCGCCATTAGAGTGCCAGTAGGAGTGAATTGGACGGCTCTAAAGCAATCGAGTTGTTAACCCCATTTGAGAACCCACAGTGAACAATGGAGAAGAGACCCCTACCTATATACAATAGAAATATTCCCTCATTTTAACGGCCCCTGTCATAGCAAAGATCAATGACGTTGGCCATATCGTTAAGCGTTTGTCAAACGTTCTAGAAAGTGTTAAAACATCCTCAATCTGCCTCAAGTCTAGGGCTGTTCTTGTGAGTTCTATCCCTACAAACTTTATTTCCCTACATTTTCTGTATATTCATTCGTAAGGCTCCTAAATAAACAAGAATGAAGATGCCGGATAACGGGTGTCCATCAGATCCGTGATTTCCTTTCTCAATGATCTACAACTTGCGCATTTGCAACTGGTGCACTTCTCGATTATCATTAGTGGAAATGAAACCAATATTTTTTATCATGTGCTTTACTTTAGTCTTCATGTAAAAATGTGTTATATCTTGTAGGATGCTTTCTGCTTTGTCTAACGTCTGGTGGTTTGGTCAACCTTTTCATCAAATTATAAATCAAAATGAATTTTCATGATGGCTCTTTTTACCTCCTGTAGTTTCGCTAAGGCTTCAAGATATGAATGTCTCCACCTTGCGGTATCTCGGAAATCTGAGTCTCTAGATGGGTTTTGATCCCACGACCTTCTGTTCACTACTCAGACGCTCTACCACTGAGCTACCAGAGAAACCCTGGGCTCACAAGGCCGGTGACACGAAAGTGATCATTTCGGGAAAGCCATACATTCTAGAATTCGCCAGGCGCCCATTTCTGGTAACGCAAACATAAACTGTAGATAATCAAGGCAAGCGCGTGTTTAATACTAAGAATTAAAGATATCTTTAGGCTTTTTCAAATATGGTGCATGTGCAATTTTCGGGGGTGAGGCTGTAAAATTGTTTTCATCGCCTGATACTGGATTGTCAGGCCGCACCTCATCAAGATATTTCCGAATGTTCCTCAACTCGATCCTTGTTGATTTTCCACCTCTATTCCTCCTTGAACGCGTGGTGATCTGCGGTTTACGTAACGGCACTTAAAAGGAGCCTTGAGAAGCTTGACCAGTGCTTGACGAAACTCTTGGATTCTGAAGACATACACGATCGGATTGACAAGCCCATTTGTTAGCCGAAGCACTTGAAGGATCAGGTGGAAATCAGGTAGTGTGCCTTCTGGGTTCGCGAAGTGATATATGCTGTCCGGTAGCCATGCCAACGTGGACAGGACAGTCACTAGGAGCAAAGTTTTGGCCAATGCTTTCTCTCCTTGTGCTGGTCTTGGAAGATGTTGGTTTCGGTTTCTCTTTCTTACTTCGAGAAATATTAGCGTGTATGATATACCGATAAACTGTTATCCCTAAAAGAGCTTTTGCTCCTCTGAAGAGTTCCATTTCTTTTGCAAATCCCAATAACATTATGGTAATTGCTTGCAAAAGCGCCTCAGACCAAAGAACCACGGACCATAGTAGGTAGTGACACTTTCTAGACTGCATGTGTCTCAAGGGCCAAAGTGTCGCGAACATTCTCTCAAGCGCTACTAGTGCTAATCCGGAGATTGAAACACTGAAACCGAGATGCCAAACGACTAGACCAATATATCTAATACTATTTTCATAACTTGTATTCGTAAAGACCATGATGCTAGATAATATTGCAGTCAAGCCAGTGAGCAAGTCACCGATGGTGATGCTGATCAAGAAGTACGTGCTTCGTTTTCTCAGGTTCTTGTTAAATGAAAATGTTACTAGAGTCAGCGCGTTTGCCAGAAATACCAGAACTCCCACAAGCGTGTATATGATATGCAAATATGAAATGTAGGCAGTTACGTGAATGTGGTCGGCAACGATATGCAAGGAGCTGTTATTCATTTTGTACGTACTTTTCTTCTCGTCCACTAGAGGTTCTTTCCGGTTAGACCATAGCGTCAATACCGGTAAAAATGAAGTATAGTCAAATTTAAATATGTTTTACCACCTGCCTATTTTCTTGAAATTACATATTGCCTTTAGACCCCCAAATGTTTTTTATAATTTCTCGAGAAAAAGCCATTTCATTGTGGAGGTTTTGATTATTTGGCATTTTGCTTGGGCGCCAGTAAAGTGCGAGTAGGAGTGAATTGGACGGCTCTAAAGAAATTGAGTTGTTAACCCCATTTGAGAACCCACAGTGAACAAAGGACTAGAGACCCCTACCCATATACAATAGAAATATTCCCTCATTTTAACGGCCCCTGTCGTAGCAAAGATCAATGGCGTTGGCCATATGGTTAAGCGTTTGTCAAACGTTCTAGGAAGTGTTAAAACATCCTCAATCTGCCTCAAGTCTAGGGCTGTTCTTGTGAGTTCTATCCCTACAAACTTTATTTCCCTACATTTTCTGTATATGTATTCGTAAGGCTTCTAAATGAACAAGAATACAGATGGCGAATAAAGAGTGTCCGTCAGATCCGTGATTTCCTTTCTCAATGAACTCTCTGCAACTTGCGCATTTGCAAGTGGTGCACTTCTCGATTATCATAAATGAAGATGAAACCAATATTTTACAATGTGCTGTACTTTAGTTTTCATATAATAAAGTGTCATTCCTTGCAGGATGATTTCTTCTTTGTCTAACATCTGGTGATTTGGTCAGCTTTTTCATCAAATTGATTTTCCATGATCTCTTTTTACCTCCTGTAGTCTCGCTAAGGCTCAGAGATATGAATGTCTCCACCGCGCAGTAACGCGGAAACAAATCTGAGTCTCTAGTTGGGTTTTGATCCCACGACCTTCTGTACTCTAGTCAGACGCTCTACCACTGAGCTACCAGAGACCACATGGTCTCACAAGTAGTCCAGTAAATGAAAAAATATTTTTACTAAAGGTTGGACAAACATGATAACAAAGGTTTCTCACCAGGAATATGGTTACTAGTGGCCCGTTAGTACATAAAAAAAAGTCCACCCGAATCCTCCCATGGCAACTTCCTTTTTTCGAGTTTTGAAAATTCCTCATTTTCATGAAATCTAATAGTCCAGTCATTTTAGGCCGAAAAAGAGCTCAAAATGAAACAAGGTTTTTCTTCTTAATATTGTTCCTGACACTCTCTAGTATCACAGGAAGAAAAATCAGCAAAAATCAGATCATGCGAAAAGTAAAAATTACCGAGTTCCTTTGGCAGCTTGTTTTAACCTTTGTTGTTCGCAGCACTTAACTATTTTTCCACTGTTTCTGAGAATGATGAGTGTAGCGCCGGCCCGGCTAATCTCTGAATGTTTCTGACTTCCAAGAATGATCATTTCACTTTATTTAGTAACTCCTTGGCAATAAAAATTGCTTCAGAAGACATTTTCTGGTATTTACGGAACTCATATTTTCAAATCCCGTACGAAGTCTATATTGACAACGTGAAATCGCGTAAAAAAATCGAAACTAAATGCCAAAAAGCTAGATATTTATTTGTGTCGTGGCTAGCGATTTATAAATCAAGTCTGTGAATCAAACCATGGCCCCTGGTTCTTTGGTTTCAGGCGCTTTTGCAATCTATTACCAGAATGTTACTGGGATTACCAAAAGAAATGGAACTGTTCAGAGCAGCCATAGCTCTTTTAGGGATAACAGTAATCGGTATATCATACACGCTAATATTTTTCGAAGTAAGAAAGAGAAACCGAAACCAACATCTTCCAAGACCAGCACAAAGGGAGAAAGCCTTGGCCAAAACATTGCTCCTAGTGACTGTCCTGTCCATGTTGGCATGGTTAACGGACAGCATATATCATTTTGTAAACCTGAAAACCAGCTTGCCAAGGTTGCACTTCATGCTTTTCGTTTTGCGTCTGACAAATGGGCTCGTCAATCCGATCGTGTACGTTTTCAGAATCCAAGAGTTTCGTCAAGCACTCAGTCAAGCTTCTCAAGGCTCTTTTTAAGTGCCCTTGCGCAAATCACAGATCACCACGAGTCCAAGGCGGAATAGAGATGGAAAATCAACAAGGGATCGAGTTGAGGAACGTTCGGAAATATCTTGACGAGGTGCGGTCTGACAATCCAGTATCCCCCAGTATCAGGCGTTGAAAAACATAATTTTTCAGCCTCGCCCCCGAAAATTGCACAAGCACAATAGTTGAAAATGCCTTAGCATAATCTCTAATTTTTAGTATTACACATGCGCTTGTCTTGATTCTCTACAGTTTATGTTTGCGTTCCCTGAAATGGGCGCCTGGTGAATTCTAGAATTTATGGGTTTCCCAAAATGGTCACTTTCGTGTAACCGGCCTTTAGTCCAGTAAATGAATGAAAAGGTTGGACAAAAATGATAACAAAGGTTTCTCACCAGGAACATGTTTACTAGTGTTCCGTTAGTACATAAGAAAAAGTCCACCCGAATCCTTTAATGGCAACTTCCTTATTTTGAGTTTTGAAAATTCCTCATTGTTACCGCCATTGTTATTCATGAGTTTGCCAGCACTTGAGAACCAGAAGGTATTCTATAATGTGTATATTAAAAATACTTCCATATTCTCTGCCCCACGGACCATAGTAAGTAGTGACACTTTCTAGACTGCATGTGTCTCAAGGGCCAGAGTGTCGCGAACATTCTCTCCAACGCTACCAGTGCTAATCCGGAGATTGAAACACCGAAACCGAGATGCCAAACGAATCGATTAATATATCTAATACTAGATAATATTGTAGCCAAACCAGTGAGCAAATCACCGCCAGTGATGCTGATCAAGAAGTACGTGCTTCGTTTTCTCAGGTTCTTGTTAATTGAAAATGTTACTAGAGTGAGCGCGTTTGCCACAAATACCAGAACTCCCACAAGCGTGTATATGATATGCAAATATGATATGTAGGCAGTTACGTGAATGTGGTTGGCAACGATATCCAAGGAGCTGTTATTCATTTTGTACGTACTTCTCTTCTCGTCCACTAGAGGTTCTTTCTGGTTAGACCATGGCGTCAATAGCGGTAAAAATAAAGTATAGTCACATTTAAATATCTTTTTGCCACCTGCCAATGTTCTTGAAATTACATATTTCCTTCAGACCCCCAGATTTTTTTATAATTTCACGAGAAAAAGCCATTTCATTGTGGAGGTTTTGATTATTTTGGCATTTTGCTTGGGCGTCAGTAGAGTGCAAGTAGGAGTGAATTGGACGGCTCTAAAGAAATCGAGGAGAACCTCATTCGACAATCCATAGTGAACAAAGGAGTAGAGACCCCAACCTATATACAATAGAAATATTTCCTCATTCTAACGGCCCCCTGTCATAGCAAGGATCATTGGCATTGACCATATGGTTAAAGACTGTCACTCAAGGCAGAACTCAACCACATTCCATCAAAATGATCCATTATCCAAAGGAAAAGTAGCGAAAGTGGCGGTGAAAATTTTATTGCATTTTGCATATATCCGATTGGCGGTTTTTTGGTTCAACTATGCGCGATGCACCTTGGGGGAGAAGATCTTGTCTTTGTTCTTCTTTTGTCGTCACTGGAACCATTGTTGTTACGTCACTGGAACCATTGTTCATCCCACAAGATGCCGCTCGCATAGTTGAACGAAAAACCGTCAATCGGAAATATTCAAAAATCAATAAAATATTCATGGCGCGTGCAAAACACATTTTTTTTTTCTACTGTTCTATTGGATAATGGATCTTTTTGATGAAATGTGATTGATTTCTGCCTTTAGTGGCACTTTAAGCATTTACCAAACGTTCTATGGAGTGTTAAAACATCCTCAATCTGCCTCAAGTCCAGGGCTGTCTCTGTGAATTCTATCCCTACAAACTTTATTTCCCTACATTTTCTGTATATGTATTCGTAAGGCACCTAAATAAACAAGAATACAGATGGCAAATAAAGAGTGTCCGTCAGATCCGTGATTTCCTTTCTCAATTAACTCTTTACAACTTGCGCATTTGCAACTGGTGCACGTCTCGATTATCATAAATGAAGATGAAACCAATATTTTACAATGTGCTGTACTTTAGTTTCCATATAAAAAAGTGTCATTCCTTGCAGGATGATTTCTTCTTTGTCTAACATCTGGAGATTTGGTCAGCTTTTTCATCAAATTGATTTTCCATGATGTCTCTTTTTACCTCCTGTAGTCTCGCTAAGGCTCAGACATATGAATGTCTCCACCGCAAGGTAACGCGGAAACAAATCTGAGTCTCTAGATGGGTTTTGATCCCGCGACCTTCTGTTTACTAGTCAGACGCTCTACCACTGAGCTACCAGAGACCCATGGTCTCACAAGTCCGTTGACACAATAACTGGCCATTTCGGAGAAAACATAAATTCTACAATTCCCCAAGCGCCCATTTCTGGTAACGCAAACATAAACTGTAGAGAATCAAGGCAAACGCGTGTGTAATACTAAGAATAAGAGATTATGCTAAGGCATTTTCAACTATTGTGCCTGTGCAATTTTCGGGGCCTAGGCTGAAAAATTATGTTTTTCAACGCCTGATACTGGGGGATACTGGATTGTCAGGCCGCACCTCGTCAAGATATTTCCGAACGTTCCTCAACTCGATCCCTTGTTGATTTTCCACCTCTATTCCACCTTGGACTCGTGGTGATCTGCGATTTGCGTAACGACACTTAAAAGGAGCCTTGAGAAGCTTGACCAGTGCTTGACGAAACTCTTGGATTCTAAAAACATACACGATCGGATTGACAAGCCCATTTGTCAGACGCAAAATGTAAAACATAAAATGCAACCTCGGCAAGTTGTCTTCTGGGCTCACAAAATGATATATGCTGTCCGGTAACCATGCCAACATGGACAGGACTGTCACTAGGAGCAATGTTTTGGCCAAGGCTTTCTCCCTTTGTGCTGGTCTTGGAAGATGTTGGTTTCGGTTTCTCTTTCTTACTTTGAAAAATATTAGCGTGTATGATGTACCGATAACTTTTATCCCTAAAAGAGCTATCACTGCTCTCAACAGTTGCATTTCTTTTGGAAATCCCAATAACATTCTGGTAATAACTTGCAAAAGCGCCTGAAACCAAAGAACCACGGACCAAAGTAAGTAGTGACACTTTCTAGACTGCATGTGTCTCAAGGGCCAAAGTGTCGCGAACATTCTCTCCAGCGCTACTAGTGCTAATCCGGAGATTGAAACAGCGAAACCGAGATCCCAAACGAAAAGGCCAATATACATAATACTAGTTCCATAACCTGTATTCGTAAAGAACATGATACAAGATATTATTGCAGCCAAGCCAGCGAGCAAATCACCGCCGGTGATGCTGATCAAGACGTATGTGCTTCGTTTTCTCAGGTTCTTGTTAAATGAAAATGTTACTAGAGTCAGCGCGTTTGCCACAAATACCAGAACTCCCACAAGTGTGAATATGATATACAAATGTGATATGTATAGGTCAGAAATGGGGTCGGCAACGATATCGAAGGAGCTTTTGTTCATTTTGTACGTACTTCTCTTCTTGTCCACTAGAGGTTCTTTCTGGTTAGACCATGGCGTCAATAGCGGTAAAAATGAAGTATGTATTAAAAACCCTGATAAGGCTGGTCCGCCTCGATTAGTTAGTCTATTTGCGTAAAAGTCTGAATAAAAAAGCCTGAAGTATGGTCACATTTAAATATGTGTTTACCACCTGTCCATTTTCTTGCAATTACATATTATCTTCAGACCCCCAAATATTTTTGTTATAATTTCACGAGAAAAAGCCATTTCATTGATCGAAGTTTTGATAACTTTGGCATTTTGCTTGGGCGCCAGTAGAGTGTGAGTAGGAGTGAATTGGACGGCTCTAAAGAAATCGAGGTGTTAACCCCATTCGAGATTCCATAACGGCGCACTATCATAGCAAGATCATTGCCATTGGCCATATGGTTAAGCGTTTGTCAAACGTTCTAAGAAGTGTTAAAACATTTTAAGTCTGCCTCAAGTCCAGGCTGTCTCTGTGAATTATATCCCTACAAACTTTGTTTCCCTACATTTTGTGTATATTTATTCGTAAGGCTTCTAAATGAACACGAAAAAGTTTTATCATTTCGACCAACATTCCCTGAGTGTTTGTAAGAAACCAGAGAGCACGCAGGAAGTATTTTTATTGCTTTTAGAAAATATCATACACACGCGCGACAGCGTTACGTGACAATCGTGTTTCTCAGGTCTCTTACAAACACGCTTTTTAACCAATCAGAATGCGCACATTCACAATACAACAAAGGTGTTATTTTCTAATAAGAATAAAGATATGTTAAGGCTTTTTCAAATATGGTGCTTGTGCAGTTTTCGGGAGTGAGGCTGTAAAATTGTTTTTCATCGCCTGATACTGGATTGTCAGGCCGCACCTCGTCAAGATATTTCCGAACGTTCCTCTTCTCGGTCCCTTGTTGATTTTCCACCTCTATTCCTCCTTGAACGCGTGGTGATCTGCGGTTTACGTAACGGCACTTTACGGTGGTTTGGTCAACCTTTTCATCAAGTTATAAATCAAAATGAATTTTCATGATGACTCTTTTTACCTCCTGTAGTTTCGCTAAGGCTTCAAGATATGAATGTCTCCACCTTGCGGTATCTCGGAAATCTGAGTCTCTAGATGGGTTTTGATCCCACGACCTTCTGTTCACTACTCAGACGCTCTACCACTGAGCTACCAGAGAAACCCTGGGCTCACAAGGCCGGTGACACGAAAGTGATCATTTCGGGAAAGCCATACATTCTAGAATTCGCCAGGCGCCCATTTCTGGTAACGCAAACATAAACTGTAGATAATCAAGGCAAGCGCGTGTTTAATACTAAGAATCAAAGATATGTTTAGGCTTTTTCAAATATGGTGCTTGTGCAATTTTCGGGGGTGAGGCTGTAAAATTGTTTTTCATCGCCTGATACTGGATTGTCAGGCCGCACCTCATCAAGATATTTCCGAATGTTCCTCAACTCGATCCCTTGTTGATTTTCCACCTCTATTCCTCCTTGAACGCGTGGTGATCTGCGGTTTACGTAACGGCACTTAAAAGGAGCCTTGAGAAGCTTGACCAGTGCTTGACGAAACTCTTGGATTCTGAAGACGTACACGATCGGATTGACAAGCCCATTTGTTAGCCGAAGCACTTGAAGGATCAGGTGGAAATCAGGTAGTGTGCCTTCTGGGTTCGCGAAGTGATATATGCTGTCCGGTAACCATGCCAACAAGGACAGGACAGTCACTAGGAGCAAAGTTTTGGCCAAGGCTTTTACCCTTTGTGCTGGTCTTGGAAGATGCTGGTTTCGGTTTCTCTTTCTTATTTCGAGAAATATTAGCGTGTATGCTATACCGATAACTGTTATCCCTAAAAGAGCTAACGCTGCTCTGAATAGGTCCATTTCTTTCGGAAATCTCAATAACATTCTGGTAATAGCTTGCAGAAGCGCCACAAACCAAAGAACCACGGACAAAATTAAGTAGTGACACTTTCTAGACTGCATGTGTCGGAAGGGCCAAAGTGTCGCGAACATTCTCTCCAGCGCTACTAGTGCTAATCCGGAGATTGAAACAGCGAAACCGATATCCCAAACGACTTTGCCAATGTATCTAATACTAGTTTCATAACTTATTTTCGTAAAGAACACGATACTCAATATTATTGCAACCAAACCAGTGAGCAAATCCCCGCCGGTAATGCTGATCAAGAAGCATGTGCTTCGTTCTCTCAGGTTCTTGTTAAATAAGAATGTTACTAGAGTGAGTGCGTTTGTCACAAATACCAGAACTCCCACAATCGTGAATATGATATACCCGTAGGTACTTACACGAATTTGGTCATCGATATCGAAGGAGCTGTTATTCATTTTGTCCGTACTTCCCTTTTCGTCCACTAGAGGTTCTTTCTGGTTAGACCATGGCGTCAATAGCGGTGAAAATCAGGTATAGTCACATTTAAAGAAGGTTTTTACCACCTGTCAATTTTCTTGAAATTACATATTACCTTCAGACCCCCAAATCTTTTTTATTATTTCACGAGAAAAAGCCATTTCATTGTGGAGGTTTTGATTATTTTTGGCATTTTGCTTGTGCGCCATTAGAGTGCCAGTAGGAATGAATTGGACGGCTCTAAAGCAATCGAGTTGTTAACCCCATTTGAGAACCCATAGTGAACAAAGGAGTAGAGACCCCTACCTATATACAATAGAAATATTCACTAATTTTAACGACCCCTGTCATAGCAAAGATCAATGACGTTGGCCATATGTTTAAGCGTTTGTCAAACGTTCTAGGAAGTGTTAAAACATCCTCAATCTGCCTCATGTCTAGGGCTGTTCTTGTGAGTTCTATCCCTACAAACTTTATTTCCCTACATTTTCTGTATATGTATTCGTAAGGCTTCTAAATGAACAAGAATACAGATGGCGAATAAAGAGTGTCCGTCAGATCCGTGATTTCCTTTCTCAATGAACTCTCTACAACTTGCGCATTTGCAAGTGGTGCACTTCTCGATTATCATAAATGAAGATGAAACCAATGTTTTACAATGTGCTGTACTTTAGTTTTCATATAAAAAAGTGTCATTCCTTGCAGGATGATTTCTTCTCTGTCTAACATCTGAAGATTTGGTCAGCTTTTTCATCAATTGATTTTCCATGATGTCTCTTTTTGCCTCCTGTAGTCTCGCTAAGGCTCAGACATATGAATGTCTCCACCACAAGGTAACGCGGAAACAAATCTGAGTCTCTAGATGGGTTTTGATCCCACGACCTTCTGTTCACTAGTCAGACGCTCTACCACTGAGCTACCAGAGACCCCAAGGTCTCACAAGTCCGTTGACACAATAACTGGCCATTTCGGAGAACACATAAATTCTACAATTCCCCAGGCGCCCATTTCTGGTAACGCAAACAAGGCAAACGCGTGTGTAATACTAAGAATAAGAGATTATGCTAAGGCATTTTTAACTATTGTGCCTGTGCAATTTTCGGGGGCTGGGCTGAAAAATTATGTTTTTCAACGCCTGATACTGGGGGATATTGGATTGTCAGGCCGCACCTCGTCAAGATATTTCCGAACGTTCCTCAACTCGATCCCTTGTTGATTTTCTACCTCTATTCCGCCTCGGACGCATGGTGATCCGCGATTTGCGCGATGGCACTTAAAAGGAACCTTGAGAAGCTTGACCAGTGCTTGACGAAACTCTTGGATTCTGAAGACGTACACGATCGGATTGACAAGCCCATTTGTCAGACGCAAAACGAAAAGCATGAAGTGCAACCTTGGCAAGCTGGTTTTCGGGCTCGCAAAATGATATATGCTGTCCGGTAACCATGCCAACATGGACAGGACAATCACTAGGAGCAGTGTTTTGGCCAAGGCTTTCTCCCTTTGTGCTGGTCTTGGAAGATGTTGGTTTCGGTTTCTCTTTCTTACCTCGAAAAATATTAGCGTGTATGATATACCGATAATTGTTATCCCTAAAAGAGCTATCACTGCTCTCAACAGTTCCATTTCTTTTGGTAATCCCAATAACATTCTGGTAATAGCTTGCAAAAGCGCCTCTAGCCAAAGAACCACGGACCAAAGTAAGTAGTGACACTTTCTAGACTGCATGTGTCGGAAAGGCCAAAGTGTCGCGAACATTCTCTCCAACGCTACTAGTGCTAATCCGGAGATTGAAACAGCGAAACCGAGATGCCAAACGAAATTGGCAATATATCTAATACTAGTTTCATAAGTACATAGTATCATGGTACTAAATATCATAGCAGCCAAGCCAGTGAGCAAATCACCGCCGGTGATGCTGATCAAGAAGTACGTACTTCGTTTTCTCAGGTTCTTGTTAAATGAAAATATTACTAGAGTCAGCGCGTTTGCCAGAAATACCAGAACTCCCACAAGCGTGAATATGATATACAAATGTGATATGTATAAGGCAGTTACGTGAATGGAGTCAACGATGTTGAAGGAGCTGTTATTCATTTTGTACGTCCTTCTCTTTTCGTCAACTAGAGGGTCTTGCTGGTTTGACCACGACGTCAGTAGCAGTAGAAAAAATAAAGTCACATTTAAATATGTCTTCACCACCCGCCCATTTTCTTGAAATTACATATTACCTTCAGACCCCCAAATCTGTTTCATAATTTCACGAGAAAAAGCCATTTCACTGTGGAGTTTTTGATTATTTTGGCATTTTGCTTTTGCGCCATTAGAGTGCCAGTAGGAGTGAATTGGACGACTCTAAAGCAATCGAGTTTTTAACCCATTTGAGAACCCACAGTGAACAGAGAAGAGACCCCTACCTATATACAATAGAAATATTCCCTCATTTTAACGGCCCCTGTCATAGCAAAGATCAATGGCATTGGCCATATGGTTAAGCGCTTGTCAAACGTTCTAGGAAGTGTTAAAACATCCTCAATCTGCCTCAAGTCTAGGGCTGTTCTTGTGAGTTCTATCCCTACAAACTTTATTTCCCTACATTTTCTGTATATTCATTCGTAAAGCTCCTAAATAAACAAGAATGAAGATGCCGGATAACGGGTGTCCATCAGATCCGTGATTTCCTTTCTCAATGATCTACAACTTGCGCATTTGCAACTGGTGCACTTCTCGATTATCATTAGTGGAAATGAAACCAATATTTTTTATCATGTGCTGTACTTTAGTCTTCATGTAAAAATGTGTTATATCTTGTAGGATGCTTTCTGCTTTGTCTAACATCTGGTGGTTTGGTCAACCTTTTCATCAAATTATAAATCAAAATGAATTTTCATGATGGCTCTTTTTACCTCCTGTAGTTTCGCTAAGGCTTCAAGATATGAATGTCTCCACCTTGCGGTATCTCGGAAATCTGAGTCTCCAGATGAGTTTTGATCCCGCGACCTTCTGTTCACTAGTCAGACGCTCTACCACTGCTCATGGTCTCACAAGGCCGGTTACACGAAAGTGATCATTTCGGGAAAGCCATACATTCTAGAATTCACCAGGCACCCATTTCAGGTAATGCAAACATAAACTGTAGAGAATTAAGGCAAGCGCGTGTACAATACTAAGAATAAGAGATTATGCTAAGGCATTTTCAACGATTGTGCTTGTGCAATTTTCGGGGGCTAAGCTGTAAAATTATGTTTTTCATCGCCTGATACTGGATTGTCAGGCCGCACCTCATCAAGATATTTCCGAACGTTCCTCAACTCGATCTCTTGTTGATTTTCCACCTCTATTCCTCCTTGAACGCGTGGTGATCTGCGGTTTACGTAACGGCACTTAAAAGGAGCTTGAGAAGCTTGACCAGTGCTTGACGAAACTCTTGGATTCTGAAGACGTAAACGATCGGATTGACAAGCCCATTTGTTAGCCGAAGCACTTGAAGGATCAGGTGGAAATCAGGTAGTGTGCCTTCTGGGTTCGCGAAGTGATATATACTGTCCGGTAGCCATGCCAACATGGACAGGACAGTCACTAGGAGCAAAGTTTTGGCCAAGGCTTTCTCTCCTTGTGCTGGTCTTGGAAGATGTTGGTTTCGGTTTCTCTTTCTTATTTCGTTAAATATTAGCGTGTATGATATACCGATAACTGTTATCCCTAAAAGAGCTAACGCTGCTCTGAATAGGTCCATTTCTTTCGGAAATCTCAATAACTTTCTGGTAATAGCTAGCAGAAGCGCCACAAACCAAAGAACCACGGACAAAATTAAGTAGTGACACTTTCTAGACTGCATGTGTCGGAAGGGCCAAAGTGTCGCGAACATTCTCTCCAACGCTACTAGTGCTAATCCGGAGATTGAAACAGCGAAACCGATATCCCAAACGACTTTGCCAATGTATCTAATACTAGTTTCATAACTTATTTTCGTAAAGAACACGATACTCAATATTATTGCAACCAAACCAGTGAGCAAATCCCCGCCGGTAATGCTGATCAAGAAGCATGTGCTTCGTTCTCTCAGGTTCTTGTTAAATAAGAATGTTACTAGAGTGAGTGCGTTTGTCACAAATACCAGAACTCCCACAATCGTGAATATGATATACCCGTAGGTACTTACACGAATTTGGTCATCGATATCGAAGGAGCTGTTATTCATTTTGTCCGTACTTCCCTTTTCGTCCACTAGAGGTTCTTTCTGGTTAGACCATGGCGTCAATAGCGGTGAAAATCAAGTATAGTCACATTTAAAGAAGGTTTTTACCACCTGCCTATTTTCTTGAAATTACATATTGCCTTCAGACCCCCAAATCTTTTTTATAATTTCACGAGAAAAAGCCATTTCATTGTGGAGGTTTTGGTTATTTTGGCATTTTGCTTGGGCGCCAGTAAAGTGCCAGTAGGAGTGAATTGGACGGCTCTAAAGAAATTGAGTTGTTAACCCCATTTGAGAACCCACAGTGAACAAAGAAGTAGAGACCCCTACCTATATACAATAGAAATATTCACTCATTTTAACGCCCCCTGTCATAGCAAAGATCAATGGCATTGGCCATATGGTTAAGCGCTTGTCAAACGTTCTAGGAAGTGTTAAAACATCCTCAATCTGCCTCAAGTCCAGGGCTGTTCTTGTGAGTTCTATCCCTACAAACTTTATTTCCCTACATTTTCTGTATATGTATTCGTAAGGCTTCTAAATGAACAAGAATACAGATGGCAAATAAAGAGTGTCCGTCAAATCCGTGATTTCCTTTCTCAATTAACTCTTTACAACTTGCGCATTTGCGAGTGGTGCACTTCTCGATTATGATAAATGGAGATGAAACCAATATTTTTTACAATGTGTTGTACTTTAGATTTCATATAGAAAGGTATTATTTAAAAAAGTATTGCAGGATACTTTCTTCTTTTTCTAACATCTGGTGATTTGGTCAGCTTTTTCATCAAATTGAATATCAAAATGAGTTTCCATTATGGCTCTTTTTACCTCCTGTAGTCTCGTTCAAAGGCTTAGACATATGAATGTCTCCACCGCGCGATAACGCGGAAACAAATCTGAGTCTCTAGATGGGTTTTGAAACCGCGACCTTCTGTACTCTAGTCAGACGCTCTACCACTGAGCTACCAGAGACCCCATGGTCTCACAAGGCCGGTTACACGAAAGTGACCATTTCAGGAAACCCATAAATTCTAGAATTCACCAGGCGCCCATTTCTGGTAACGCAAACATAAACTGTAGATAATCAAGGCAAACGCGTGTGTAATACTAAGAATAAGAGATTATGCTAAGGCATTTTCAACGATTGTGCTTGTGCAATTTTCGGGGGCTAGGCTGTAAAATTATGTTTTTCAACGCCTGATACTGTGAGATACTCGATTGTCAAGCCGCACCTCGTCAAGATATTTCCGAACGTTCCTCAACTCGATCCCTTGTTGATTTTCCACCTCTATTCCGCCTTGGACGCGTGGTGATCTGCGGTTTACGTAACGGCACTTAAAAGGAGCCTTGAGAAGCTTGACCAATGCTTGACGAAACTCTTGGATTCTGAAGACGTACAGGATCGGATTGACAAGCCCATTTGTCAGACGCAAAATGTAAAACATGAAATGCAACCTCGGCAAGTTGTCTTCTGGGCTCACAAAATGATATATGCTGTCCGGTAACCATGCCAACATGGACAGGACAGTCACTAGGAGCAATGTTTTGGCCAAAGCTTTCTCCCTTTGTGCTGGTCTTGGAAGATGTTGGTTTCGGTTTCTCTTTCTTATTTGGAAAAATATTAGCGCGTATGATATACCGATAATTGTTATCCCTAAAAGAGCTATGGCTGCTCTGAACAGTTCCATTTCTTTTGGAAATCCCAATAACATTCTGGTAATAACTTGCAATAGCGCCTCAGACCAAAGAACCACGGACCATATTAAGTAGTGACACTTTCTAGACTGCATGTGTCGGAAGGGCCAAAGTGTCGCGAACATTCTCTCCACCGCTACTAGTGCTAATCCGGAGATTGAAACAGCGAAACCGAGATGCCAAACGAAAAGGTCAATATACATAATACTAGTATCATAACCTGTATTCGTAAAGAACATGATACAAGATATTATAGCAGACAAACTAGTGAGCATATCACCGCCGGTGATGCTGATCAAGAAGTACGTGCTTCGTTTTCTCAGGTTCTTGTTAAATGAAAATGTTACCAGAGTCAGCGCGTTTGCCAGAAATACCAGAACTCCCACAAGCGTGAATATGATATACAAATGTGTTATGTAGGCAGTTACGCGAATGGAGTCAACGATATTGAAGGAGCTGTTATTCATTTTGTACTTCCTACTCTTTTCGTCAACGAGAGGGTCTTGCTGGTTTGACCACGACGTCAATAGCAGTAGAAAAAATAAAGTCACATTGAAATATGTCTTTACCACCCGCCCATTTTCTTGAAATTACATATTACCTTCAGACCCCCAAATCTGTTTCATAATTTCACGAGAAAAAGCCATTTCACTGTGGAGTTTTTGATTATTTTGGCATTTTGCTTGTGCACCATTAGAGTGCCAGTAGGAGTGAATTGGACGACTCTAAAGCAATCGAGTTGTGAACCCCATTTGAGAACCCACAGTGAACAATGGAGAAGAGACCCCTACCTATATACATTAGAAATATTCCCTCATTTTAGCCTCCCCTGTCATAGCAAAGATCAATGACGTTGGCCATATCGTTAAGCGTTTGTCAAACGTTCTAGGAAGTGTTAAAACATCCTCAATCTGCCTCAAGTCAGGGCTGTTCTTGTGAGTTCTATCCCTACAAACTTTATTTCCCTACATTTCCTGTATATTCATTCGTAAGGCTCCTAAATAAACAAGAATGAAGATGCCGGATAACGGGTGTCCATCAGATCCGTGATTTCCTTTCTCAATGATCTACAACTTGCGCATTTGCGACTGGTGCACTTCTCGATTATCATTAGTGGAAATGAAACCAATATTTTTATAATGTGCTGTACTTTAGTCTTCATGTAAAAATGTGTTATATCTTGTAGGATGCTTTCTGCTTTGTCTAACGTCTGGTGGTTTGGTCAACCTTTTCATCAAATTATAAATCAAAATGAATTTTCATGATGGCTCTTTTTACCTCCTGTAGTTTCGCTAAGGCTTCAAGATATGAATGTCTTCACCTTGCGGTATCTCGGAAATCTGAGTCTCTGGATGGGTTTTGATCCCACGACCTTCTGTTCACTAGTCAGACGCTCTACCACTGAGCTACCAGAGAAACCCTGGGCTCAGAAGGCCGGTGACACGAAAGTGATCATTTCGGGAAAGCCATACATTCTAGAATTCGCCAGGCGCCCATTTCTGTTAACGCAAACATAAACTGTAGATAATCAAGGCAAGCGCGTGTTTAATACTAAGAATTAAAGATATGTTAAGGCTTTTTCAAATATGGTGATTGTGCAATTTTCGGGGGTGAGGCTGTAAAATTGTTTTTCATCGCCTGATACTGGATTGTCAGGCCGCACCTCATCAAGATATTTCCGAACGTTCCTCAACTCGATCCCTTGTTGATTTCCCACCTCTATTCCTCCTTGAACGCGTCGTGATCTGCGGTTTGCGCGATTGCACTTAAAAGGAACCTTGAGAAGCTTGACCAGTGCTTGACGAAACTCTTGGATTCTGAAGACGTACACGATCGGATTGACAAGCCCATTTGTTAGCCGAAGCACTTGAAGGATCAGGTGGAAATCAGGTAGTGTGCCTTCTGGGTTCGCGAAGTGATATATGCTGTCCGGTAACCATGCCAACATGGACAGGACAGTCACTAGGAGCAAAGTTTTGGCCAAGGCTTTCTCTCCTTGTGCTGGTCTTGGAAGATGTTGGTTTCGGTTTCTCTTTCTTACTTCGAAAAATATTAGCGTGTATGATGCAACCATAGCTGTAATCCTAAAAGAGCTAATGCTACTCTTACGAGTTCCATTTCGTGTGGAAAATGTGTTATTAAATTTATAGTTGTAATCACCAGCGCCTGAAACCAAAGAACCACGGACCAAAGAAAGTAGTGACACTTTCTAGACTGCATGTGTCGGAGAGGCCAAAGTGTCGCGAACATTCTTTCCAGCGCTACTATTGCTAACCCAGAAATTGACACAGCGAAGCCTACATGCCAGCCCGCATTCGAAACATACTTAATCGTAGTAGTGCCTGTATTTCCGTCCTTTAACCAACTGACACCAAAAGGTATCGCAGCCAAACCAGTCAGCAAATCACCGGCGGTGATGCTGATTAAGAAGAACGTGCTCCGTTTTCTCAGGTTCTTGTTTGTCACGAAGATAATTAGAGTGAGCGCGTCGGCCACACAAACTAGGACCCCTAAAAACATGACCGCCACGTAGATGACTACTTCAGGCCCACTATTACTATAAAACAGCGTTTTGTTGGTCATTTCTAATCCTGGTGCTATGAATTCGTTTCTGTAACTTATTTGACATTTACGTTATGTTTCTCTAAGTCAAATACGATGACCATTACTGTCGAGGTCAGTGTATTGTTTGATCGCTTGAAACTAGGCGTTGCCATGTTATACCGTATTGTATTTCGCAAACGTAGGTGAATTTGAATGTTAATTTTTTATTTCGGACCATCTGGCAAACTATTGTATCAGTTAAATGCACAGGAAATATAAAGGACTTTCGCCAGTGAACATTGATTTCATGTATAGGATTTCTAACAGGTTCCGTTGCTTTGGTATTGTGAAATTGAAAACCGGTCTTTAGGACCCCATGTCAGCCACTCCTTTGTTATTGTTTTCGTTGATATTAGAAGACGAATTACGTGTAGAAATATCTTAATAAACATCTAAAAACAAATTTCAGATTTTATTTACCAAATTCAATCGAGAAGATTGCTCTATACTCTCTAAATCAGCCGATGGAAATGGATGCATTCTTCGACTTGGTAATGGTGCTATGCTGTCAAAATGGCGGCTGACACAGGATCTTTATGTAGTGCTCCGTCTTAGAACTATAGCGGAAACAATAGGGCCGCGGAAACAGTGGTCGTCTAGTGATGCTCACACTCGATTTTCTTCTTGAACAACGAAATGCTATGAAATATCCGGAAGACCTATTCGGAAAGAATTCAGCACTGCAAACGAAGTATTTCGCTACGAAATCGGTCAAAAACAAATTTCAACCAATCAGAAGGCCAGGATTTGTTGACTAAGCCAATTAGTTGTTTAGAAATTTAACAATTTAAAATTTTACACAAAGCAAAACTCAAATTCCCCATAGCCGTTCACGCTATCGTTCTTGGACGGAGCGCTACTTAAATACTAGGAGGCTCTTTTGTGAAACACATGCTAAAATCACTGAATTTCAAATAGTAAGGTCGGGCTAACTCAGATAAGCTTGTTTTTTTTTGCATATCACAGGGAAAAATTGCAGAAAAACATAAATGGTTTCGTAGCGTGTTTCCATTAATGTGTGAAAAATGTTAATGGGAAGACCACACTTTCCCATTAATGTTATATGTACATTAATGGAAAAACGCTACCAAAACCATTAATGTTTTTACGCATTTTTTTCCGCCTTGTGTGATGAAGAACAAACTATCAAAAATGACTTTTTTCTAATGGATCTGTCTTTGCAACATTAGGCTTTACTTTGCGAATACGTCAACCGGCCCATCTTGTAAGAAGTTAACCAATTCGAAAGCGAGAAAAGGATCTTGACTTTCTTGAGATCTCAGACATCGAAAGATTCGCTTTTTCTCTAAAAATTGTGAAAATTATGAGCAGAAATTACTTCAAAACACTTATTTATTGCCAAACGTATTGCAGGTATCAAATTTCCTTAAAATGGTTTGAATCTCTAGATGGCAAAGGTTTTAGGGGATGGCCCGGCTGACGTATTCGCACAGCAATTTTTTTTTTCTGCACCATTTTAAGGGAGAATAAGAACTTTTATCAGGAATTAGTAAGCAAACTTTGCTCAATCATATCTAAAATCCTTATTCTTCAAATTTACTTCGTTCAATCGTATCTAAACTTCATATTCTTCAAATTTCTTAAAAATTTGGTCATAAAAAAAACTGATGGTGAAGTTAGACATTTCATTTTGGTCATTTCCGCTCTCTCTCTTTGGATCCAATCTTTAGCCGATGTTGCCCATAATAGTTGGTTGTAGTAGATGTTTAGATTCAACGCCTCAGTAAGGCGCCTACCCTGGTCCCAGGGTGAAGTTTCCGTGTTTTCGAACCAAGTTTGAAGTCGTATTTGGGTTATTTCAATGGATGGGTTTGCTGTAGAAATTCCCTGTGATCAGTGTCGAATAGATATGTATATGGTCGTGGTCACGTTTGGCGACAAACAGGGAACTGTTGTTTATTTTATGATTTAGCGCTTTTGTTTTTCCCCGCATCAGAAAGACTAAGCCCGCGGCCTTACCGGGTCACACAGCGCGCCAGCTGTAGAATTTATTCCACCGTCATTTTACCATATAAGGTCAAAAATGAGTGCAAATACTGTCACGAACCGGTTATGCGCGAGCATTTGAATGGCTCTAGACACACGCATTCAGAAATTATAATGTTCCTTATTCTAGGAATAACATCTTCAAAGTTAGCTTTATTCCGAGCAGAGCATAAGGCAGTGGAATAGCATTGAGCTCAGTATTGATATAGGTAATAACACGGAGACCTTTGAAGCAGTCGTCAGAAGTGTCATGTAATATATATATCTTATTAGTATAAAACAACCAATGGTCTATTACAAATCCTGCATTCTGATTGGCTGAGCTACTAATTGTCTATTAGTGATAGACCGTGCCTGGCAAAACCACCACCTTTCTTTGCAAGAAAACTTGATTTTTTCAACATAAAATAATGGCATTCATTGCCAAAACCGACCAACTAGTTGGTTTATACTAAAACAATTAGACCTCTCGTCCTCATGTGCTATGATATCAATAGACCATTCGGCCTTCGGCCTCATGGTCTGTTCATCATAGCACATTCGGCCTTGAGGTCTAATTGTTAATTAGACATTTTGATGTACAATATCGCTGGATATTTTTTCGCTGGATATTTTTGTCGAGCCCGTCTTCGGGCGAGACAAAATACAAAGACGAGAAAAAATGTTCAGAGATATTGTACATTAAAATGTCTAATAAGTTGTTTATTATCCGATATTTTTTTTCCGCTGTTTTGAATTGAGAATGGACTAACTTATAGTCAGGCGGCTAAGTCAAATGATTGTGCGTTTTTTGATAAAAGCATGAAACTTTCCAGTATGATTGGCCTACGGGTACTTGTTAACTTTTGATTGGGAGGCATCTCTGAAAATTCTTTTTACAGGAATTATTTAGACAACTCGCAAAGCTATTATTCAGCCGCCATCTTGTCCTTTGTTATTCATGAGTTTTGCGGCACTTACTGTGCAAGTCAGTGAAGTGATTCTCCAGACTCTGCAGCAAAATCCCAGCAACTTTGTTTCATTCAGAGGCCTTTAATACCTTGGCACATATGGTTTATACTCTGGTAGCTATGTCGCAAGCTGATATTAACCTGTGTGCCGAAGAATCCCGATATTGTTCCTAATTTTCTATCTCCGAAACAGTGTCTGACTGGGAATTCGAAAACATGTTTTCGTAAATAGAAGAAAACACCTAGAAAAGTAATTTAGATATCAAATTTTCACTTGTTATATTCCAATGATCGTTTCTTTTCGCCATAAATCTTTAGAGTTTTGTCAATCTGGCGCTACACTCTATAAATTTATCTCGTAGAATAAGAGCTCAAGTGCCACGAAGGTCATGAATAACAAAGGACAAGATGGCGGCTGAACAATGGCCGCCCGAATTGTCTAAATTAGAGCTGTAAAAAGAATTTTCAGAGATGCCTCTCCCAATCAAAAATTAACAAGTACTCTCTGAAGTCTCATCCTGGAAAGTTTCATGCTTTTATCAGAAAACGCACAATTCGCAATAAAATTTGGACTTAGCCGCCTGACTATTAGTGAAAATAGTTTGGAAGTGTACAATATCGCGGGATATTTGTATTCGCCCCAGTCTCACTCCTGCGATATTTGTTCTCCTCTCGTTGCAGTTGGATAATAATTCAATTATTACTGCGCTTTGCAAATAATATATCTTCTGATAGGTTGCACTAATAAAACAAAGTGAAGTGAAATGAAGTGGACTTGTATTGTTAAAGTGCCACTCAAAGCAGGGTCATTGGTGAAAACCTATTGAAAAGAGTGAAAAATATGCACAATCTTGTCTCTAGGTTCGAGCCAGCTATGCGGTCAGCTGTCAAAGACACCCTTAGCAGTCTCGTGGAGACCGATCCACCGTCCATCAAGTCTATCCTGTCAGGCATCATCCCGTCCATTCCGATATTTATCTTGGTGCCAGACCACGGGTCTATTAGTACACCATACGCCATCAAGCCCGTGGATGGGATTCTCGACCTTGCCAAGGTGAGTGACGTGCAATGTACGAGGTACTAGTACTCGTGCAGGCACGGTTGGCTGACCCAACATGCACTAGGAATAGCGCAGTCACCGATGCTAATCACAATGATTATGCCAGGTAAAGTCAAGCTTCCACCAGAATGACCCTACTGGGCCCAGTTCCTGAAAGGTTGGATAAAGTTATTATATCCACGGATAAATGTTATCTGTTGTATAGGATTTGTTCTGGATTTATGCGTTGGATTAGCGTTTATCTACCCATAACTGCTATCTAACATTCTAACATTTTGTCTATGAACAAGCCTCCATCTACTCCACCAGGTCTAGCAATATGCACAGGGGTAGTAGAGTCTATTTAGACTGCGGAATGTGAATTTAAAAGGGAAATTGGTCCTTCGAGAGTGAGAATGTCGGGTTCATTGCGTGCAGTGCGAGGGCGAGACTGATTTCAGTCATCTTTCTTTTGAGAGAGAGGACATAATTTGTAACCATGGCAACTAATTCACGCCGGATGTAGAATCGATAATCAAAATAGATCGATGGCTACGCCTGTGCTTCGGACGCCTACCAATAGGTAATGGAGACTCCTGTCGATGGGCTCCCTGTGCTTCGAACGCCTGCCAATAGGTGATGGAGGCTCCTGTTGATGGGCTCCCTGTGCTTCGAACGCCTACCAATAGGTCATGGAGAAATCTGTTGACGAGCTCTTACCATGTGGGTGTTGCTGGTTATGGTGATGATGTTAATGGGATTCGCAATCCCCTTCAGTATAGGAGGATCCTTTGTTTACAATTTGAACTCATTAGCATAAGCAATGTTCAGAATCAGACCGTTCGAGGGAGCTATATAATGATGCGTTCTGAATATCAATAGACGACTGTAAATGAAACAATTGGAAAATTTCAAGCTGAATCTAGAATTATAAGCGCGCGGTGCAACGTTCAATTTAGAGGAAACGTGTGCTAATTAGCGTTTTGCCCAGTGATTTCACACAATTTTGAAAAGATTCAACTAGCCTGAAGAATGTAACAGGAAAAAAGGAAACAGGTCAAGACTTTTTTAAGAATAAAAAATGAGCTTATTTTGAGCTTTTCGTTACATTTTCAAAGCTAGATACAGCGTTTCAAAATTTCGTGAATGTAAACAATGATGTCAGCAAGGATCGGCCTATTGCAATTCGTCATGTGTTGTTCCGTTGTTTCTCTTTAGTCTCTACAAGTAACGTGTCGTCATCTCTCGGTGGGGCATGGCCAGGAAGAGATGATTGACGTTGCCTTGGCAACCGCCATTAGAACTGACAGCTGGCTGATCATTGACAATCTTCATCTCGCATCTCGACACTGGCTGGATCAGCTGTACAACAGGCTGCTCAGGTTACACCTCCAAGCAGGTAAAAATGAGCTAATGTTTCCGTTTGCACTGTCTACAAAGCGTCCATTACTAATCGTAAGAATCTGTACTTGGTATTGTCCCCGTCTTCATCAACTACTCTGGGATCTTATATCGCCGTGAGTTTATGCGATATCAGGCAAAATAAGGGGGAAATGGTTCAATTGTAAGGCGAGATAAGGAAAAAAAGTGTGCCAATTAGGAGCAGCGTGATAAGGTCCCAGAGTAGGCCTATCATCAGAAAAGAATCTATTTTAGTTGTTTGCCTTTGTTAGATTACCTTTAGATTTGGGAGGAGGCATTTCTACCAAATAAAAGCTCCTGATAAATTAACTAAAGACTTGGAAGACCTTGAAAATCGTGGATTTTTGTCATTCAGAAAGCCTACGAACCCTGTTTATACCTACGGCCGGTAGTTTATCCAGTGTTACTATTCTACAAAGAAGACCCTGCGTGTTGTTCTGATCGGGGATTGCAACCCCTACCTCCCGCGCAACCGAAAAATAATGAGTTATGTTTTGCTTACAGAAACGGCGCGTTCGCCTTCCCAATGGCGCATCTTCCTGGTCTCGGAGCCATGCGCACATCTCCCTGTCGTGTTGTTACTCTTCTCGCACCAGCTCGCTTGGGACGTGGTACACAGGCAGCACAAGTATCAGTACCTTGATGCCGGGGACTTGGACCTTAGGGACACTATAGCACAGACCTTGCAGGTAAGCAGGATAAGGTACATTGTCTAGTGGTGCCCTTAGAATAGGGGCCTCAAGGACACTATAGGACAGACTTTACAAGTAAGTAGGATAATGTATTTTGTCCTTACAATATGGACCTTAGGGACACTATAACACGCACCTTACACGTAAGCAGGATAATGTACTCTGTCTAGTGGTGTCTTCTTCAGTATTCAGACCCCGTTCACACGAGACCGGTACAAAACCGGACCGGTACAATTCTGGTACGGTACCGCCTGTTCATACGGTAGCGGTACAATTGTTGCACGTCCTGCAACAGTGTTCACACTGGACCGTGCACGCCTAGCCGTACCAATATCGGTCCGGTACCGCAGGTCCCGTGTGAACGCGCGACGGTACCGTACGAGAATTGTACCGCTCCGGGCGAATTTATTTTTTACGCCCACTTCAAGATGGCGGCTAGCTAGTATAAATATTCATTATGATTCACATATTCTCGTTCTACGAGTGAATTAAAAGGAGGCTGTTGACCTGCGAACTCTCTCGTAGCTCATGTGTAAGATGTTGGGTTATGAATTTCTAAGTGCCATGAAGTGGGCGTAAATAAAAAAATCGCCCGGTCCGGTTTTGTACCGTTGTCGTGTGAACGGGGTCTCAGTTGCTGAATGAAAGACACTTGAGGGATATTCTTGATTGGCTAAGAGCAGTGGAGGTATAGCGTATTGGTATTATTTCCAATCATTTGTTTTCATTCTCTTGTAGTCCATACCACGCTCCTACTGGGAGAAAGCTCGTGACCAGTCCCCTGCCGTTCGGACCAGCCTCTTCAGCCTGTGTGTTATCCACAGCATCTTGCTTCTGCGCCAGCAATGCGGCACGCGTGCACTCAGCGGTTATTACCCATTCGATCTCGGCGATCTGTTGAGCGGTTTCGACCTGGTTATCGGCAAGGCGTTCTCGCAGGATAACTCAGGAACTGTCAAGTTTGATGGGACTGCAATTGCCCAGGTATGGGAAAATTCTTTTAAAAAAAAAACAAAAAAATTAGCAACATTTGTATTTCGTGACAAAATGGACTAAAATGTGCTGAGGTGAGAGTTTTATTGAAATGATATTGGTTTTCACTGACAAGAGAAATTGTTCACCCTCTGTTCCTGATCCAATGTTGATTATTGGGGCAACAAATGGCCTCCGGGATTTTTCCAACATTGTTTAGGGTGCGACAACTCACATCAACGTGTATGATGTTATATGGCGTACATAACCAGTTTGCATGAAAAGTGGATATTTTCACAACAATTTTGTCCAAGATTGCATCTCATCTCATGAGATTGTCCCATCCCTCGTATCTAGGCGCGTCCGTAAGGGATCATGGAAAGGACTAGATGTGGAAGTTTCTTGCTAGTCCGCGCTTAAACCTTCCCTTGGTTCTTTGTGCCAACGCGTACCTTTCCATACTATCTTTACCACACTGCCTTTCGCGAGCTCGCGGCTGCTTTGCGCCTCTTTACTTACACATTTGAAACGCGTGATTACGAGGAATGATTAACTCATTGTTACATTATTACACACGATCTCCTTGCAAACAAAGATCAAAATTAAAGTTAAAAAGCATTGCAACTAAATCGATAGCTAACTAGCGAAGTTTTCAGAAGTGCGCAGATTTTCTCGCACCATACTTCTTGTGCAAGTTTTACTTCTGGTCTCCTCATTGTGTGGTTGTTGTTTGTTTCCGAAGACTTGATTACTGCCTGATCAACCTTAGCCTCGGTGTGACGCAGAATTGGTTTGGCTCCAGCGTTTCCACGTTTTATGTGTTATACAATGAATAACCTGTTAGCTGGTATGTGCTGATATACATGCTTTAAATCCATAATCATTTACTATTCTGCATTTCTCAGACTATTTACTCCGGCAAGGTGGCGGACAAATGGGACCAGCGCTGTACAGGGACCATAGCGGACATGGTCCTCAAATCCACAGGGTCCTCCATCACCCTGGGGCCCTTAAGTATACCCGTGCCCCCTGTGAATTTAGACCCTAGTGAATACAGCCAGTGGTTCCAGGAGAAGACGGCTGAGGGGAGCTGGGCCGAAGAGACAACCGGGGCACTGTGTCTTGATTCAAGTGTGACACGAGAGAGAAGAGAAGCCAGGTAAAATGGACAACTGTTTCAACTATGATTTACATACGCATGTAGGAGATTATATCATCTCACTTATCCCCATCGCGTTTTGCGCGCAAGGCCGTACTGCTAAAAACGTTGCATCGCGACCCACGATTTCACAAACATCAATTTTTTGGGAATTTGAATTTGCTGTTCCGCCAATCAAACTATTTGAGGCAGTGAAACTCTTGCCCTGTTTTGCCCAGTGCAGTCAACTGGCTTCCCTCTGAACTAAAACCAGACAACGTCGCGACGGAAAGCCATGCGACTGCACTAGGCGAAACAGGGCAAGAATCTGATTTGCTCATAAGATTTGTCTGGCGGAACAGCAAAGCCAAAAACAAGTCGATGTTTTGAAAACGCGGGTCGCGATGCAACGATTTTAGCTGTAATATTTTTCTTCCATCGGACCCTGTCTCTCGCTACCATTCTCGCCTCTTCCAAGACTTCCACCCTGCCTCGTTCCACCTTTTCTCTTTTTATCCATCAAGTGCCCATGGCAGTGCAGTAGCACGATAATGTTGACTTGGCATCCTGAGGTTATGACCAAGTAACGTCTAGCAGACGTTTATGTGCTTTTAAATGGCAGGATCAGAAGTTGCCGTTTCTCTCTCCTAGAAATTCGCAAGGTCCTTCCCCGGATTGAATTCGCTATTGACCATTGCACTGCATTGTATATATCTCCGTAGCGCTTCCCAATTCATCGCCAACCTTCGCTCTCTTCTTCTAACATGTCTGGAACCCAAAACCAAATCTCTCCTCGCTGCACCCGGTGCTGCGGAGTTAAAGTCCTCTGCTCCCTCGCTGAACACCCTGCGTCAAGCCATGGACCTCTGCTTGGACAAGCTGCCGACACTGCTCAAGATAGAAATGGAGGAGCCGCAGTCCCTTCAGCGCTTGATACCGAGGGTCCTGTCTCAACTGCGAGCCTTGTCCGTGTACTCCGAGACCAGTAGTATCAGCACTGCAGAGGAGAAGTTGTCGGAGAGTCTGGGATATGTACTGCAAAAGGTACGACTATTCCCAAAATATGAAATTATCAATATTGCCTTGAAAGACCTTGAACCGTCTGCGATTGACACCCAAGTTTACACACGACAGTGAATATCTTACTGTGTTATAGTTTAAACATTTCGTTTGGATTTTGTTTCACAAATGTCATGCTGTAAAGGCCGGTTTATAATGTTTTCAAGGAATGTCGCGACAAAGTTTCAAAATCACGAGCTTTTCCTTGACAACATTACGAACTCCATTTGACAACGTACTTTCTAGGCACTAAAACAAACGTGAAAACTTAACGACAAAACTTTAGGCATTCCACGCTGTATTGAATAGCGCTCGGAATTGGACATCCCGGCCTCTTGTTTGGTGGATACTAAGTATATTTATGCATGACATTGGCATAGAGCAAATTTCAAACGACTAAAGAAAGGCCAAATGCATCTAGCCAATCATAAACGAGACGACCGGTTAGCGCAGTGGTGGAGCGCCGCCGGGCTTATGTGCGGGAGATTGGGAGTTCAAACCGCGGCCGGACCAACACTCAGGGTCTTTTCTAAATAATCGAGGAGAAGGTGCTACCTTTACTCTAACATCTTCAAATGGTTAGACCTTCGCGTCTTCTCGGATAAGGACGTCAACCCGTAGGTCCCGTCTCTCACATACACTACACTAACCGGAACCAGAGGGACGTTAAAGATTCACGAGGACCTTCGGAAGTTACCCAACCTCTGTTACTAACTCACACTCATTATTATAAAACTGGTTTCTATAGGATGAGTTATCCAAAAATGTAAAGAACTTTGAGGATAAGCGCTATATAAGCACCCACTTTATTTTATTTATTTCAAACGAGAGCAATAACAAGTTTCCCCGTCAGCCAATCACATTCCAAGTGAAACCACTAACACTCATTTAACACGCGACTGGTTTCAAGCCAACCCAAGTACAATCACGCGCAAACTGCGGTAGAACAACAAAAGCCCATCTTTTCATTTGAGAAACGTCAAGTGAACCTTTTTATGCGCGCGGAATCAATCACTTTGCCTGTACCTCCACATGTCGGTTTCGAACGTCAAAAATAACAAGGATTACGTGGCGTCAACTCAGACCCCGTTCACACGAGACCGGTACAAAACCAGACCGGTACAATTCTGGTTCGGTACCGCTTGTTCATACGGTACCGGTACAATTCTGGCATTTTGTAACCGTGTTCACACGGGACCGTGCACGCCTAGCCGTGCCAAAATCGGTCCGGTACCGCAGGTCCCGTGTGAACGCGCGACGGTACTGTTCCAGAATTGTACCGGTCCGGTTTTGTACCGGTCTCGTGTGAACGGGGTCTGAGGAAACATAAAGCGCCTTCCGTGGATTATAATCAAGGCGCCGATCAGCTCTGTAGTACAAACGGAGCTAAGAAATCACGGCCGTGAGGCCAGAGGCTCCTCGCTTATTATGTGACGTCATTTTACCATAAGTTCTAAATTGAGTGGAGATATGAAGCCGTATTAGTTACGGCAAAAGCCGTATTACACGGTAACAAACCGGTTTCGCGCGCGCACTTGAATGGCTTCCCGATCGCGTGCGTTTTCTAGTGAATCTTGAAAAGAAATATTTTTGTTCGTCGTATAATATTTATTTATTTGTCCCCCAGGAATGCGAATGGTTTAACTGCCAACTGTACCACGTGCGACACGACCTGCAGACGCTGGAACACTGCGTGCTCGCGGGCTCAGCCGCCATTCCGCACTCTTTGGATCGCGTAGTCTCGGCACTACAGCGTGACCAAGTCCCGTTGTCATGGTTACACCCTAATGAGCATCCCTCCCCACATTTCCTGTCGTCCTGGCTTGATGGTATGTATTTTCGTTCATGAAAACATATTTGTTATTTAACATGAATGGGACCCAGTCAGTTGATATTCCTAACAAGTCATTGAAAAAAGTTGAGGAAGATGGATAATAAATGCCAGGGAATTTCGATGAACCATTGTCAGAGGGGATGGTTGCCGCCTTTCCGATCACCATACTTGTTACGAGCTCACTACCTGCAGAAGCATATAACTTAGTTGAAACGTGTAACGGCGAACCAAGCTGTGGATTATTCGTTGCCAGTTTATGACCATATTTGTTCAATAATGAACCCAAGCAGGTTTTCTCTTCATAATATTTCATTTATCGCTCAAATAAAGTAGAGCAACAGTGGTAAGTGATAATATGCTAACATTTAACATCTTGAAGTCTTGCAACAACATTATTTTCAAAATCTGTTCAATTGTTTATTCTGCGAATATTCCACAGCTTGGCACTAAAGCAATGTATGTTACACGTTTCAACTCACTTATATGCTTCTGCTACCTGTCAATCAAACTCAGTCACTAGGCATAGTAGATCGCGACGTAGAAGCGAGTCAAGTAGATTGCCGTTATTTTCGTGATATTTGATTTTTGACGAATTGTGTTCGAAATTCAAAAATTACGAAAACAAATTGCTTTTTGTCGCCTGTAATAGCGATATAACTTGGTACTTTAACTTTTGTTTAGATGATTATGTAATATTCTTCACGAATTTGATCCGATTGGGCTAATTACTCAGCTCATATACACATACAACTGTCAGCATGAGTAAGCAGCGACATAAATACACGAGTAAGACTAAAGGCCCGTTCACACGGCGTGATCTTAGCTGCGATTTGAGGTGCGATTTTTGCGGCGATCGCCCGACGTCATATCGCGCGGTGTGAACGGCCGGCGATTTGGCCCTGCGATATTTGTCAGTTTGTTGGCGATCTCAAGAAATCGCACCCGCATCGCAGTGGAATTCAAACATGTTCAAAACGCCTGCGACGTCGCGGCGACATCGCAAGTGAAATCGCCATAAGATCGCCGGCCGTTCACACCGCGCGATATGACATCGCCATGAGATCGCCACAGAAATCGCACCTCAGATCGCAGCTGAAATCGCGCCGTGTGAACGGGCCTTAATAATAACTTGTGTTTACGCTTCGCATATCGACAATTTAAAAATAATTCTTACATAAGCATGTTCTAGCTATGACCTTTGCTGCATGCGGAAATGCATAACCATGACGAGTTTATGCTAATTCACGGTATCGTGCGAACCGATTCAATATTACGACATTCTTGCTCAACAAACACCAATATTTTTCTTGACAGTTCGTCACACTTCCAGGAATTTCAAAAAAATACAAACTCGCTGAGTACACGTTGAAATAGGGGAGCTCAATGGCACCCCTCCCAAAGACCCCCCGCCCCTCCCTCCCTAGTGTCTACGGCCCTCTTGAGAGTATCTCATAGCTTTTTAGGACTGTTTGCAGCAGAGCAGGCGGTAGTCAAATTATGTTGGTGGTGGGGGATGGGGTGGGGGCACTGTGGGAGAGTTACTATTGGTGGACTGCCCCCTACCCCCATCAAAATTATTGAGGCTCCGCTCTGTCGGCCGCTCTTGTACAGTTGGGTTTGTTTTCTCGCTGCCTTTTAGGGCTTTTAAGACTCATAACTCCTTGGGTACGTTTTTTATCCTTTACTTTTTACTCCTGGCATGCACTATGACAACGTAGACAAAGGAAGACCATGGAAACCGGGTTATATTAGTCTGGACGCATATCGTCGAAATCAGTTATCTTGGAAAGCCGTTTTTTACATGTAAAAGTGTCAGATTTTCGTCCAGTGCACACTGCAACACGTTCATCAGTGAGTAAACTAACATTCCAAGGGCACCCAACGATCATTTTCGGTAAAATATCTGTTCGGATGTTGCAATGAGAGCTAAAACTTTCGCTTCAGTATTTCAGGCTTTAAACTTTCGTATATAGATTCTAAGATCCCCTGGATTTTTCGAATTGCACAAAAAGGTGAAATTTTACTATTTTGGGGGGATTTTTGCCGTTAAAAAGGTCACCTAAAATTTTCGGATGGAGTTTTTCCCCTAGCATTTTCGGAAGACTTGATTTCAATCCCTAAAATTTTCGCAACCCAAAACTTTCAGCTATGAAATCCGAACAGATATAAATGTGTAGGGATTAAAAATACCCAGTTTACAGTCATTTGTATGCTCCACAACGACTTATAATGGTATTCTGAGCTGTTTTACGGCATTGTCTCGTTGGGTGCCCCTGACATTCTCATTATTGTTTGCATCGTATGGCATAATTACTTCTTCTGGCTCTAAATATGGAAGTAGACACTCAAGTACATAAAAGTACAAGTACTCGCGCGATTGTAACTGTTTTGTGTAACTGCCCTGAAGAAGAGCAGAACTTGAAACGTGTTGGCAAAATCCGTCTGTTTTGTCCTTTTCTGTCATCTACTTCTACTGGCTGTACGTAATGTTTCAATGTCCTCACTCCCATAGTTCCCTTTACGTATTAATTATAGTAACCAGAAGGCTTCACGGAGTATTGAATTCGATGTCCCGGGTCCAATGAGGGCTTTTGCGTCTCTTGCACTGGTACGGACACACGATTTTCCATATCTTCCACCGCGACTCGATGTGGTCCCTTGCGAAACGTGACACGAAGCAGCAAGACCACAGCTAAGAGAATGGACAGCGCCACGAGCCAACAGTCGGGAAAAATGAATGTCTCCCTACCCTCCACAGATAGCTTGTCCCTTATGGCCGATGAACTCTCCATATCCACTAGGCACTGGGTATTTGAGATTTGATTACAAAGAGCACACAATCGTACTATTAGACTTTTCTGCAAGTCGCGTAGTACACCTGGCTCTCTTTACATGCCACAGCTACACAAGTCAATATTTTGTTTGATTCTCATATCTCGAGTTTCATAAACTGCTAACTTGAGGGGGCAGATTTCTCAAGGGTCAATGTTTGTTTCGTTTTCTTCTTATTCTGATTGGTTGACTAAACAATAGAAACGAGTAAAAATCGTAAGTCAGGCCGTTTTCCTGCTGTTCTCAAGTGTGTGGACGCCCACGCATAAAGACGTTACCGACGATATTGCATTTTAGGTTTCAGAAAAGGACTGGCAACGGAAGGGGCGGACTTCACAAGGGTCAATGTGTGTCTTCATTTTCTTCCCATTCTGATTAGCGGAATATAAACGCGTAAAAATCGTAAGTCTGTAAGTTTCTCAGCCGTTTTCCTGTTGTTTCTCAAGTGCATGGATGCAAACGCATAAAAGATATTGCCGACAGTATCGTCTTTTCGGTTGGCCGCGTCCATGAAACAAAAATAACAACATTCGCAGATGCCTCCAATCACCATGATCGTCCAGAAAATATACCACGTTATAGAAACTGTCCATTTCTAGACCACGTCAGTCAATGCAAGGGAAATGTCTTTGCTATACACGCACTTCAATCACCCCACGTCGATTAGATGCGCCAGCAAACCAGTATAAAGAATTATTCTTAATAGCATATTTATTTGCGGTTAGCTCGTGTAGAACCACTGGATACGGACCCTTCAATGTAAAAATGGACAGTGAGTCTAAAGTTGTTGTCAAAAGAATTGGGGGGGGGGGGGGGGGGTCGTAATTTTCTCTGGTTATATTTTGACATTTTTGGTATAACAGAGAAACTCACACAGATAGTCAATCGGATATAAAAATTCAAGGCTTTAAATATTTTGTAAAACATCGTGAAAAAAGCACCGGCAGTAAACGAAACTCGGGGGGCATTGCTGTCTTTATAAGAAATAGTATCTGCTAAGGCATTTCATATATACCTACACAAAACCAAAATGTACTATGGGTAAAGCTTAATAGACACTTCTTTCATTCAACCAGGGACATTTATCTCTGGTTTATCTGAGCCCGCAAAATCTACAGAAAAATAATGAAGATTTGTTACACGAATTAGAATGTGAAATCTTAGCTTTTCAGTTAAAGGCGATGTCATTATACACGGCGATTTTAATGCAAGATCCGGATCCTTTCAAGAATTCGCGTTGGACGATGAAGGAAACACTTTTCTCGAGCTGCCAGAAGATTATAATATGGATGTAGCAGTTCATAGAAATTCGCAAGACAAAAATACCACCGATTGCAGGGGACGGAGTTTAAGAGCTGTGTACCGCTATAAACTTAAGAATTCTGAATGGCAGAACTGTGGGTGACCTTGAAGGTAGAAAAACCTGTTTTAAATATAACGGCAGCAGCTTGGTAGATAAATCAATTACTTTATTGTCAATCCCCTTGAGCCCCATTTAACGGACCATTGCTCTTTGTCGTACGCTCTCAAGCTAAAATATGTCAACAAAGACAACGAACAACACGACGATGTCGGGATGAGCGAACTCAGAAAACTTGTTTGGAATGAAAAATTAAATGAAACACTGAGTCAGATTTTAATAACTAACGAGACACAAGACAGAATTTATGCCTCATTGAGCAACAACAACGTGGACACAATGACAGAACAGCTCACGCAAACGTTGACTGATGCATGCAAACAAGCTGGCTTGAAATATCAGAATAAGAGAAACATCAAAAACAAATTATGGTTTGACGAAGAATGCAAAACCGGAAAAAAAAAACTTTGAAACCTAGGCAGACATATTGTGAGATCGCCCAACGATGAGTCGATAAGATCAGTGCTGCATAGTAAAAAGAAAATATTTAAACGTCTATGCAGAAGAAAGAAACAACAATACCGGAATAAGATTCTAGATAATATGGATTTCAACAACTCTAAAGTGGTATGGAAACAGTTAAAGAAATTATTTGATATGGGAAACACAAAAAACAGAAGGGCGCAAATTGAACTAGAAGAAGCGGGAACATTTTATCACCACTTTAAGCGTCTAAGCACTAGAGGTAACACAAAGAACGACATAACAGACACTACACTTGGTAACAGCGACGGCCCGCTAGACTTCGTAATCACAGAACAAGAAATAACGAATGCAATAAGTAAATTAAAATCGGGAAAAGCTCCAGGCGCAGACAACATTTTGAATGAATTTCTTAAATATAATAAAAGTATACTAAAAACACCGCTATAGCACTCTTAGTTTACAGTTGACGCGGTTTCCATTGTTATTCGTAGGGTACTAACTCGGATAATGACTCTCAACAAACTAAAAGTCGGGGAGGGATTTGAATTATCCAGGGAAAAGTTGGGGTTGATCAATAGAATTGAATTGAATTTCTAGGTAAATATATGGCTCATTATGGACTCATAGGTAAGTATATGGCTCATTATGGATTCATAGGTAAGTATCTAGATACTTATCTAGATACTTACCTATGAATCCATAATAAGCCATATACTTACCTGTGAATCTATAATGTGTGGTTCCAGAAAATATCCCCCCCCCCCCGGAAGAGTGTTGAAAAGTATCCCCCCCCACCTCTGGCATTTCCGAAGAAAAATACAGTATTTGTATGGAAAATATATCCTTTCCTATTATCCTTCCTATGGATAATTTCTGGAACCACACAATAAGCCATTTTTACCAATACTTCAAGGGGCACTGTCACGGTTGTTTCATCAAAATGTTTTAAAATAAGACCAGTGTTCTACAGAAACAACTCCGAACCTATATTTTGTTTCAAATTAGTCTTAGAAAGAAAAGAAACTTGTTCAGCCTGTTCGAAAATCAAAAATGCCAGTTAGCAATTCAATTCTATCCGCTCGATTATACACGAAAATACTCCAAATTTGTATTGATCTAGCAGCTGAAAGGTTAGTTAAAAAACGTAGACCATTATTTTGTTGATTTCTAGCGAGTTTGACTGCATTTAAGCTACTTAAAATGACCCCAAGTTGGACCAAATTCATGATAGACCATGACAGTTGCCCCTTTCACAATGACTAATTCAATTATCAACCCAAACATGTAACTAGTGAATTCAAATCCATACACTTACCCCGAGAAAAAAACATCCAATAATCTCAGTTTATGCATCTATACTGACTGTCTGTCTATAACCAATATTTGCTCCTAATTATTCTTTATGCGAATCCCGTTGAACGCCACAAAACACCACCTTGTACATATCCATTACATTGGATAGCCATGTAGGTTCCTGTAACTGTTTTTTTTTTCTCTGCCACGATAATAAATGGGATCATTCCCTTTATTTGTTTCTCGCTGTAGAAGACAGGGCTCCCGTATAGATACATGTTCAAGTCTTGTTTATATCATTTTCTATGTGAAGTCAGCAGATGAACACTGAAGAGTATGTTGTGCTGGTTTCTTAGAGAAAAGAAAAAAATCATTAAAAATGAGGAAACAAAAGAAAGACTGCTTTGATTATTTGCGATATTTATACAGCAAACTCCTTTTCAAAAGGCTGAACTACAATATGGCTGTCTTAAAGTTCTGCACAATAATTTCTTTTTCACAAAAAATATAAGCAACACTGAAAAAAATCAAATTTCGTTTGCTCAAAGCTAAAAGCTAGCTGCAAAACAGTGTTTTGTAATTATTTGCATTAATGTGAAGCTTTTCTCCCAACAATTGCATTATTGTTTGGAAATGTAGATGGTTCACTGCCCCTCTTCTTTTGTATCATTCATGAAATCTTTAGCAAGTTTTCTAGCAGAGCTCAATCTGAATCTATACTCACTCTGCATACTATCATTGATAAAGAGATTCATCAACCTGAGTATGAGGTCATCACAGCATTCAAAGGTAGTGTTTTCACGGTAGTTTCAGTTGACAACGTTGCGTTTATTTAAGCTCATTGGTATCAATACTGATTTGTATCCATGTTAGGTTTATAATTACGTGTCAAAAAGTCAATGAAAAGCAATAATAGAAAACTACCGCTCATTTAGCAACACGGATTTGTAATTTAATCGTTTAGCAAAACCAAATGAGTTGTGTTCGATGGCCACCATTAACTTTGTTACATCGGGCTCGCGAATCGTGTTAGAAGTCTGCGTGAAAATGATCTCATACCAGTGAATAATATGCTTTGGAAGCTGTGATAGCTTTCAAGAATAGAACTAAAGTGTTCATAATGTTAATACTTACCGATATTCTCTGAAGTTCCACGAACATGTTGTGAAAGAGCACGCACGGCTTCGTCAAGAAACCAAATAAATCAAACGGGTATCCTGTGGCATGTTGCCGACGGCAGCCAGCCAGTCGAAAATATTTTCCCCTCACGTATTATAATCGTACTGCGCATGCGCAACAATCAAAGAGTGTTACTGGTGAACTCGTGAGTACGGTACATTTGCCAAAGAGTAATACTGGTGAACTCGTGAGTATGGTACATTTGCAAAAGAGTGATACTGGTGAACTCGTGAGTATCGTACATTTGCAAACTGTGGTACAAAATTAGAGTTGCTCTCGCTCGCTGCGCTCGCTCGAGCAAAAAATATTAATTAATAAATACGTGAAAGCCAAGCCAAACAAAAGGTCAAATCATCTGTTCGCATGAGTGGAGATAAGGAATTAACCTAACGTGCTAATGAAATGATCCCATGTGTGCTTATGAGCGTTAGCCCTAGTAAGCGGAGAAAGAGAAAAAATCTCTGACACCGAGAGGGATTCGAACCCACGACCTCCGGAATTGTACATCCGATGCTATACCAGCTGAGCTATCAGGCCAGACTGGGAGCAGGTCGGGGAATATTAGATGTTATGGTCGCGGCAATGAAGTGAATATATGTATATGTTCAGGCAAGCCTGTGGCCGCGTAGCACTAAGTTCAACAGAGTGGAGATAAGGAATTAACCTTGTGTGATAGCATCGGATGTACAATTCCGGAGGTCGTGGGTTCGAATCCCTCTCGGGGTCAGAGATTTTTCTCTTTCTCCGCTTACTAGGGCTAACGCTCACATGGGATCATTTCATTAGCACGTTAGCTTTCCACACCTTGTAGTAACCGCCCCCCCCCCTCCCCCCGCCCCCGGGGACCATGGCTTGCCCCTTCCCCCTGGTGGGGACCAAGGCAAGATAAACATCTAGAAACATCTAGAAAGGTTCACATTAGCCTCGTCCCCAGGCTACCCCTTGCTGTCAGCTCGTGCATTCAATATTCAGTATGGCGGTCGCTCTTCAAACTGACAAGGAGCGGGCAGCAAAAGCCAATGACGTCAAGGCCTGGCAAAGCGTGACGGGCGCGCCGAGTAGCCTGGGGACGAGGCTAGGTTCACATTTGATTCACCCATTTTAATCGAAAACAATGCTCTAGATTTTCTAAATCAGTCGATGGAAATGGATGGTTTCTCCGATCTGGTGTGTTGCTATGCTGGTACACAGACTCTTTAATATATCATTTGGCAAACGTTCTAATTTTTACTTTTTTATTCGCAGACTTCCACAGGCGTCATAAACAGCTCAGCGAATGGTTACTACAAGGTGTGGTTCCCAGGCCTAGCGAGGAGCCTGTTCTAGGGCGTGGCCGCCTGAAATCTGTCTGGCTTGGCGGACTGGCCAACCCTGGTGCTGTGGTGACGTCGCTCAGACATGAGAAGGCAGCTATATCGGGGTGCTCCATCCATGAGGTATTTGGATGGCGTAAATTGCGTGAAATCATTAGGGATAAAACGCTCATGTATTAGCTCACACGTTTTCTCTAAATGGAAAGTGGAATTCAGTTTTTTATGAACATTGAGAAATGCGAACAATTGAGTAGACCATGCTTAGCAGTTCGGTTACCAACCAGTTCTGGAGGAATGAAACGGTCTAGAGCAGATTTCGTATGACTGTGAAAAGTGCCGTGACACGGCGCGGTACTGTCGCGGTGGCGGTACGGAACCTGGCCTGCTGTAAATACCGAATGAAATCGCATAGTCGCGGTACGGTCGCGGCACAACTCTTTCGCGGCACTTTTCACAGTCATACGAAATCTGCTCTAGTCGTCGCCTCGATTTTTCACAAGCATTAAAGATGGCGGAATCAAAGCCATTTCGTCCGTTATAAGTTTAAAGAGCCTGTATCAGCCATTTTGACAGCACAGCAACATACCAAGTCGGTTAAAGCATCCATTTCCTTCGGTTGAATTAGAAAATATAGAGCAATGTTCTTGATTGAATTTGGTGAATCAAATCTGAAACTTTGTTTTAGATGTTGATTTAGAGATTTCTACACGTAATTCGTCTACTAACTATGCTAATATCGAACGAAAACAATAACAAAGGAGTGGCTGACACGGGCTCTTTGAGGTTAAGTTAAGTACAGGCCGGGCTTCCTTTATTTTTATTTTTTTTTCGTTACTTGAAACCAAAACCACATTTACCACAAGGCCTACTCCTAATATCGCCATTTTTTACAGCAACATTGAGCGTTTTAAGGCATTTTTGGGCGTTGTAAGGAAAAATGAGTGTATTTGGGCATATTTTACGCGTTTTAAGGTAATATTAGGCATTTTAGTGGGGTGCTTCTGGGCGTTTTAATGCGATTTTAGGACCCGGAGTAGGCCTTACCACAATAAAAACCAGAGACGTTATTCTATTAAGGTTGCACTCTGAACTAGCTGCACTCCAAAACACTCGGCGATAGCTTCCTTTTCCACTGCTTGTTAGGAAAAAAAGACTCGTCTCTGACAAATACATACAGCAATATTTCGAGTATTTTTATCAGAAACAATGCAATTGGTGGCAAAACGTGTGTTCCTGGCTGAAACCGAACTGTTTAGTGAGACGTTGTCGTTTCCGTTGCCGTCGTCGGTCCGTATACGAACTAGGCAAGCGAACGGCTTAGACACAAAAATCAGTTAAAATTACTATGCTAGAAAAACTGATCTGATTATTTTTAGATATACAATTTTTATTACTATTTTAAAATACTTTGTATGTGGGGAACCTAGCGTAAAATGCTGATTCTCCCTCCTTTGTTCTTCTTTATTCTGATTGGTCTAGAGACTGTTTATTGCCATATTTTCTCAAGCAAGTCGAAATTTATCAATTTTTCACTTTTATTATGTTACTAGTCATGACAACTTTCTGTGGTAAAAAAAATAGGACATATTCTATATGGGGAACCCTCAATGGCCACCTCAATGCCGTTGAACAATAGAGTTTTGCCTAGTTCTTGCATGGATGATAACTTAAACTCCCTAGAGTTTGGAGGAAGGAATATAAGAATGATGCCAGCTAAAGGTGATCATTTTCAAAATACACATTAACAGGTGACCCCATCATTTTCAAAATACACATAAGCAGGTGACATTCCCCCCCCCCCCCCCCCTCCAACAAGAACGCTGTGCGCAATCTTTGGAATACACCATGTCTACCTACCGCCAATGGATACATTTTCGCTTGAATGAAGTTGTAAAATTGTTCTCAGGTAGGCCTGCGCTGCTCAATCGCCAAGAAGTACGGATCACGTGACAGTGGAGACGAGGATGACGGTATTGTGGTCAGCGGTCTGTACTTGGAGGGTGCGACATACGACACGAACAGTGAGCGACTACAACCACAGACCTCGTGAGTACTTCATAGCATTCAGCTTTTAAAGGCTCTGTTTTCTTATTGTTAAAGTTTGACTGCCAAGAAGAACAGGGCAAAGCGATGAACACCTTGTACATTTGGCCTTTTGTTTACCGCGGCCGCGTTGCATGACGGTCGGCAGGCATTCTAGAAACGAAAGGCGTAATTTGAGGAGCTACCGAGTTTCCAAGGTTTACGTTATTTGTTTGCGTCAATTGTTTACGTTATTTGCAAACTGTGACTCACAAAAACACTTGTTTGGTTTCAGAAGCGCTATCTTTCCCCTACCCGACATGCACTTGCGAGCCGTGACAGAATCCGAGGTGCAATCCGATTCCCAGGGGGAGGGGAACGGAGATTCTGCTCTCCCATGGTACAACTGCCCCATCTATATAAACAGGGTAAGTCTTTGTTCCTCGCAAATAACTTTAGGCCTGTTATTGGACCAAAACTCGCCTATTCTTGCTTATTCTTGTCAGTTCTTCCCTCACCTCTTCTCCTTAGCCTAATCCCGCCTCTTTTTGACCCTTCCCGCTCTCCTCTGACATGAGTTTTCGGCAAATCTTGCCTCTCCCCAGACACTGTTGACACAATTTTTCCCTTTGATTCTTGGCCTCTCCTGCCCTCTCGTCAGCAGTGTATAATATTCTTCCCTGGGTATTGTTATTCATGAGATGGTAATGAGGTATGGGGAATCGCTCTGACCGGAGGACAAGCCTAAAGCCAGGCGAAGTCGTGGTTCAAGAGGCAAACACGACTTCTCCGAGGGCGGGGTGGGTGGCTCGACCACTTCCCAATTTGGCGGAATCGAGAGAAGTGATGGGTGTAACACGTCTATCACTTTTATACTCAAATCTCAGGGGAATCTATTACTATGCAAATTGAGTTTGCATAGAACGTAGATAATAGACCTCCTCGGCTTGGGCGCGAGGAGGATGCTTTGCCCATTTCACATCACGTGTCATTCCCATGAGTATTATCTCTTTGTTTGGAATGATTCCGTATTCATATATCCTTCGGTGCGTAGCAGAAAAAGAAAGAGAGAATACTCATGGGAATGCCACGTGATCTGAAATGGGAAAACATTACGCCCAAGCCGAGGAGGTCCATTCGACATCATTCTCGTATCCCGAGCTCCTCGGCTTGTCACCTCGCGGGTGGAGGCTCTGGTTGGAGCATCCATTTAAAGGCCATTGCCGATTGGCTGATTTTGAACTTTGGTGCATGCGCAGAAAGTTATTTCTCTCGACGGCTCTATAGAAACTCGCGCATATATCAATGGCTATCACCAGAGCTTCCCCGCGAGGCGAGGAGCCGGGGAGCACTGGGTACGAGAATGATCCGACATGATGGAAATATTTGTCTGACATGCGCAGTTTCAAAGTAAAGAATTCTAGTGTAGTTTCTCTTTCACATTCCGATTACCACTCTATACCAATATACTGAGTCCACAATTTGATGTTGTTGTTGTTTTTACTTTGCCAGGCTCGTCAGACGTGTGCATTTTCTCTTCCACTACAATCGTCCAGCCAACCGGAACAGCTTACACTTGCCGGGGTGGCTGTGGTGCTTGACCCTGGTGATGTATCAGGATCCTGGAAACTAGTGCCTAGACCCCTGTAAAATAAGATCTGTATAGATCTGCATATTCTTGAAAATGGAATTCCTATTGTCGCTGTAAAAACTAAAACTTTCTGTTTTTGTAAGGATTTTTTAATTTCTCAGAACCCTCTTAAAAACAAAAATAATGTTGTATATATCACAAAGGGTGACACGATAATTAACTTATAGAATTTTCCGTATGCAAGCTGATTTACTTGGAGTAGCTGTTCGTAAAACACAAATATCGGATCGTCGTGAAGATCGCAGAGGAAATTAGTTTCTGGGGCGTTTACTTTGTTGTTTTTGGTTCGCTCTATTTTTCTGTACAGTTGAAGATTAAGTACTAGTCGTATTCTCTGTTATTGTCAACTGGGGGTTCGTCGCCAAAGAAAGCCAGTCGACTGCATTAGACGAAACAAGGCAAGGGCCTGATTGGCTGACAAAAAATCTCAAAACCGACGCTCTGAATGCAGTTTCGCCTAGTGCAGTCAACTGGCTTCCCTTTGGACGAAAACCACACTAGACGAAACAGACTAACGGCAGCAAAGCCAAAAACAAAATCAATGTTTTGAAAACGCGGGTCGTGATGCAACGATTTTAGCTGTAAAGAGTAATAACGTTAATATGTGTTCGACGGGAAAATGACAACCACTTTATGCAGAAACCGAAAAAACAACTACTTTAGTTGAAAATTGAGGTATGCAGACTATTTATAAAACATTGTTCCTGAAATGTTCTTCTAGAACTTTTGACAGTCTCGGATAGTTTTTTGCAGCACGCCATATTTCAAGCGTGAGTTTGTACAAATGTATATTTGCTGGTGAAATGCAAGTTTGCCACGAGTTAGTTGCAGTGTGAATTTACAATAAATTGTATTTATCTATCCCTTGCGTATGTGGTTTGTGTTCTTTGAGCTCACGTCTCTCTCCGTTTTCATACGCCAACTGCCAGACCTTTTGCTATCAGTTACAATATTGCGCACGCAACATAAATAGGATAAGAACAATGCTTGACTATTTTGAACAGCAAAAGCCGTCTTCGCCAGAACGAGTCGGAACGGTTAAGGTTATTGTTCTCACAACATCGTGAAAACGGTCAATAGACCTCCTCGGCTTGGCGTAATGTTTTCCCATTTCAGATCACATGGCATTCCAATGAGTATTCTTTCTTTTTCTGCTACGCACCGATGGATATATGAATATGGAAGAATCCAAAACAAAGAATGATTATTCAAATGAATGCAACGTGATCTGAATGAAGGTTTCCAACAACTCAATATGAAACCAAATTTATCCGTTCTCGCATTCAAACCAACCTACCGTCAAATCGCGTGAATAAGAAGATACACAGAGGATATTACACGGTGGTGCGAAGATATGAGTTTTATTTTCGAGTGGCAAGAACAATATTTTACGAATGAGCGCAGCGAATGAGGGGGGGGGGGGGGGGGGGGGGGGGGGGGGGGGGTGATAGCCTCCTTTGCAGCACCGGTGCGGTTTAAAAATGCAATCAGCCATGTATTCCGTACTGAAAGGGGCGGATTTTTCAAGTGTGGGGAGACTGGATCTGAGTGTCGTGTGCAGTTGTCTTGTTGCCCCACGATTTTAAAGATAAGTGAAAAGGCATTTTCAAGAGACGATGTAATGGAATCACTCTGAAATATCTATTGTTATTAACAGGGAATGCTAGCTTCCCATGACAAGAAATAAGTAAGAAACTATTGGATGTGTCCGGCATACTGTGTCCATGGGAAAGCTGCTTCTATAAAATAAAAGGTAAGCAAAGAGCAATGTGTTTCTGGATCCCTTTGAGATATCTTGGCTTGAGGTATGTAAATGATAGAGAAGGGAAAACTGAGGAAGGACCGAAACAAAGGTCCGAAACGTTAGCATATTTTGCGTTTCTGTTTTGGTTTGCCATTCTCCATGGGAAAGCCGAACACTCCCAAATGTTCCTGGTCATGAGAAATTAAGCTTCTTTTTCTTGAATACGGGTGTCTGCACAAATTCCCTGTGAGTGGGGAGGGGGGCACCGGCCCCCGGTGAATGAGGGACACGATGATTTATGACGCGTATTTCGCTAACTACGCTCCAGTACCCGTAATTTCGTAGTACGCTCAAATCTGTACAGAGCGCAACAAAAGTAGCGTATTTATGTATGAGCGTAGTTGGACTTTTTCTGAATCTGGCATCGTAGTTGCGTAAGGATCGTAGTTCCACTTTACTATCTGAATCTGGCATCGTATAGGCATATGCATGACGGTCTTGCCCATGGTTTCGTACGCTTTCTGGATGACAAAAATCCAGGATTTTCCAGGAAGTATTTAGTTTTTTTTTGTCCAGGAGTTTTTGTTGGATGTTATTGGGTATAAATGCCCCCTTCTCCATAAAAACATTGACAAGTCTGGAGGATGTCATAAATTTGCAGTCCAAAATCAGATTCACGAAACTGACTGATTCAACCACATCATTTGAGTTGAAACATTTTTCAGGAGTTTTCCAGGATTTTCCTACCCTGGGTACCAGAGTCTCCAAGCTTCACTCGTTTACAAAACGCATTACTGATTCGCTTCTCGTACTATCGCGGCGTCTTGGCTTAGCGTGTCAGTAAACGAGTGAAGCTTCGAGCCTCTGGTAACCAGGGTAGGATTTTCCTTAAAATTCCAGGACTTTCCAGGAAGAAAATGAAAATCCAGGCTCATTGCGTCAGTTTCTTAGACGGGCAAAGTAGCCAACTAGACGTCTGCCGCATTATTTGATTGAATACTAATTGAAGTTCTGGGCATAATGTAAAGACTAGAACCTAGCGTTCCATTCTGCCGACCCTTTCAAATCGCGCGAGACTGGGAATAATAGCGCGAAATTTGAAAATGCAAATTATTTGCTTCGTGCCGAGATAGGAATGGCGGCCATGCTCGATTTTGCAAGACAAAGTCATTGACTTCACAGCTCGAAACGCTGTTAGCTCCCTAAAACGTTTAGCCAGTGATTAAGGTAAGTATGCCTCCTCTTAAGAGTTTTACAACTTTTTACTCGGATACCAGGTTTATCGAGGAGCTGGAGGAGTTTATATCGCCCCTGTTGCACACACGGGGTTTAACCAGGAACTTAGCTCAACTTCACCCTTACATAACTACAGAGGGAGACAAGAAAGAACTAGTGCAAAACTCAATAACTCATTCAATTCAGGTAAAATTGCAAAGTTTGGTGAAGATGGCTTAAAAACCAGGGCTAAGTATGAATTTTCAAAACTTCGTATTCTGGCTTATTTTTGTTTTTGCAAGAAATGTATGGGAAAATGCATCGAAACGAGACTCGAATTGAAGTATTTGCCCACACATTTCTTCGTAAAAGTAAGCCAGAATATAAAGTTTTCAAAATTCATATCTCAGCCAGTTTTCAATTGATTAGTTTGAAACTTTGCAATTTTACTAATATGGATGTGCAGAATTGAAAACTGGCTTTAATTTTCTGATAACTATTAAATATTACTAATCAATTTTGCATGATAACGGCCTATGGGAGTTTCCAGACCGAAATATCTCCCCTATATTCTCCATGCTCTCATGCCCCATACAAATTTCGCATGTAGTGTTGTAAGATAAATACCGAGGCTAGGTCATCAAAAGTTTTTTTTATTAAAAACAATATTTTATTACATTTGCCCCAACAGCTCACGGCTCATCTAGGGGGCTTATGTAAAGTTATCAAAAGTTAGCAGTTTGGGATACCCCAAATTATTTTTAAAATACGTTCAGCTTAACTTTTTTATCCATAATCTATGATATTTTTTTTGTCATACCACAGTGAACCTCCAGTCCTGTCAGACCACAGCAAGCCCTCTAGTCCATCAGCCAGATCATAGTGAAACCTTGAGACCATCGGCCAGGTCATAACGAGCCCCCCAGTCCTGCCAATACACAGCCAAAGCACAGGGTACCCATCAGCCATAGCAGAGGTAGCCCTTCAGTCCATCATCCAGACCAGAGTGAGCCCTTCACACAATCAACTAGTCAATAGCACAAGGCCATCAGCCAGACGACAGGAAACTCATACTGCAGCTATTCTAAACAGACCCTCAAAGCATTCAGCCAGACGACAACCAGCCCTTCACATCATCAGCTAGTGATCAAAGTACAATTCCAGGGTGGGTAGAAATTGTTAACAATTTGGAAATCTAAGGTGGTCATGAAGAAAATCCAGGGAGTTCTAAAGACTCAGGGTAGGGAATTATATTCTGGCTGGGGCACCCTTTATTAATAATAAAATCCCAGGAAGGAGATAATTGTTCGCAACAATAATATGGAATTCTGGCTTTACCCATGAATGGTCTGTGAATGTGTCTTTCAGATTTTTCCTGATAGTTATTTTTTTAGCCATACCAGTGAGCCCTCCAGTCCTGCCAGACCACAGCAAGCCCCTCCCATCCATCAGCCAAAGCACAAGGCACCCATAGCACAAGCCCTCCAGTCCATCAGCCAGAGCACAGGAAGCCCATCAGCCATAGAACAACAAGCACTCCAGTCCATCAGCCAGACCAGAGTGAGCCCTTCACACAATCAGCCAGTCAATAGCGAGGCCATCAGCCAGGCGACAGGAAACTCATACTGCAGCTATTCTAAACAGACCCTCAACACATTCAGCCAGACCACAACCAGCCATTCACATCATCAGCTACATGATCAGTCAGCCCTTTGGAAAGATTTGTGACTAAACTGATAAAACCAGCAATTGCACAAATGATTCACACACCCTGACATGTATCTCTAGGTTTCCAGGATGGGCAGTCCTAGGGCACCATGTTATTCTGGAGTTGGACCCTAATAGCAAAGTACAATTCCAGGGTGGGTAGAAATTGTTCAAATTTTGGAAATCTTAAGTGGTCATGAAGAAAATCCAGGGAGTTCTAAAGTTCGAGGGTGGGGAATTCTATTCTGGCTGGGGCACCCTTTATGAACAGTAAAATTCCAGGACGAAGATATTCACAAAATATGGAATTCAAGAGTAGGTAAACATTTTTTTTTATTATTAGGCGAAAAAGGGTTCTTAACAGAGGTGTGTGGATTTTTTGTGACCCATTTTGCATCCATCCATGAAGTGTGGTAATGTTTTCACATAGGGATGTCTCACTTTTAACCAATGACACATGTTTTATAAATTTATTTTTGTGACAGTTCTAGAATTTCACTTCAAATTGCTCTGACCTGAGCTTAATGTTTTCCATGAATGGGTTTAATATAAAGAAATTTCCTATCAAGGAGTTAATTTCAAAATGCTAATTAATAGTACAGGCATGTAGAGTTAAAAAAAATATGGTCCATATATAAATAACTATTGAACCTGAAAAGACAACAGTACAGTGAAAAGATAGTCACACTTCATGGATAGATGAAAATACAACATGGTTGTAATTTTTCATTGTGACAATAAGCTCCAGAAATGATCCATATCCATAGCACAGAGTGAAGTTACCTACTTTAAGCGCTTATCCCAACCCCAAAGGAACTTCCAGTGAGAAATACTGATTTAATAGGAAATAACAGGTGTATTCCATAGAACCTTGAACTCCCTGTAATTTCCAATTTCCTCTGTGATAGGGGTATGTATCTTTTCTGGAATTACAAATTTGAAAAGGCTCTAATGTGCAAAAATCTAGGCTCTTGTTTACTGTGTCGTTCAACTTCTTTAGTTTTGTCCAGCAATTCATAGAGCAATTTGACTGACTTTTAATTCAAAAAAATAATATAGGCAAGCTGCCTCACACTTTCAGAATTTCATATCAATTTTACCGCTACCTCAAAATGTTGGAGCCTTTTCATTTTTTCACCTTTTTGTTTTGTGCCTTAGCAGCTGAGCAGGCATTTTTTTATACATGAGAAAACACATAGAGAGTCTGCTTTGGAAACACCATAGAAGAGCTTGTGGGAGCCAATGATTTTCTTGGTGATTTACACATAGAAATTACAATCTTTCAGGCAAAAAGAATCACCAACAAGGCAAAAAGTACAACTCAGGACTTTGTTTAGAAAGATGCTGGCTCAACTGCTGTTGCACAGCATTTTTTGTAATGTGTGATTACAGAAAATATCCATGGCCCTCCTGGGCAGGGAGGAGGGGTTGAAATATGACCCCTCCCCTGCTACTCTTGAATTTCGAGTAAAAAATACAGGTGATTAGATGGGAAAAACAGGCAAATTGACCCCAACTCCACCTCTGGAATTTCCAGTCCCTTCCATGGAGAGGGCAAGGATTTTTTTCTGGAATCACACAATACGCTACTTGTTCTACTTGTTGTTGTAGGGAACAGGAATGTATGCATTGTAAAGAAAACAAAGTCCCACAAGGCCCTGAAGGCTCCAGTTGTAAATGATGCTCCAGATGTCAAAACTGGTAGGTGTGTCAACTTGCTAACACCAAACTGAGGCTTTCAGCTCCTACCTGCTCACCAGGCAGTATCTCCTCAGCTCCCAAGGTCACAGCTCTAGTGCAACAGGGTGATGCTGTTCACATCTACCAGGTGTCTTGTATGTTTGATATTGTCATGATGGTAGGTGCAATTGTATGCAGTACATGACTGATCACATTCAGATTATGGTAGCATGCCAGAGCAAATCAAACATATTTAGCGTCGGTGGGTTATTATTCAAAATACTTCTGAAACATCTAAGGCATCCTAATATGATCCAAGTCCTTGGCGGGCTCGGATGAGAAGCTCTGCTACTAAAGTGAGTAAATAACGGATGGTAAAGCACACTTTTTGGGTGATAAAAAATAATTAACCAATAACACTGTAAATTTTAAGTTTTAGGGATTCCAGAGTTAAATTCTGCATTTAAAAAGAAAATATTTAATATGATATAAATATGACCCCAAGGGGGGTACTCGGATAAAAAAATGTATATAAAAATTTTTGGGGGTATGAAATTTGTTTTTGGGGGTGGGGTTTGAAGAATCCGTGGGTATTTTGGGTGGTTGAAACTTCTGACAGGCTAGATCATCAAGATACTGCCTTGATCTGAAGGTACAGTATATCTGGGAAACATAAGCAGCACAGCATCTCATGTGCCTTTTTGGGCTTAAATAGTTGGGTATTTTGGGGGGTATCAAATTGTGGAAGCAGGTATTTTTGGGGTATCAAATTTATGGCTCAGGGTTTTTGGGTATGCAATTTGGAGCTCCGTCGAAACACAACCCCCTTCCTCTGCCCCATCATTTTTATATCCGAGTAACCACCCTGGGAATAAAATATATAATTATTTTCTTATCTCTGATCTAAGTCATGGTAACTGTAACTTGAGAGTGCTTGTTTTCATAAAAACATATAATTTGTATAATGGTAAGCCAATCATGCCATACTGATTACATATTTTGACACAGATCTGGTCAAAAGAATTTTGCAGTTTTAAATGTTATTTAATTTTCATAGCACATAAAGCAGCACGTAAGAGCAAGGAATTCAAATAAGCTGAAAGGAGATGCAAATAATTAAGTTTTCTAAAAGGCAATGTGTGGTTCCAGAAATTATCCATACCCCCCCTACGGAAGGGCATTGGAAATTCCGGAGGGGTGGGGGGGTCAATTTACCTGATCATTTCCATACAAATATGTATTTTTCCTCGGAAACTCCAGAGGGGTGGGGGGGGTCACTTTTCAACACCCTTCCGTGGGGGGTATGGATATTTTCTGGAACCACGCAACTTGATTCTTTCAGAGTTACTTGAGAATTTCCTAATGCCACCCTCAGACTTTGGATTAAAGCTTTTTGAGTGTTTGATTAAAAAGTGATGATATTTTAATATTTACTGCTTTAACTAATTTTACATTTGATTTGACGTTTTCATGCTAATATGAACTCCACAAAGTATTCCAGGGCTAAAATACCACAGAATAACATGAAATAATATTTAAAGCTGAACCGACTGGGCTGACCAAAAAGTTGGAAATCAGATTTCTTGTTGTGATATAAAAATTCTGCCAGAAACTCAAAATATAACCACGTTTATCGTAGCATGCCAATATGCATTCTTGTCGTTAAGCATCGCACATAGAGTTTCATGGTCTAACAAATTCAGCATCATGCCAGTCAAATTCAATTCAATCCAATTTCCTAATTGAGATTTCCATTGCATATCACTCAAGGCACTGTAGCCAATTGTCATCAAAATTAATAGTATACTGTAAATAACAAATAAATAGATAAATAAATAGCAAATGGATAACAAATTAGTACTATTAATTAAAACAGAAAATACAGTGATATAACCTATTCAGTGACTATTTTTTGTTAATATCTAAATCTCGAGAAGTCAGTACAGCATAATATTGTCAAATATCTAAATCTCTGCTGGACATAACCATATTGAATATAACTCATTAATACGGTAACATAAACATTGTTAATGCAAATGAATGATTTCATGAAATAATAATATTTGGACATTGGAATCAGTCTAGAGTGTGGCAAGGGTCACTCTCCCCACATTTGTGTAATAAGCAAAAATTATTTGTTCCATCAATATTCAAAATTTTGCATTAGTAAATTACAGAGTCAAATTGTGTAATAGGCAAAAATGATTTGTCCATTAATTTATTTGAAATTTCGAATTAGTAAATTTTTACAAATTCCTGGAATCATACATTCTTCATAAATGTTGGATTTAATTGACTTCACTTTACTTTAATATGCAGGTCAAATTTCAACCATAATTTTTTACTTTGTGTCAAAAAAACTGTCAGTAACTTTTAAAATATTGTCTTCATTGTATTTTTCTTTATTTATGTCAAAAACTTCTCTTGTTAAATTTCTTTTAATGTCTAACTAGTAACTTTTAACATTTTTAACAATTAACGTACAAAATAAATGCTTGCAGTGTGCAGATTGGCTTTCGCAAAAGCAGAGTCATAGACATTCCAGCCCTAATTGTGGGGGAAGTTAGGATGTCTGTTTCAAAAGTTGGATAATCCCACAGGGGGAGAGATATATATGGACTGATTTGATCTCTGGCATGCTCCCTTAATAACAGATTGTTATCAGACGGTCTAATTAACATGTGCTGCATGTATTTGTATCTATCACCATGACAACATCAACCATGCAAGACACCTGGTGGATGTGAACAGCATACACTGAATTCATTAATGGTGCCCAGCTTGAAAAGTCCTTGTTCTGGACTGACTAGCTTTGAAATCACGTGAAAATCCAAAAGCAATTTTTACATGAATGGCTAGTCAGTCCAGAACAATGGCTTTTCAAGCTGGGCACCATTATTGAATTCGGTGTATCACCCTGTTGCACTAGAGCTGTGGTGTTTGGGAGCTGAGGAGATACTCTCTGGTGCGCAAATTGGGGCTTGGAGTCTCAGTACTGAGTGTAGTGAGCTGACACACCACTAGTGCTGACAGGGCATCAACAGCTGGGGTCTGAGGGGCATTGTGGGACTTTTTTTTTAATTCAGAAAAGGTACTTACATACCATGTCAACATGGAATAAATATCAATCACACTTAACATCATTTCTTTATTTGAAAATTATCTACACCTCCAGAAACCAAGCTAATACAATATCAGAACCAGTCCTTAAGGAGGCTGCCTACAGTTTTTCTTGCACCTGACCTTTTTATTCTAATTGACCACAATTCTGAAATATACTTACCTGTGGATTTGAAACTTGGACCATTGCTGTAGAAAGATCAAAGTACAACATGATGCACAATATATTTATTGCAATCAGAGTATCCATAGCAACAGAGCAGGGGAGTCACTGTTTTTGAATAGCAAACGTTCCATGTGAAATTTGATCTAAACTTTTGAAGTGGCACACCTAGCGCTAATCCTTAAAAGTAATTATCTTCTGATATGTATACGAGAAAATCCATCAAGCCAATTTCAAGATATTCCAGGCAATGTTTTCGCCTTGGAAATTCAAAAATGTTCACTTGCTTTCTAAACAATTATAAAATTTGATAGGTTTTTTGAATTTCAAAGGCAATGGAATATCACCTGGAATATCTTGAAATTGGCTTGATGGATTTTCCCTAAACTTTGTATTCAAATGGACAATTACCTCAGGATTAGCATTTGGTTGTCATTTCAAAAGTTTAGATCAAATTTCATGTGGAACTTTTGTTAATCAAAAACAGTGAACCCCTGTTCTGTTGCTATGGAAACTCTGATTACAATAAATCATGCATTATATTGAACTTTGATCTTTCTACAGCAAAATGGTCAAATTTCAAATCCACAGGTAGAATTAATTCAGAATTGGGGCTATTCAAAGTTAGGAGGTCAAATGTAGGAAACTGTAGGCAGCCTCCTTAACAAAATTAGCAATATTTCACTTCATCTCCCAACTGACTGGTCTGGCAAAGAAGAAAATGTTCAAGCACTTGAAATCAAATTAAAAGTACTCTTTGCTCCTAAGTTTATCTGGTGCTTGATTATTCTCTCTAAGAGCACTTTTAAAGCTTGAAATCCAAATTATTCTAGTAAATCAAACTGGAGAGCAAACAAACTTTTTAGCTGACTTGTTTACAAAATCGCGAATAAATTTGATTGAATAGCCAGTATATTATTCTAATTGATTTTACCAAGTGTTTTTAGTAGCAGGTAAAAAGAATACAGATCAACTAACTTTTCGCTCTCCAATACAACCATGTGACAGACAAACATAAAATTTGATTTTAAGCGCTGGAACATTTTCATTTTATATAAATCTCTACACTCCTGTGAGTCTTGTGGTTAAATAGCCTGCATAGCATGTATTCCTGAAATTCATTTGAGACCAAAGAAACACAAAGAATGTGATGTCGAGGGGCTACAATGATTGATGACCAAGTTTTTGGCTGGTGCTTTTTGTACCTCTCTAAACAGCATAGGATCATGCTATGCAGGCTAATTGCACAGTGCCCATAAAATGCATCAAAATAAGCACGGTTATTATAACCTGTAGCTTTCACCCAATTGACCAACTTTTCAATTAGTGGTACTAAAACAAAAACTGATAAAAAAAAGCTGTGTACCTATAATGATCAAAAAGTTCTTGTCTCAACTAGTTCTTTCAAATTTCAGTTTCAATTATGAAAGGTGAAGAAAATATGTTAATAATCAAAACACTAAAAACATTATGGGCCCGGGGGGGGGGGGGGGGGGACTCCCATATTTTTTGGGCGGGGGTGCTCGTTGAAATCAGGCCTCTGGTACCTTTTAGGGGGTAAGAATCTAAAACTTGTATTTTTTTTTCCAGATAGGTCCATTCTAGCAAATCAAGCAAACCACACTTGTTAGTAGCCTGAATTTCAGACGTATTTTCCCTCATAAAAAATACATCTTGTTGGTACCTTTTAGGAGTCAAAATCATCTAAGCGATGCCATGTTTGGTACTTTTAGGGGTAAAATCGAAAGTTCCTGATGAGCACCTGCCCCAAAAATATGGGAGTCCCCCCCCCCCCCCCCCGGGATTATGGGCTGCATCATAATTATGCAACAGGTTTTCATTAGCTGTTCAAAGTCCAGACCCTTTTGTGCTGCATGGCCCAAAAGATTCTTCAGTTTTATCTAAGGATAATAAAACCTCCTTGACTTATCAGTACTGCCTACAAAATTAAGGAGAATCAGAAGCTCTCTTAAAATGCCATAACAAGGATCAGCTGATTTTGATGCATTTTATGCCTGTCTTGTAGCACTCACTAAAAGCAACTCACATAAAGACAATGTCTGCATGCTGACAGAAAAAATACACACTGAGGATGTACAATACCCTACAGTACTTTAACCTAAATCTTCTCAAAACATTTTGTATGGGCTAGCATGCATCTTAACTTTTTGTAAAAACATGGATTTAGTAATTATACACATCTGTCTCAGTTTGGTGGTCTTGTGTTTAGAGTTTTGTTATTGCTGCTCCTATGAGTGAGTTTCTTTTGGCAAGTGCTATAAAGTACTTTACATACCAAGACATGTTCTAGGTGATTTCAACCAGAGTACAGCTGATGCAGGAAGGGCGGTGATAAGATTCTTCCCATGGTCCTTTGCAACTCTGTAATTGGAGCCTAGCTCTGTGGATGCTCCCAACCGCTGTGCAAAAAATCTAAATAAAAATAAATAAATAAAAATCAACAACGCTAACTACCTAATGCCTTCCCATGTTACATATGACATGCTCCACTTTGTAGCTATTGTCCCCAAAATATACACTAACTCCTGGGTATGAGGTTACAGTATGCTAAGTACAGTGTTATTTCAGAATAGTGATCTCCCTCTACTAGATGGAAACCCTTTGGCCAAATACTAATGCTACATTTGGGGGCTTGGCGACCAAACTTTTAGAGCTTGTTGCCAAATGGCACATGATACATGCATACATATACGTTTCCAGGAAATGTTGTCACTGAAAAAAGCGACAAAGCTTGGTACAATAGGTATTCAGGCCTAAAAATACCGAATTTCTCGGGATTTTAAGTTTTATTTCGTGGAAAAATCAGAGATTTCACTGGGATTTCACGGAAAGTTTGGTGGTTTAAGCGGCTAAAAAGATCTTCCTAAATAAAATGAGTTGATTTCTTGAAAGATCTATCGTGCTTGCTAAGAAAAGAATACAGAATATTCAAATTCACATGATTTTACAAGTTTAGAGTGAATTTCACCAATGAACCCCAGGTTCTAATCGCTTTAGTGACCAGTTCCCTGCAGTATTACACTTGGAACACCTTGCAGATTTTTGTTGTGGCAATGAATTCGACTGTTTTTTAATCAGTTTTGAAGGCATTGCCCCTACATATTTGGACATTATGGCATAAATACGACCCCAATAACTGTGAGAAGTGTTTTTTGTAGTTCAATGGTATGTATTTTGCAAAATTACTGGCAATTTCTGCGCAATTTCACGGACTAAATTAATTGAATGTAGCCCTGAAATGTTAAGAAAAGGTTTAATATTAACATGGTAATACTACCGAAAATGGAATATGTTTAATCAATTTCGTGTTTGACCTGTGCTGCGTGAACCCGACATTGTTCGATTCACATGTCTCTGGTATAGAATCCTCCATGGATTGCGTGACAAATAAAGGCCGACTAGATAAATCACCAAATAACTACGCCTTGAATTTGTCAATTTTTCACTATATAGACAGAAGCCCGAGTTCACACAGTTATGTGTCTAGTTTCCAAGTTTGGTTGCCATTCATAGAAATACTGAGGAAATATATCTAATTTACCCATGTTCACGTGGCCTGTAATTAATGTGTACTTTATATATAATCAGGCGAATTTGGTTGATTGTCGAGCCAAAATACCCATGGCGAGCCCAAACGAGCTCTGATATTAATTTGCAGAATCAAACCAAATTTGCCTGATTATTTATTTATCAGCCCACCTAAACATCCAAATAAAGAAAAACCTATGTGTCCTCAGCATTCAAAGCGTGTTAGTTTAAATTTCATTTATCAAACCAAACAGAAAAAACAATCATTAAAAATAAAAAGTGTTATTGCAATATTAAAAAGCACGCACCAAATTGAATTACAAGTAGCAAAAGACAAAGATAAATTAACTTTTCATTTTAACAAATGGGAACTATAAGAAGTATGGTAGAATGACTGACTCCCCTGATGTCTGTACTCCAACCTTCCCCTATATATTGCACGTCCTTTCTTCTGTTGTTTTATTTCTTTTTTGCATTAATTTTGTTGTATTTATGTATAAAAATATGTATTTGTGTGTAATGTATTTATGTATAAAACTAATTGCCTAATATATGTATATAAACAAGTGTCCTCAGCTAAAAACAATTGCGTTTTTGTAAAGATGAACTTCATTGGGCAATTCCAGAAAATAAAGGTACCCTCCCCACGGGCGGCACTAGTTTTTGACCCCCCCATGCATCCAGAATTTCCAAAATGATTTACCCCCCCCCCCCCCCCCCCCCCCCCAATGCATATAGAATTCCGGGCAGGTTAAAGAAATCCAGCTTCGAAAACCCCCCCTTGCAATCAGAATTCCGAGCTCTTAAACCCCCACATCCCATCGGCATTTCCAAATGCCGCCCGTGCGGGGTACCTTTATTTTCTGGAATTGCCCATTTTGCCATCGCGACAGAAAATCATTTTGTGGTTTTTCACCGTCGTGAACTCCAGACTATATTTATTCCAATTATTAACTAAAGAAAATTGATGCTTTAACTATTTTTCAAGTCTTTTACAAGAGTTTTAGATGAACTGTTCCTGACATTTAATTGCATATCAGGTCAGTGACACGACACCATAGTTTAGAAGTTTGATTGCTGTTCATATAAATGCTGAAGAGAACATATTCGTAATTTTCCCACGCTCATGTGGTCAATACGTAAAATCACTCACATCTGCAAACTTACAACGACAGTTTGTACCGTCCGTGAGATCCATGTTTATGCGGTGACTAAATATTGCTTTTGGCAACTAAGATTTTTGAAGAGTTAGGTTAAGGGTTAGTTTAGTGAATAGCATTCAAAACGAGTACTAAACGCGCTCAGATAAGTTTTGAGTTCATGGTCGGACGACATTTTGTTGATCTCGACGCTCCATTTTGGGATATTTTCATTCTGGTGTACTTACGTAAAGCGAGCTTAAATCTGCAAAAGTACGTAATAAATTAAGAGAATTGTATCTTACCTGTTGAGTAGTAGTCGTCCTGTGCTCTAAGATCAACGCGTTTTCTATTTGTTCGAGAAGAAAGACGAGCGAGTGGAAGGAAGGTAGAATGGCTCGTGGAAGGCGCCATTTTGAATATACCACAGGCTTCCCAGTATTGTGATTTTAAAGTCGTGACTGTGACGGAGCCTGACTCAACTAGTCCAAGTCATAGACAAAACACTTGTTTTTGTTGGACTTTTTCACGACCCCACGTGTAGGTGATCATCAGGGCCCGCGGACCATAGGCGTTACGTCAGATATTTTACGTAACAGTTTTTGGTCTAGCCCAACTGTAGCCTGAGTATCAGGACCCTCCCCCTCCTCGAAAAAAAATGAGAGGAGGGAAGAGGGCCTGACACAAATACATTCAAAAGTTCATGTTCAACATTCAGAATCTGAATGCTGCGCTGATTGGCCAAAAGACAAAAGGACGCGTCACGTGAGTTAAACCGGAAGCGAAACTGGAAGCGTTTGCTCGTTCGAGTACAAGCCGCGATGGGAGAGGAATCTTCGGGAAACACGCAAAGATTTTAATAAATTCGTCCTTTCAAATTCGGAATATGGACGAAAGAGAGTTTGAAGATGATGTAGAATCTGGAATACAGTTTTTTCCTGCTATACAAGTAAAAGAAGAGCAGACCGCGTGCCTCAAATTCTAGTAGTTTTGCCAACTGCTTTTGACAAACGCTAATTTATCAACACCGATGCTGTACGTACGCTAGTTTCTGGCTTTAGAAAGATGGAGAGAAGACCCTTGCGAGTATCGTTACTAGGCCCGAAAGCAGCAAGTCGTGCTAAAAGCGTAGGGCCATTTCAACGGCATCCCTCGAAGATCAACGATAACAAAGAAATTCTGCTCGACAGCGCTAAATCTTCTCCTAGCTCAGGCTAAATTGTTCCCGCAGGATTCGGCAGCTTTCGCTAGAAAAAACGGTCCTTTGAGCTCGTGATAAGCTTATGCAGTTCTGTAGTAGAAATTTCCTGCGGAATTCCTGCACACATCGAGACCCGCTCGCCGAAGTTCCCACGCAGTCCACACTTTCAAGCAGGTTTCCAAAATAACCGACCGAGCTCCAAGCTTTCCAGATACTTTTGTTGGAGAAAATAAGTGTACTGATCCGGATTTGAGCCATATCTAATAAGCTTGATCTTTTACAAACGAAAGAAAACAAGCAAGCTCGACTGTTTTGGTTTTGGTTCAGGGAAACGTACTTGAGCGAGACAATAGGCGATGACAGCTGACGACAATTTTGATATGATTTGACAGCCGACTTGAAGGGGGCGGAAGGCGCCGCGACAAGTGATTGTGTCAGCCAAACTGATACTTTTTTCCACAATTCTTCACTTAAATTTTTTTTTTTTTTTGGAACCAGAAGCTCATAAGTACTACTTATGAGCTTCTGGTTGAACTAATTGGGGGGGGGGGGGACCTGCATTCTGATTGTCAGGATCTGATTGGCTCAAAACTCACTTAACTCTGTCTATTGAGTCATAGCAGAAACATATAACTCACTTATATGTTCTGATCATAGATAGTGAGTTTTGAAAGGGCCGGCGTTTTGAAGAAAAACAAACATTTCTTACAGCTAAAATCGTTGCATCGCGACTCGCGTTTTCAAAACATCGATTTGTTTTGGCTTTGCTGTTCCGTCAGTCAAATATTATGAGCCAATCAGATTCTTGCCCTGTTTCGCCTAGTGCAGTCGCCTGGCTTTCCGTCGCGACGTTGTCTGGTTTTAGTTCAAAGGGAAGCCAGTTGACTGCACTAGGCGAAACAGGGCAAGAGTTTCATTGGCTCAGATAGTTTTGATTGGCGGCGGAACAGCAAAGTCAAAAACAAAGGGATGTTTTGAAAACGCGGGTCGCGATGCAACGATTTTAGCTGTAAAAGATATAATAAATAAAAAGTTTAATTATCTATTTACACCTGTTTACAGACATACAGAAACAGGTCAAATTTTTCGTATGTTTTTAAATTATACTATTTTTTCATCTTTACTCGCTTCTCCGTCCCTGGGGTGGAAAATTTTGAAAATTTTGCTGGCCCGGGGGTCGGGATTTGTTTTTCTCCAGGGGAGGCGGTGGGGAATTTTCGTTCTATTTCACAATCTTTTAGCGCGTTGAGTTTTGCGGAACTACAAACCAGTTCACTTCCCTGACGAGAAAATAACGTAACATTAAATTAAATGCCGAGCATGGCCCGTATACACCACTCTAGTGTTGAGATTGAATTTGTAGCCAAATGGCTACAACCGCGAGAGAAATTAGTGGAGACTTTTGAAGGTGTGTCTACTATTGTTATACCTTAGTAGAAGAAAAAAAATTCAATTTCGATTTGAGACTGACGGATTTGTTTCACCTGTTTACTTAACTTAAACTTATGTTTGTCTCGCTTTCAGTGAAATGATAACTCGTTCAGAGACGAGAAAACTAGGTATACAATGCTCGGACAGAATAAATGGAGTTGAAGTTCTGAGCGGAAACATTTTGTTGTGAAGCTTGTAACGCAGTGTCGATGGAATCTTCAAGTCTTTTTCTGGTCCCGGGGGACCATTCTCGAACCAGAGCTCCCCGGCTCGTAACCTCGCGGGAGAGGCTCTGGTGACAGCCATTGACGCATGGCCGAAATTTAATAGCCGTTGAGAGAAAGATCTTTCAGCGCATGCTCCAACGCTCCTAATCAGCCAATCAGCAACGGCCCTCAAATGGATGTCCCCAGAGCCTCCCCTGCGAGCAAACGAGCCGGGGGGCTCTGGGTACGAGAATGATTCTTGATAACGCTCGAACGAAACGTCAGCAAAACACCATTTTTCCCCGGCGTTTAACATAAATCTCAACCTTTGGTTGTTGTTGTTCATGACATAGTTAGTAGAGGAGACTGGTTAGGAAATAGCCGGCGAACTTCAAAGAACTATGTCTTTGTTTGCGTTTATAGGTGTCACGTGATATTAACACTGCACAACCAAAACACCGTGGTAGAAAAAGGCATGGGGACTTCGAAAGCAAGCCAAGGATTTTGTGTCGTTTTCGGCGCTTAAGGAGTTTACAAGGGGAATATTAGAAGTTGGCTAACAGAAATATACTATTTTCAGCCCACAAATTAACTTCTTTATGTTGTAAATCAAACATAACTCCGTTGAAAATGGACTTTAAGTTGCGGCCGGTCACGGCCAGAGCTCCGCGGAACGAAGATGACGCTTGTGAGCTACAAATACATACTTCATATACTATATGATATCACAGGAAAATATTAAAACAATCCAGTAAAGAAGGGATAATTTTTGTCTTCATTCGTTTTTGCTGCCTTCTAAGGGAAGCGGTCAAAACATTTGTACTCAACCGGGACCCGATTTTATCACGGGAGGTGGTAGGTCCCGGGCTGTACCTACCCACCTGTTTTTTCAATGCCCATTTTCTCCGTGCTCAAGTAAGGGATGTTGGATGTTATTGCATGGATGTGTTGCTCTCGCTATGAAGAAGACGGTGCTGGGCTAATCTTTTGTATTCATTTATTATTTACGAAATATTCGCAGTTAAAAATGGCCAATTTTTCCTAAAAGAAGGTTGGCTGCGGCATACACCACCCCATCGGGTCCCATTCGAGTACAGATGTTTTGACCACTTCCCTAAATTTCTAAAGACTTTAAAAAGTCTATGTTCATGATTCTTGATATGTTTGCGCGACACGGGTATCCTGAACCCCGAAAAACAAAATATCCGAAACAACCCACAACTGGAGAGCTTGGTCGCAGGCTAATTGGTGCATTATATTACAGTATTAGATGCGGGCAGGGACTAACAACGGTAAGAATTCCTGAATAAGGAAAACTTAATCGAGCGTAGCAATTCGCTTCTACTTTGATGCTATAATCAAGACAATAACGTCATAGTTAGAAATGACGTCAAAATGAACGGTCAATGAGACATTGAATGGCCGATAAGGGTCATTGGCACGTCGTAAAATTAAGTAGCATGATAAATCAAAAGGAAAGGAGATTTTTGATAGTTTTTCTGTGCTATAAAAATACTTTCTAGCTAAGTTAGCAATGAACCCTTCATTCGTCTTGTATCTCTGTCTATATTTATACATTGTTGATTTAGCGCTCTATCCAGCAAGCAACCAATTTGATGTATAAAATTAGAAAAGTTGGTAAGGTGGTAGACTGGTTCCAAGGAACTCAATATGGCTTTTTCACGTTTCACGGAACTCAGAAATATTTTTCGCGTTTCACGAAACAAACAAAAACCGCAACAAATCACGTTTCATGAATTGTGTAATATTCGTTTAATCTCACTTTAACCTCGTTTTACTGACACAAATACATGCATTTTGCGTTCTCGGCCAATTAAAATTGCTTCTTGTTTCTAGAAATAATCCTTTACGACCCTTGAACGTAACTGTCTATATATATACATGCGTAACAGAAATTAACAATACTATTTATAATAAAGTGCAATAATATAATTATAGTGTTTGTCAAAAATATGACGGGAATGTGAAGTCATCCAAGAAACGCGGCTTAAGTCAGACTCACTCCATGCGAGATTTGAAGTCGGCCTTTTTGTTTAGCAACCCCCAAATATGAAGAGGTGCACGAACGGCTTACAAGGCGGTTCACAGTGTGACTACGTGGGAGATGGCACTCTCTTTGAGTGCCAACTGCAAAATGGCTTCCATGTATCAAATAAACTTTCAAACATATCTGACATATATCTCGTCAAGGAGTCCCAGGAAAGTTTCACTTGATGAAAATATTCTAGGCCGTGTTACTGTGCAGAAGTGTACAGAAAATCGGAATGATTTTCGGGAGTTTGACAGGTGGAAGCCAGAATGCTGTTTTTCGTTTAGTGCAGTCGACTGGCTTTTCGTCGCAACAGAAAGGCAGTTGACTGCTCTCTAGGCACCTGATTGGCATGGTTTGGCTGGTGTAACACAAAAGCAAACAAAAAGCGACTTTTTGAAAATGCGCAGCCCGATACAACTACCAGTCTCGGCGAAGCTTCACTCGTTTAGTAGCATAATACTGACACGACGGGGACGTCTTGGCTTAGCTGTCAATAAACGAGTGAAGTTGCCAGCGCTATTTCGTTATCTATGATGAAACGTGTATGCTTATGTCGTTGTCACTGGTGTGAATCTGGCCTAAAGCTTCTGGCGTGTATGAAAAATTTATAGTTTTAATCATGGTTATGAACTCCTTCCTTCCTGATTTTTATTACTTTAATTTACAGAAATAGAAACACAACGGCACACGGAACTATGACCGACATCGCGTAGCAGCTGTGCCTTTCTCGCACTTGAAAACTACTCAGCCTTGGAGTGTCGTAATCGAGACAAAAACTCGCAATCGAGACAACAAGAAATAAACAAGATATATTAAATTTTATTCAGATGGAAAAAGAACTGGATATAACAAGTCATTTAGTTACAAAATTTATTTTCCATCACAATAAATATAGAGCTGCTTTGTTTACAAAACGTCATGAAGGACTCTTGGTTTTACAGCGGGGTAACAAGCAAACAAAGCATTAACGTATATAGAGTTGTAGAATCAACCTATTAGTAATTAGCATTTCCGCTGAGTTCCCCCGCTATGTGGGCAGGTATGAACAGAGGATCACGACAGTTTGACGTAATAACAAGCCAAGACATCGCAAGTGATAAATATATTTTCCACGTGGGGAAAAATAAAGCTTTTTCAAGAAACATTCGCGGTCTTTTTATCTTAGTTTTGTTCAAACGCACCCCACAAGCTCGCTAATCAATATAAAAACAACTTCTACAGTTCACTGCATTTCGCAGAGTATAGTTCACAATAATTGCTCTTGCCCATCGGCACAAAAACATCTTTCCTTGTCGCAAGATTTCCACGTTTCTCGTTCTGACTTTTGCAGAGCGTCATTAATCTTGAATTCATCTCTTGACCACAATACTGTCGTTGTTAAATCTTTCATCTTTGAGCTCATTAAATAATTGTTCTAATAAAATAACTATTCATATATAATCACTTTCAATCCTCAACGCTTCTTCTTATTCCCCTTTTTCTTGCGTCCTTTTTTGCCAGTTTCCTCTTTCTCGGCGTTTTCTGCCCTAAGTGCATGCCCTTGCTCTTTTATATGTTGGAAAAGCTTATTTCTCGTCGAGAATTCTGCTTTGCATACATTACAAACTTGGTTACCGCCGCTAGCATTGTCATTAGTTTGTCTTTGTTTTGTTTCTACAGATCCTTCGGAATTCGACGATGCAGCTGCGCTTTCTAAATTTTCCTGTGGCGGCTTTTCTGTCTCGTGATTTTCCTTGTCTTCGTTCTCTTTATTTTCGGTGTTTTTTGTAGATTCTGTTTTCTCTTCATCCTCGACCGAAATACCGTTCTCTTTTCTCTCTTCTGTTTCCTTGTCCTCAACACTTTCTTGTCGCTGTAGTCTACTATTGCTTCGACTTCGGCCACCCTCGCTACCCGTACTACTATTCAAGCTCTCGTCCGACTCTCGAATCCCGGACAACTTTCTTTGTTGCTTCTCTTTCATTTTATACTTCTTCGTGGTCTTAATGCGCAGTTCGTTAAGATCTAATGAGTCCTGTAGCTCCAGCTCTCCCACGCTGATGAAATCACCATCTTGAGTTGCGTCTCCGCGGTCCATACTTTCTTGTCTGTCATGCAAGTAGCTTGTTTCCATGTCATCATTATTTGCTTCGTCAAGATTGTCCATTTCGGCCAGTTCCTCTTTGATAAGCGCAACGTTCTCCTTGTGTTTACGCGATTTCTCGTGGTTTGCCAACGCTTTGCCTGACTTAAATCCCTTGTCACATGCTACACAATAAAACTGCTCCACCTCCTCGTCATCTGACTGACTTCCGGTGACGTCATCCACCTTCCCAAACTCGCTGTCAAGGTGATTATTCATTTCATCCAAATCCCTCTCTAAATCGGCCATAGATGCCCACTCCTGATTTTCGTACTCTTGAAACATCTTTTCCCGCTCTTTTTTGGCTTCAATCTTACGTTTCTCGACCATTTTTTTTCGTTCTTCCTCCTTTTCCCTCAACTGCTCCATATAAACCTTAACTCTCTTGTCCCTCTTCCTGACAAACTTAACCAGGGTTCTTACTTCTTCGTTCCTTTCTTTCTTGGCAGAATCTCTCAGCTTCTTGTTCTCTTTTTCCATCATTCTAAGTACCCTCCGATTAGGAGCCTCTCTAATGTCATACTTATCATGCCAAACGTAACTCTTTTTAGTGCAGTAACTTTGCCAATAAGCATAAAACACTTCGACAACTTCTTCATAATCGCTATCACTTTTGCCAAACTCTGGGACTTCTTCTAAAAATTCTTCTCTGTCATCTACAAACTCAGCATCTTCTTCAACTATAGTTTTAAAAACCCAGGAATAGATGGTGTAAAAAACTATGCTCATCGTCTCCAAACCCATTATACGCCGAGGGACTGAAATACTTCATGAGATTTAGACTATTATCAACATAGTCCTCTCCTCCGCGGAGGATTTGTTCTCGGTGTTTGTCATAAAAAGCTCTTTCCTGCGGATCCGATAGCACATCATATGCTTGCTGAATCTCTCGGAATACCTCCGTAGCTTCCTCGGGATTGTCAAGGTTTTTATCGGGATGCCATTTCAGTGCAAGTTTTCTGTAAGTTTTTTTTATTGTTGTGTCGTCGACGTCTCGTTCGACGCCTAAAACTTCGTAATGACAGCGTCTCATGTTTCAAGAAGTAACACTAAACAAATTAGGTATGATTTTCTTTCACTTACTTGCTAAGAATCTTGATAAATCCGAAAATTTCACAACGCAAAACCTCGTGGTGCAATGTTGTTGATTTTCCAACATGGCTGCCGATGCAAAGCCGCTGACAAGGAAAACCGTAGGCGGGTATTACTATAGCAACTGTCAATCAAAACAATAAAACCGCTGAGCAAAGTCTGGCGCGTACAGACAGTTGTCTTAGCAACAGGTCACGCTGTCAAAGAGAAGCAAAGTACTTGAGTTGAAGTTCTTCAGAGAAAGTCAGGGTTTTGAAGAGGAAAAATCCAAAATGCATAGAGCTTATCAACCTATTACACCGGCCAATAACAAGTTACTGAAGCAGAGATGGGATATGAGTCGATACGACATGCATCGGCGAAAGGTAAGTAAGTGTAGGAATTTGCTAACGGCGAATGAATAAAGTAACAACTTTGTTTAACTCTAAACAAGGCAAGATGCCAGAACACTCAAGCTTTGGATTTGTGTTTTTGAATTTGTAGGTCCACTCTGCCTCAGCCGTGATCGACAACAAGGCCCCACATACATACATGCATCTACATTTAAAGCTGAAGAAGCTACAGGTAAGAGAAAAATTTAGATCTTGAATAGTAACCAAGCTTTGTTGAGGGTTTCCTTTGTTTGCCCACGGCAGGGCGCAAAGGTAGCTCAGCAAACACCAGTGGAGAACGTCTCTGTTTTGATTAATTACACGAAAATGCTCTTGAACAAGGTTTTAGTTTAGGCAACAGTAAATTGTTATTATTTCTCTTGAGGTTTTCCGATTCTGGGAAGAAATGTTTAACATTTTTATCCCGTAACTAGATCTTTGTATTTAGTACCCGTGGGCATAGCGTGGCGGGTGTTTTTGTTGACTGTAAATGACCGAGGTCAAATTATTGCTCAATTCAATGTGAAATTAATACATGAAACGGAACTTGAGCTCGAAAGCATTTTTCGTTGCCCTTAGAAGAGAAGTAACAGAAAATTTGTTTTGTAAAGCGTCTATGAATATGATTCGCCAGATAGGTTTATGTGGTTTTAGGTTACTATTTATTACTTATTTTGTTTTGTTCAAATTTGACTATAAAGGTTTTCTCCTTTTAGTGAAAATACGTTTAAAAAACAGCAGAGAACTAATTTTTGGTACTCTAAATCATGATTATATGAGCACTATTTTCTTACAGAGCCGTGAAGCCATTTAGATGCAAGGCTGTCGGGCAACCATTGAAGTGTCAAATTTCATGGCGCTATCTCTTTGAAGTAATTCAATAAAATAGCATGATTTATTAGACAACATATTTGAAAAGAAAAAAGAAATTATAAAGCCTTAAAATTTTCTATAAACAACACGAAGGGTCTTCAATTCTGTTTTCTTTCTTTTTGTGTGTACGTATAAAAAGAATAACATAATTCCTCTTCTTTTGCTAGTACTGACTTTTCTTCCTGCTCAGTAAATACAAATATGGCAATGTTTTTCTTGATGCATTTACTATTGCAAATATTTCCTTATTTACATTACAATATAAAGGTTTTCCTTTGGTATTTTGTATCCATAAAACCTAAAATTTGTGTTTTTCATTTTTTAGGTTGAAGAGGAAAGGAATGCCACAATTGAGAGAGATAACCGTATCCTCTTAGAAAAGATGTCCTATATTATGAGAACACGAGGGAGAGTTGACAACAGAAATGATTATCAACATAAAAGCCTAAACAAAACAAAGCGTCAACGAGAGTTGCTAAGGGTTACTCACGAAAACCAGGTAGATGCCTGCTGGGTTTTTTTTTCAACTTCTAATTAAAATTTATAGCTAAAGGAATGTATTTAACTTTTTAGGCAATTTTAAAGAGAATTGCATCCAAGGAACCACACTATAATCATTTACAATGGGTAAGTAAAGCTTCAAATCAAGTGTGATGTGTGATTTGAGAAAATTAATCCATAATCCCCCATCTATAGACTATCTATATGACCCCCCACCCCCTCTGCAATTTCCATACCCTTCTATGGGGGAGATATGGATTTTTTTCTGAAATAACACATTGGAAAATACACCTCCTGCATTACTGCAGTTTTCATAATTCTGTGAAAGTTGCACAACAAATTAATATTGTGTTACCTTTACAGTTTCCATTTTTCACTGAATAAAGCCAAAGGAAATCTATTTTCTTTACCATGTGCTCTGGTCTTTCTAATTGGCTAATAAATTATGCTTTGCCCAGACTCTCCCACAATTGCATCATCGTCTGGCATAGCTATTTCGTATTAATTGATGCCCCAGTTGGCGAGACTGGGCAAAGCATAATTAGCCAATCAGAAAAGACCAGAACCCTGGGCAACGAAAATAGATTTCCTATTGCTTTATTCAGCGAAAAAGGGAACTATTTGTATTAGTTTTCTTGATTTAAACTGTAGAGGTGATCATCTTCTTGTGCAGTGAGTGATGATGAATAGCTAAATCTAAGTCATATTCTTTTCTAGGAGGATGAATGGCAAATCAATGAGACCTACATGGACAATATTTCCAAATACCCCAAGGATTGGTATAAGCAGATGACACGACAACGCAGAACACGAACCCAGTCAGAGCCTGCCACCCCAACTACCCAACAGGACAAGGGAAGAGAAAAAAGGAATTCTACAAGCGAAAAAGATGAAGAACCTGCAGCTACAAATACAGAAGAGCCTGAAGAAGTTACTGCTGAATCTTAATTAAATATGAATTGCAGTTCTACAGAAATTTCACAAAATAAGAATTTATTGTAGAATATTTTCAGGTCTAGGGGTAGGGCAACTTTTTAACACAAATCACGTATTGAACTCATTGCTAGAAAAACATTTTTTTATTGAATATGAAGATACTTTCTGTAAGTGTGTTTATTTGCCTTTTTTATTGCTGTCAGGTACTGTGAAATCTTTAAAACATTTGTGTTTAATATATTATAGTGTGGAATACATATTCTTCCAGCTTTATCCATGTACAAGAAGTACATGTAAATTATTTAATATAAAATGCTGTGTATGATAATGTTAATAAAAAACATTTCAGTTTCAGCCAATGTGTGTTCTTTTTCTTATATTGCTATCTCTGCATTATCTCTTGCATACCCCTCATGGAGGGAATGCACTTAAAGACCCCCCAACCCTCTGGAATTTTCCAAAGAAAATGGAAAATAACGTCGTAACCCTCTGGAAAATCAGGTAAATTAAGGGCAGAAAATCAAGCCTTCCAAAAATGCCAAGGGGGAACATTTAGCCCCCCCCCCATTTGACAACATTTTCTATTAGTCAGCCCCTGACTTTGGTGATACATTCTTTGTTATAAGCCCCCCACCTTTAAGTGAGTTCTGCGGGCCATGGGGAAAAAGACTATCCAAAAATTCTAGGTGACCTTTTTAACGGCAAAAAAAAACCAAATCTAGTAAAATTTCACCTTTTGTGCAATTCAAAACATCCAGGAGGTCTTATAATCTACATATGAAAATTAAAGCCTAAAATTCTGAAGCGAAAAATTCAGCCCTTGAAGCGCCATCCCAACAGATATTTTACCGAAAATGAGCGTTGGGTGCCCCTGCTATACATTAAACATAGAGAGAGATGGATACTTTGATAAGCATACACAAAAAAGTGACAAAAAAAGATTTTTTTACCATCTTTTTGCAGAGCAAGTAAGTTTTGAAATGACTAAAACTCAGCGTTTTTAAACAATTAGCAATTAGATGCGAAAAATAGCGCACCTTTCATTTACCTAAGTTTTGCATCCCTTTTTCTCTAGGTGTCCAAGTTCCACATAATAAGGTTTTAAAATGACTCAGAGTAAGCGCTGTAAGCTCCCATGGATATAGGCAACTTGACGTATATGTACGTATATGCGGCGTAGCGGGGGGGGGGGGGGGGGGGGGGGGGGTCCTGGAGTGCATGTGACCCCCCTTTTAGAAGAAAAATGCAGTATAAAACAGCTGGAAAGGGGCACCATACATTTCTACAGATGTGACCCCCCTTTCTCAAATCCTGGCTACGCCCCTGTAGTATAACAGAGATGACTTTCAGTTTTAGTTTTAGTCCCGCAGATGGTCGCTTGATCCCGTATACATTATGCTAATATCGTGCTAACGCATTAGCGAGTGACATCGAGCGCCCTAATTACTTTCTGGCTGTTGCTACGCAACTAGCCATGAGCTAAAAACTACAATGCTAACAGGAAGGAGTCGTAAACTGTCCAAGGTTTTTAATATAAGCATATGATACAGCTTTTTAGTTTTTGCAACATATTCACAATATTGTTTAATCTTGCAAATAAGTTATTGTACGTCAATTCCTTTTAGTATAATTATACACAAGTGACTAGAATAAGAACTTTTGCACGTTGATTGGTCGCGAGAGGTTAGCTTTGTCTTGCTATATTCACCTACTGGTGACTGGGACTATAACATTGAAATTATCGGAAGTGCGTGTGACTTTTATCAATTATGATCGAGAAAAAATCCAACAAAAAAGTTTCACAAATCTTATGAGTCACTTGAGCAATTTTAAATACTAAAAGATTGCTTGCCTCAGGTTGCCAACGTTACATAGAAACTTTGCAAGCTTACGTAGTACCCAGATAAAATAGTCCACTAAAACTTTAAAATATACCTTTGACAAGGATGATGCAAATCCTAACCCAGGGAAAAACCAAGGGACTACACATCCCTTACAAGCTCAGATTTAGTTGTTAAAAACACCATACCTCACGGCTCGGAAGTGCCTCGACAAGCTAAAATGGCATGCAGCTGGAAGCTAAGGAATCCAAATGGTTCCCAAGTTGAACATAGAGAATTCGTGTGTATTTCCAGAAATTATCAATACCCCTCCCACGGAAGGGGGTTGCGATATGACCCCCCTGGAATTTCCAGTGAAAACACAGTGATTGTATGGGAAATAAAAGGCATCTAACTCCCACCCTTGCCCCACTGGAATTTCGAAAATTCTTCTGTTGGGGAGGCATGGAATTTTCTTTTTCTGGAATCACACATTACAATGAAAAGCTTTACAAGAGAAACAACCAATATGGGGAATTTCTCCAACACCAAAAATTGCTCAGCTTTTAAATGAAGACATGGGGCTCATAAATAGGGGCGTTCCTCTTACCCTGCTAGCAGAGTTTTTTTTTCTGTCAGTCTTTTATTAGCTAGCATTAAGTTGTTCGCGTGTTTCTGGTATGTCGCGTGGTTGTTTTGATTTGCGCCCGGGAAAATCGAAACAACCACGCGACATACCAGACACGCGAACAACTTATTAAGTTAATGCTAGCTAATAAAAGACTGACAGAAAAAACCCTCTGCTAGCAGGGTTCGTTCATCTGATTATATTCTGACAGACCTAGTTATTTTTAGATTGGTATTTACGCTTGTTTCTATGCCGCCCGCTGTCACGTATGTTAGAACAACAATAGCAGAGAGCAACGAATTAAAGGAATCAGTCCTTGCACGTGCATACCAGTTGTAAATGACAGGCGCCTAAAGCTACTGATAAAACGAATGGACGATTCCAGCTATAACGCACGCGCGCGCTGCATGTCGGTATATGTGGGACATTTGTCGAACAAACTGTTAAAAAAGCGCGCGCTGCATTCTTGTAGTTGTGGGACAGGGCTTGGGCATTTCTGCATAAATAAGAGCGTGCATGCTTATAGCTGGAACCGTCCAATTGATTGGCTATAAAAACAAAAAACGTAACTGTTAGCGATAAAACCATTCTAGCAATAATTAGGTCTGTCAAAATGCCTTATCAATAGGGCAATTCTTGAGAAGGACGCCCTTATTTATGAACCCTGATGTAAATTATTGTCCTGAAGAAAACACCTTTTGCAATGAGAGAGTCAAAACTACCTTGGGTTTTCTGAGTGATGGGAGGCGAAATGACCGAGTGTCGAGATTTTTGGCAATGTGTTGCTCGAATTACTAAAAACTGTCATAATTACTCCGCCCCTCCTTTGTGCAACATTCTAAAAATAAAATTATTGATAATTATGCACAATATTTAAATTTTAAGACATAACCTTTCTATGGATACCATATTCCCTCAGCCAGCTCTTTACATAGTCAACGCAGCAGTTACTATCTTACCGTGAAGTGTCTGAAAGGTGGCTAAGGTTACTATTGCATCCAGTCAAATCTTCAACCAGTCACAAGTTCATACATTAGGGTTTTCTTTAACCACCATTCACCATACAAGCCCCTTTCCAGTTTTTTCTATGCCTTGTATGTACTTTTTAACTTTACATAATATACAATAATATGACATAATTTGATTCATTAGCTGGAACTTGAGAACTCGAGTTTGGCGGCAGGGCGGGGTTTCTTAGCTGGTGATACATGGCACTGAAACAAACAACAAGCTTCATTTATACATCTTTATAATATATTTCATTATATACCAAGTGTCAAAGTTCACCTTTTCTGGTATCTTATTGGTGGAAAGTATATCACGTGAACGTGAAGAAATTCGACTGTTTCCCTGTCGACAACTGGGTGGCAACAGTATACACTTAATGACTGCTCCCGACTTCGTCTCGGGAAACATCGAGATTCTCGGGAAAACAAAAGTCGCTGTTTTCCGAAGATGCAGTCATTAAGTGTTTTATTATATAGCAAAAAGAAAATTCGGTGTAAAAATAGTCCGCCAAAATTTCTCGCTCTAGCGACGTCTCCCGCGCGGGCAACAATTTTCATTATTATATAGCTCGTGTTAATTCGATCAAAGCGCGCGCTCTGATTGGTTCTATCATGGTCACGTGGAGGGCTACAAATTCAATGTAGCCCGCGCGGGCGACATCGCTAGAGCGAGAAATTTCGGCGGACTATTTTTACCGTATTTCCTGTTTGCTATATAATAAAACTTCGTCTCGGGAAACATCGAGATTCTCGGGAAAACAAAACTCGCTGTTGAAAATTGATTGGCTACATTGAAAATTGTTGCCCGCTTAACTTTACCACGTGATAGAACCAATCAGAGCGCGCGCTTTGATCGAATAAATACGAGCTATATAATAATATGTTTTATTGACCGGTAATAACAAAACCGGAAGTCACGTGACGGAAAAAAATATCAAAACCGGAAACCAAAATCCACCACACATTAGCGCGCGCTTTTCCACAATTCATTCAGGTAAAGCAGTATGTCTTATGGTCCTCAGCTCCGCTTCAGGAAATATCAGCGGTCTTGGGACCACAAAACACACTGTTTCCCTGGGTCCCAGTAAATAAGTGTTAAATGTTGCGGAGCATTAATATGGCCGTCATGATTTATTTATCACTGAACGGACGTGCGGTGAAATATATGCGCTCAAAGAAATGTACTCTGAATAATTAAGCAATAAAAAGCGGATTTCCGTGGTTTATAATGTTATAAACGCACGAGGGATGCTGGAAAAACACGAGGAAAGTGTTTTCCAGCATCCCAAGTGCGTTATCACATTAAAAAGCACAGGAATCCGCTTTTTATTGCTTTTATAAAATAGCATTGCGTCTGTCGTGCGTTTATAATGCGAGAATCATGCACAGCTCTCAACCAATCAGAGCGCGCGTACTATCTAAGCTATTTTATAAAATCTAATAAAGCGCACTTGAACCCACTATGTAAACGCTTCAATTTATAGTTGGTTTTGATCCCGTAATTCAGTCTCGTAAATATACTGTGATGGGATTAATTAAACATATTATATTTTCATTTGACCGTGACTGCAAGGAACTGTAGTCTCCTCGCAGCCGCCCGGATCGGAGTCGCGTTGCGTGACTCCGATCCAGGCGGCTGCGAGGAGACGTATAAAGGAACTGCACACCACACAAGTTGTATAGTAGGTATGGAAATAGCAGTTTTTTTTGGCGGAGCTCGGTGCAGAGCCATGGCGTTGCAAATGAAGAGTCCATATTTGGTAACCTATTGTATTTTGACACATTAGAGGGATACCCCCTTATAGTACGCTGTGTTGTGACTGGCTTAATAATAATAATAATAATAATAAATAATTACTAGTTTCATAAAATTTTCAATTCTTTAAACTCAACTCAAAGCAAACAAATTGGCTGATTGCATTTTTAAACCGCACTGGGGGGGGGGGGGGGGGGGCAACCTTAAAGAATCCCTCCCCTGGAATTTCCACTGGTGAAACAGACCCCCTCCACTGGAATTTCCATTTTTTCTGGCAAAAAAAAAACCTTGGAAATCTATTTTGGGATAAAATGTCCCTGGAAAGTCACCTTTTTTACCCCTCCCCATTGGAATTTCCAGTCTCAAGACACACCCCCTCCCGTGGAATTTCCAGAGTCCAATACAACCTCCCTAGAAAATTTTCCTAACCCCCCGGTGCGGTTTAAAAAATGCAATCAGCCAATCTATATATCACTGATCACGGGCATGTTTGTTGTCAGGAATCATGGCCAACGTTTCACCAATAAACTGAACATGCCAAATTTAGGCTAAATGGATCAACCACTGTTCGTCACCCTCAATAACCCCGATGTCATCAGAAATCAAAATGAAAATTGGGTACCAAATGTTATTTGAAATAACAGATGTATTATTTCAGTTCTTGTGTTACCTTTTCCCATCTTTCCAGCATCTTGAAATACTCTGACTCGTAAAAACTGAAAACCTCTTCACAGTCCTAAATAAAAAATGTTGAATAAGAAGCGTAAAATAATGCATCCACATTTATTGACATAATATGCTAAATGTTTATGTTAGAGCGGATTTTAGATGATTGACGAATACTAAACGCAAATACAAAACCACTAGCCAATCAGGAGTGGAAGCCATTCAACAACAAACCAATCAGGAGTGAAAGCCATTCAACAACAAACCAATCAGGAGTGAAAGCCATTCAACAACAAACCAATCAGGAGTGAAAGCCATTCAACAACAAACCAATCAGGAGTGAAAGCCATTCAACAACAAACTAATCAGGAGTGGAAGCCATTCAACAACAAACCAATCAGCAGGAGAAGTAAGTCAGACTTGCGTTTAGTCATGACCTGAGCCTTGGCGTGTTTTGATTTAGTTCGCAATTTGATTGGCTGAAAGACGAAACACTTTTCTCTCGACCAATAGAAACGCTGACAAAAACGGAAGTCTGGCTTACTTTCCTCGGTCATCTGAAATCCGCTCTATCATTCTATCATGTTATAAAGTTTGCTACAACCAGTTCATTTGTTTGTTTTTTCTTAAAGGCCCATAGTCAACCAGCAACCTTTGCGCTTTAGTCTCATTTGGATCTATTGTTACTGACCGCTGTGTGTTTAGCTGGTCGATTCCCAAAGGGTTTCCTACTGTATTGTTCTTCGCATTTCACAAGTTCAAACTACAAATTTGCATCGACTTTTTATATATGGAAAGTCAACCCTTGCCCCGACTAGGACTGCAAAGGATGTCGGTTGACTATGGGGCTTTAAGATTTTGTTTTTAGTCAACAAAAAATTTATAATGAAACTCAAACATTGTTAATTCCATAACAGCAGAGCTGGAAATAACTGCCGGTCATCGGACATTGTCCGATCAAAGTCGCCAAATGTCCGAGTGTCCGGCCAATGTTCCAGTAGAGACAACCAAGAAAAAACCTTTTAATGGACATATGTCCGATCAGCTCTGAAACAGTGAAACAGATATTCAGTGGGCAAACAACTCAGTGTGATTCCAGAAATTATCCATAACTCTCCTACAGAGATTTTCAAACATGTTTAAAATCTCCGCGACATCACGCGACAAAAATCGCAACAGATCGCGCCGACTTGCATCTAGTTTACACGTGCGAGAAACATCGCCGCGATTTGCGCGACAAAATTGCAAAGTGTAAACTGGCCTTCAAGCCTCAAACAGGATTCTGTATGCACTTACATTTCTGACATCATGCCCTGGAGGATTATATTTGAAGCAGTTGGACTTTACAAGTAGCATATCATCATGGAAGCCAGTGTAATCCTCATACATCCCAGACTGAAATATAAACAAATGATAGTGATTAGTTGCATATAGTGGGCGATAGACTTGTTAATAACTATTCCGTACTCTCTGTGCACAGGGGCGGATCTAGGGGAGGGGTGGTGGGGCAACATCCCCCCCCCCCATGAGAGTGATAGATTAGTAGCAAGAGTGTAATCCACTCTTGATTAGTAGTTATTTGAGCTCAGTACCGATCATAGCCAGTCCAACCTGGATTTGCCGCCACTGGTGCAGTATTATAATAGCCAGGCAGGACACGCAACCAGCAATGGCTAGATTAATGCAAGTGAGTTAGTAGCGATACGTGAGCCGTGTATTTAATTTTTGTGTAGCCTGCTCGCAGGCGTTGGAGAGTAGTTGTAGGTCGAGAAACGCGAGTTTGCTTTCACGTGGCCGCCATCTTGGATTTGTGATAAAATGTGACAAATCGGGGGGGAGGGGCCGGGGGCATTTTGTCACAAATAAGATGGCGGCCAAGCGAAACCAAATTCGCGTTACTCGACCTAAAACTACTCTCCAACGCCTGTGGGCAGGCTAGTTTTTGTGGTGATGGAAACTAGTTTCGAATTTGAGCAATGGTGCATGGTCAGTGGGCTGAAAACGAGCACAGTGATGTCCTGGTAGCGCAGAAACTCAATAGGGATGAGGCACTGAAGTTGGTAATGGATGGAGGTTTATGTTCCCTCGAGCTAGCTCTTGGTCAACAGAAGTTGCTCGAAAAATCTCTGAACTAAGCTTCACAAAGACAAGCCCGCAGAGATGTACCCTGCGAACAGTGATTTGCCGGCCTAAGAGAGGAGGAAATCACTGCTCGCAGGGTAGCAGATATGCCATCAGTCAAGGTGGAGAAGATATAATATTCAAAAGTGCAAATATGACTTTAGCTGACCTCTAATTTGGATTTTATGGTGCTGAAGTCCATAGGGGTCTTGATCACTTTGTAGTAGCCTGGTGCATCATTTGGGTCAACTAAGGATAAAATGCTTTTAATATTGGCCCCTATTTTCACATACATGTAAGGCGGTGATTACATGACACCAGTACGAACACAGAGCGATCAGAGTTCATACCGGTCTCATGTAATCACCACCTTTTTTATCGTGTTTTGAGGGACGTTAAAGAACCACGAGGACGTCGGAAGTTGCCCATCCTCAGTGCAGGGCTTACAACTTACTAACCCGCCACACTGACCAGGGAACCTCGTTATTTGAGCCTCGATCTGTGAGGATTTCCCCGCGGCCCTCCGGCAAATGTAATAAATTAATTTAAATTGAATTGCCAGCTTCTGAGCATCTGATGTCATCAGGATAGAGTTTGTCAATAGGACAAACACCAGATATATTGATGTTAGACTTTCTAGTCCCTGGTATATGAGACAATTACTTTTCAAATGCTAGATCCAGTCTAGGCTCGATTTCCAGCCGTTTCTGTGAGCCCGCGGTCCGTCCCCACATCAAGGGGGGGGGGGGGGGGGGGGGTTGGCACGACCGGACGCCTAACAACGGCTGGAAATAGAGCCTACAATGGGGGCCAAAAAGAAGTAAACACTTGCTATCCAGGCTGTTCCCCGCTCCCCTGTTCAATGTTGTTTGGTGCGCGCAGCGTTCAATTCAAATTGGCATGCTCCAACATTGGAAGGGGGAACGGGGTGTTTACGATACTTTTGTCCGCCGCAAAATGGGGGCCAAAAAGAAGTAAACACTTGCTGTTCCCGCTCCCCTGTTCAATGTTGTTTGGTGCGCGCAGCGTTCAATTCAAATTGCATGCTCCAACATTGGAAGGGGGAACGGGTGTTTACGATACTTTTGTCCGCCGCTGTAGATCCAGTCTAGGGGGACAAATGTATGGATTGCCCAATGCGAGGAAATTCAAAATCCAACTTTTTGTTATCTTTGGTATTTGGAATCAAGGTCTCTTGAATACAGAATACAAATCCTATCGTTACTCCTTTATTTAATTTACATTGATTTGTACTTTTACATCCTGGTGTACATTAAAATGCTGTAAGGATTACATTTATTATTACTACAAAACAGTGAACCACCGAACAGTGGTTCGCGTAAAAAAAAACGTCATACGATTCTGCCCGCTCGGGCTCATGTTTTTGTCTGGATTCCTTTCTCCACGGCTTATGTGTTCTTGAAAATAACGTCACGACCGAGTCGAAATAGAAAACTCGCCTGTTATTATCTTGAAATATGAAAGCAAAGCGACTTCACCCTTAACTGATGGCCTTTTTCCAAAATATTTCATAGACGTTGCAAGTTTTCAGGTCAGAATCGTAGACATTTTTTTCGACGCGAAACACGGTTCAGCGAAATCCGTAGCAATATAAACATACTCTGCTGGAAAACATGTCGGTATACATACCAGGTCTGAGAAACCAAGAGGCCGCACTGATATCACCTTTTCTTCTCCCTTGTCCCCGATAACTGGACACTTTCTGTAAGACACTGTTGAAAGTATACAAGATTTAGGCACTCCAATAATAATGCTACTTACAGTCAAGACATGAAGCGTGCCCCCCTCCCCCCCACCTAGAGCTGAATATTAAATTCATTATTCCATTATTGATTTCATTATTCAATCCAAAAATGCAATTTGAATTCAATATTAAAAATGTTATAGCCGTTGCAAATCGAAACTCTCTTCTTGTCTACGATTCCATGGCAACGCACGTTCCGTTTTACACCTTGGCGCCTGTGTGTCTGTTCTCGAAACATTCTGCACGCTTTTTGCTCGAAAAGGGCGAGCGCGTTGCCATGGAATCACCTTTTTGATATCATCACTTTGTCTAGATCACCAAAATTTCTTTGAGCTTTCATTGACAAAGAAGTGTCAGCAAAAAAGGAGATTTCAATTCCCTTCAGTACGAGCAGCAATAGGAGATTTGTCAGTTCAAGAATGGTCACTCAATTTAACTTTTGCCAAAAAAATTTTTTTGCAGACAAAATCATAAGACAGTGTAGTTGTTACGGGGGTAAATATGCTCCCAGGGATGGTTCCTCAGTTATCCAGTCTTTCGTTACAAAGTACTGTATCTGTTACAGACACAGAAAGCAGGGCATTCAGTATCCTTTGAATAGATGGGTATTGGTGAAGTAGGCAGGCATTCCCAGAAAAGGTAATTTTGTTGGAGCAGGCCCCGAGGTAGCTGGCCACCACCAACACTGTAGATTGACAGGGTGTACCTGGGACTGACTTCTAATGAGGCATGCCGAGAGAGGATCACAACAGGTAGACCAACGAGCAGAAAGAAAAGACCAAAAATAATTTTCAGGGTTCGTACGCGTTTTGAACGACAAAAATCCAGGATTTTCCAGGAATTCTTTAGTTATTTTTCCAGGAGTTTTTTCTGGGTAGAAATGCCCCCTCCCCCCCAAGAAACATGATAAGTCTGGAGGATGTCATAATTTGCAGCCCAAAATCAGATTCACAAAACTGACTGATTCAACCACATTTGAGTTTAAACATTTTTCCAGGATTTCCTTAAAATTCCAGGACTTCCCAGAAAGGAAATGAAAATCCAGGATTTCCAGGACGGGTACGAACCCTGAATGTTTTTTATAATGTTTATGAAGAAAATCCAGAATCTCACAAAATTCTTAGGAATCCTTGAAATCTCGGACTTTTAGGAGCTGTCTTGGAATTTCATTTACCATATTGACAAATTGTATGGGGAGCATGTATGGGGAGCAATCTTTGACCGTCTCGATCCCAGATTTTAAAGAGCCTGTGTCAGCCGCCATTTTGACAGCATAGCAACATACCTAGTCGGAGAAAGCATCCATTTCCATCGGCTGATTAGAGAATATAGAGCAATTTTCTCGATTGAATTTGGTAAATCAAGTCTGAAACTTTATTTCCAGATGTTGATTTAGAGATTTCTACACGTAATTCTACTATCGAACGAAAACAATAACAAAGCAGTGGCTGTCACCGGGTCTTTAAAACTTTGATCTCACTGTTTTGGAAAATCTCGTATTTACCATTCTCCACCATTTCTCACCTTAATGCTCCTCTGACCCAACCACTGCTGTGCCTAGGAGGAGACACATTAAGAGGAATCGGAGCTTTCCTTTTCCTCCCACTTGTTCTCACATTCGCGATAGCCTCTAGGGCTTGTCGCTCACTATCTGTCAGTCCCATAGCATCTACAAGTGCACCACTTTGCAGATGAGTCTCATTGGTCAATTCAATGTGACACGACTGTGCACTAGCACCGTCTATCAACCCAATACTGTCATGATCGCAAGGCTGAGACGACACTACATCAATATTTATATCCGACGGGTCTGTTGCTGCTGTGCTCTGCATGTTGAACACTTCTGAGCTGTGGTCAGTGCTTGGGTAAGCAGGATCTAGTGCAAAGGCTATATCACCAAGCTCTGATGAACCTGAACTTGACGTCAATCCACATGAGTTGTCTGGACTTTCCTGCGAGTTCCTAGGCGTGTCTGTGTGATATGATAAAGGAGACGAGAAGTCTGGAGTTTTAACAACAGTGCTGCTTTCAGGGAATGCTTGATGGAATCCATACTTATCATTGTATTGAAATTAGAGGTAGGCCTATCAATAGGAGGGCTACCAGAGGTATTAACCGGAACAGCTGAATGTTCTTGCTCGTTGCTGAAACTCTGCAGAAAGGAACTGACTGCAGCAAAGTCTGGTAAACTGCTTGAGACATCATTCACAGGATTCTTAATCGCAGGTTCAGTAATATCGAACTTATCACCACTATTGCTGCCATCATGTTTGTTCGTTTCTTTCAATGATTCAGGAAAAAGTCTCATTGTTGGTATGTTGTTTTGCTTGTTGGATTGCTGGGACTTCTGTTCATTGTCACATGTGCTCGAAATTGGAGCCTTGGTGGACAGAATAGCAGACTTATTAGGAAGGCTGACTGGCACAGAATGTTGAGGACTAACATTTGACTCCATAGAAATAGACTCAGCTGCTCTTGGCTGTGCATTTATAGGAGGCTGAACAGCAGCAGCGTTTAGAGAAGTTCCCATAGCTGTCTTGGAGGCTCCCCCTAATCCAGGAGACAAATCCTGTCGTCCAGCCGTGACATCAATTGTCTCTGAGCACACCAGGTCAATAGATTCATCCTCAGAGGATTCATTACTATCAACCTCCTGTTTCTTCTCCGTTTGACTTACAATTTTGTCAGCATGAGATGGCGTGCCATAGATTTGATCCTCTCGAACCACTACAACCTTTGGACCAACCAAATCCGTTTTGGTACCATCTTTGACGTTATCAGTTTTCTTCAGCTCAGGTTCTAGCTTTGGTTTGTCCTTGCTTGGGTTATTATCTTGGGTGCTGCAGGGACACTTACAGATGGTATATGTGTAGTCTTCGCACTATGAATGGAAGGCTGAGCCACACCTCCTTTGGCCACAGATACAGGCTTAACTACCTTTGTGGATGAGACGGATGCCCCAGCGGTATTTACAGGTGCAGTGGAAGGGACTATTGGCACTAACATTGCAGGAGGAGCAGTTTTAGCTGGTGCAGGAAGGATCTGCGGTAGCTTGCGCACTCCAGGGGTTGCTGTAACAGTACTCATTACTTGCCCTCCAGTGTGTTTGGGTGGGGCTGGCAGTATGGCTGGTAGTGGTCGAGTACGGACCTGAGTTGTTGTGGTAGGTGCAGTGCTGGGTTTTGGCGCTATGGGTGTCGGTCCTGGCAGGACACTGCTTGGTTCAGTGCACTCTAAAGAAGGAACTGCAGGTTTCTTTTGAGCAGAAGACAACTCTGGCTTGGTTGGTGCCAACTTTGTTGGTGCTGCAGTTGGAACAGACATCATCACAGTTCCAAGCCCTAGAGGAAGGATATAGTTCACCCTTTATTATAAGAAGTCACGATATTCATGGTCAATATTTACTGCAATTTGTTAAACATCAGTGGTACAGCTAGCAATGAGTGGTGGTGGTGGGTTGGCTTTGGGGATAGAGGAGGCATTTTTTTGCCTCAATATTTCTTTTTGTTATAACTGGTGCAGGTGCTGTGACAGCTAAAAAGGCCCAGTAAGTACTCAGGGGCAAGACATTTTGTTTCTTCCTACGGATAGATATCTTGTCCCAGTGTAGTCTATCAAGTATTAGTCAAAATACACTCGCATACTATCACGAATCCTGCAATCTGATTGGTTCCGCTACTCACTATCTATCACGTAATAGATGGCGAGTAGCGAAAAAGCTACCGTAAAACTCTCAAAACCAATTAAAATAAAAGCATTTAAGCAACAAATCGAAGGTAGTATGCTAGTAAGTTTCTACTAAAACAATTAGACTACTCTTTCTCGTTTTCTATGAGTCAAATAGTCAACTCGGCGCTACACGCCTTGTTAACTATCTACTGACTCATAGAAAACTCGAACTCGAAACTTAATTGTTAAATAGAGATGCACTTGTATCATACGTTGACCTTGTTATTTCTCTAAAAATCCCGATTTTGCAGCTTTTGCAATTTGTTGGTGAACTTAGCACTACAATAGACGAAATAGGAAGGATTAGTGCTTGATAAATTTGCTGAGTGGTACTGCTAGAGGTAAATGGTCTTACGCGTTTAAGTTCACCTATGACAGACAAATTTTCTTACGTTTCTCGTTGATATGTTGTTCCCACGAGAGTCGCTTATCGATCGTGACGCTTACCGATTTTGTATGCTTGGCTCTAATTTGTGTATTGTCGTCAATGTCAACATTAATTCTCAGCAACCTTTGTCGTGACTTAACACCAAAAATTCAGTCTTGGCTATATTTAGGCTTAGCCTACTACCTTTTAGGCAAATATTTCAGATCAATGAGCTCATTATTTAACGCAATTTCGAGATCTTCAGAAGTACTTGCAGCAAAAGTGATATTTGTATCATCGGCAAACATCATTGGATAGCCTACACTGAGACAATTTGGGAGACAAGTTTGGTCCGGGACGGGCGATTTTTTTATTTCCCCCCCATTCATGGCACTTAGAATTTTTTACGGCAAGTTATTGAGAAAAAAAGGAAAAAGAATTGATGGTGGTGCGAACCCTCAACCCTGTGCAAATTACCTACTCATAACCCAACATCTCTCACATGAGCTACGAGAGAGTTCGCAGGTCAAAACGTTCCTTTTGATTCACTCATAGAACGAGAATATGTGAATGATAATGAATATTTATACTAGCTAGCCGCCATCTTGAAGTGGGCATAAAAATAAATTCGCCCGGGACGGACCAACACTCGGGGCCTTTAAATAACTGAGAAGGTGCTGCCTTTGTTACAAGGTCTGCAAATGTTTAGATCTTCACATCTTGGATAAAGACTTAAAACCATATAATAGGTCAAGTCTTTCAAATGCACTACATTAACCTGAACCAGATGGACGTTAAGGTCGGTTTACACTTGCGTCTTTTGTTGCATTTGTCGCGGCGATTTTTCTCGCGCGAGTTGCAATTCCAACTCTCTAGTGTAAACGAGATGCAAATCCGGTGCGATGTCTGTGCTCTCTTTTCTTCAAATCGCATCAAATTGAAAGAGTTTCGGACATGTTTGAAATCTCCGCGACAAAAAATGGGGTCGCGCCGAGTTGGACTTAGTTTACATTTTTGAGTTGACGCGTACGAACGAGAAAAATCGCCGCCACTCGCGCGACAAAAATTGCAGCAAAAATTGCAAGTGCAAACGGGCCTTTAAAGCACCATGAGGACATTGGAAGTTGCCCATCGCCAGTGTGCAGGGCTCACAACTTATAGACCAATAACACTGACCAGGAACCTCGTAATTGGAGCCTTGCTCTGTGAGGATTTCCTGGACCAAATTTAATAAATTAAAATTAAAGAACTTGTCAACCAAGAGTTCTCTGCCCATTTATAAACCCCAGTGGGCCTACATGTATATTCAGGGGAATTTGTTTGGATGACAATGTGTTTTGTGTTTTTGTTTCAGTCTATATTGGGGGAGAGGGAGTAGTTTGGGAAGAACATTTAGTGAGTTCATTCGTGTGACTCACCCTGTGTGGAAACAGTGTTTGAAGCGAGAGTAGAAGGAATATTGACTGTCTTTGTCTGTATGGGCTTCACCGGTGCTGGCATAGACAACACAACCTTTTTACCTCCATCTACCATTGTTGTCATGACAACTGTCTTAGTTGCTGTCGCAGGAAGGCGTTGTACAGGTGTTGTGATTGGTCGGTTTGCCTGTGTTGTCATGGTGATCAGTGGAGGAGCAGCTACTGCCGAGGTGGAACTCAGTGGTAGCTTCAAAGCAGTTATCTAAAGCAAAAGATGGATAGAATGTCTAACTAAATACTGAGCAACAGATTGAAAAGTCTTATTACAATTTTTCATTTCCATAATAAAGTGAACTTACTTAGAAAGCTCAAAATCTCAAGATTTTCGAAACTACGACCTCAAATACTTAGGCTGCTACAAATTTAACATGGCCTACAATGCATCACTGAATGAAAATAAATTACCCCTTCACAGCCTTCCCTATTTCCTTCTTCTGTCAAACACAAAGTGAAGAGAGAGCTGGAAATGATTCTCTTTGGGGGAAGATGGGACAAACTTATTCAAACAAACTTCATCAATACTATAGTAAAATCAGCCTTCTACCATCTGAGAAGCATAGCTAAAGTCAGGAGGTTTCTTTCCCTAGAGACTTCTAAAATCCTCGTTCAGTCTTTCGTTTGCTCTAAACTTGACAGCTGCAATGCGCTACTCTACGGCCTTCCAAAATCTTTGATAGACAAGCTCCAGAGCGTGCAAAATGCTGCTGCTCAGGTCATTGCTAGAGTCGGCAAGTACGAGCACATAAGTCCTATTTTGCAGCAATTACACTGGCTCCCGGTGGAATACAGAATAATTTTCAAAGTAAATCTTCTCACATTTAAATGTCTTAATGGTCTCGCTCCATCATATCTTAGTGAACTGCTTGAAATGTACACACCCACAAGATCACTTCGCTCTTTAGCTGGCCCACCCAGATTGAATCCTACAAATGTTCGGACCAAAAGCTATGGGTTAAGATCGTTTGCAGCTCATGCTCCGCGACTTTGGAACGATCTACCCAACAATGTAAAATTAGCTGATTCTCTTTCCGAATTCAAGACCATGCTAAAAACCTATCTGTTCAGGCGAGCATTTGACCTGTAACTTGTCCCATCCTTTTTCCGTCCCCCTGCACTTTCATTGACATCCCGTGGCAGCGGTCCACTTAACTGCGTGAATGCTGTCATTGGATGTCTTTGTTAATGCTCTATATTTTAGAACTACCCTCATTTTATTGAACATGTATGTAAATATTTTTTATCGCCACGTAATTTTATGTTTTTATCTTTTTTGGTACTTACCTGTTTTTACATTTATTGCTTTTCTTTTTGCTTTTACTATTTTTATACTTCCTCCAGCGATTGTTTTTAATCTTTTTATATTTTAGAACTACCCTCATTTTATAGAACATGTATGTAAATATTTTTATCACTATGTAATTTTATGTTTTTATCATTTTGGTACTTACCTCTTATAAATATTTCTTTTAATGCATTATTGTAAAGCGCTTAGAACGCTGATATAAGCGCTATAAAAATATCTATTATTATTATTAGTTGATTGCCCCACCCTTTTTGCCCCAGGAAATTTCCAGCTCCCCTACAGTCTCCTGCCATTCTGTTGATTTTGTTGAAACCCGTTTTAACTTTCACTAACAAATTGTGTAGGTCTACCACCAGCATTAGCACTACTCGGATATCAAAATGACGGTGGGGGAGGGGGGGGGGGGGGGTTGTCGCATTTTTGGGGTACGAAATTTGTAGAAAAAGTTTTTTTGGGGGTTGAAAATTGTAATAGGTATTTTTTAGGGGTTGAAAAATCTGTGGGTATTTTTGGGGGGTTGAAACTTCTGGCAGGCTAGTTGATCATCTGGCCAGGGTTGTTCAAAGGTGGATTAAATTTAAACCAGGTTTAGTTTGGAACAAAACCATTGAGTCACCATGGTAATTAATCCTGGATTAGTGCTACTTTCGAGCAACCGGACCCAGGATACTGCCTTAAAGCATAAGCTATTTCCGAGAAACCTAATGGGACACGCATAGCCACCACAGGTGATGAGAGGGAACGAAAAAGACAATCCTGATATTAAAATAGCCTTTTTGGGCTAAAAAAAGTTGGGTATCAAATTTTGGGAGCTGGTATTTTTTGGGTATAAAATTTATGGCTCAGGTATTTTTGGGGTTTAAAATTTGGACCTCTGTCGGACACCCCCCCGTCTTTCTTATATCCCTGGAATTACCACCAATTGCCCCTGACCCTAGACCTCATGAATGTCGACGGAGGTTCAGGATGCGAAAAATCAAGGTGGGTTCTTTCTGGAAAGCAGAAATTGCGTTGTAGGGGTATGTTTCATGGCTGGAGATTTACAGGGGAGGGGGGACTTTTAGACCAAGGTCCTCAACCTGTATGGTGTTTTGTTTTGTGATTAGTCATTCCATTCACCATCACACAAAATGAGCCAATTGTTTCCATCCTCGCGCATGTTCTGCACAGTGTCATTGTTGTTTTTGCCATCCATACTTAAATTTATAGCTGCTGTTTTTAAATTTATCCAATTTTGCCAGCCTTTTTGAAAAGTTCCATTTGATCGGTGCAGGAAACTTAGCCGGCATAGTGTGGACAAAAGGCACCACTGTACCAATAATTAAAGCTTTCAAGTTTAGCTGACATATTGTGGTTGGAACCTGAGTAGAATTGGCACTCACCCCTTGAGGAACAACTGCTGTTGGTTGTATTGGCTTTGTTCCGGCACTTACGGGTAGTGTACCTGGCACAGGTGCTTTACTCAGGCCTGTTGTCATGACAACCACAGGCTTACTAATCCCCAGTCCTCCTGTCCCTGGCACCTGGATTATCTTGACGATAGGTTGGGTGCTTGTAGATGGAAGGCTTGCTATTGTTGTAACTGGGGGAAAAAAATGAACAGGATTTTAAAATCAGAAACACACTTTAGCTATGACCAATTTATTACCTAGCAAAATAACTTATCTGTCATCTAAATGTTTTTGTGCAAAAATGTGGAGATTTCTGTTTGAGCACAGGAACCAATTGTATTCAAAATTTTGAGTATACATTGTATTCAAACAAACCTTGAAGAGAGAAAGACGGTTACAAAAAAATTGGCGCTCCTACCCTCCCCCACTCTTTGGGTACCATTGAAATTCAAGCCATTTCTCCTTTTTCCTCACTAAATTCATTTACCATATTGAAATCTCGTTTTTGAATTGAAAATTTAAGCTATGAAATATAAGTCTGTATACACATGATTACTCTGAGAAATCTGTAAGACTGGCCTGCCTCGATTAGTTTGTACTACCTGCAGGCCAGTCTGTTTATTTATTTTATATTATCTAGACATTGGAAATATATGATGAATGATAGGAATCATGGGGGGACTATGATATCTATACTGTACCTGCTGTGGTTTGTGCAGCGGGACTTGGTGTTACCATAGTAACAGTTGAGCAGGTTCCCATGGTAGCAGGTGTCATGGACTTGAACTTGACAGTTCCTGGGAGAGTCTTGAATCTAGCTTGTTGTTTGGCAGTTCTCTGCTTGGCTAAAATCTGAGCAGTTGTCATTCCTGTCTTGGGTAGTGAAAAGCCAACAGAAGGCTTTCCAGGACTCGTTGATGCATGGGCTTTAGGAACCAAAAGGGTCTTTGTTGGGGAGACATTTGGAGGTACAGCCACCTTGACCTGGGCTTTAGGAGTTGTGTGACTTGAGACTGTCTGGACCTTAACAGCGGCTGGGCTTGTTGCGGACACTGTTTTGTAGTTGAGCATTGTTTTTGCTTGACATACAGTCTGACTTATAGCTACAGTTTTGGTTAACAGCTTCACCTGTGAAGCAGAGGCTGGGAGCGACACCTTAGGGGGTATTTTAACAATCCCAGTAGATGTACTAGCTTTGCCACCCTTTGTCATGGTGCTGACTGATGTAGTTTTAATATTTGCCTTGGTTGTAACTAAAGCTGGGGTGGGTGTGACAATTTTGGGTACAGGTTTGGGGGTTGCAATGCTCTGACTAAGGCGACGTCTCTTTTTTGACTTCCCATCTTCACCCTCTAGCTCTCCATCAACAGCTTGGGTACCTGAAACAACATTTAAAAATAAAAATTACTGGTAAGGAGACATGGAAGGTGGACAATCTGGCTAGAAAAAAACAACTGGCAGTGGTTGTACCATCAACAGTCCAGTTTCGAATTCTCTGACAAGACTTTTATTTTGTAAATGAATACTGAATACCGGTGAGAATACCGGGAGAAACTGATGAAGCTTGAATTGAGACAATAGACAAACTTGAGGAAACTTTTCTGACTTGCTGTATTCACAACTTTTTCGGCTTCAAATTGAGGCTCCTGCTGTATTTCTGCACCGTATGTGCCTATATTCAGCAGTAGAGAGATAATTCGAAACTGGACTACTGGCAGTGGTAGTACAATACCTCTACCTTGAGCACTTGAGAGGACCTTGAGTGCAGAAGCCTTTGCTGATCCTGTTGACATGCTGCTAGTGGCACTACTAATACCATTGCTATTTGGTCCTGTTGCCGTTGCAAGTGGCTTAGCTACATGTAGAAATACACAATGTTAGTAACTAAGGACAAATATCCAAGCACAACAATCAAGCAGAATTAATGTAAAGGCTGGTTTGCATATAGTCTTATCTGTTGTATCTGTCATACGAAAAAAAATTAATGCAACTCATAAGACTATATGGAAATGACTCGTAAGACAGTCCAATACGACCAGTCATATCACTGTCATACAATCTCTGCGACAGGTAAGACATCAAATATCCCACAATGCACTTCTTTGTTGTCAACATGGCAGCGAACAGGGAAGGTCTCTGATGCAGCAGAAGCGACAGATACAACAAATACGACATGTGGAAAGAGAAGGCCGCATGAGTGTTACGCGAGTCGCACGGGTCGTATGTACACTGCGGGGGTTAGTCTCATGAGACAGATACGACAGATAAGACTATATGGAAACCAGCCTTTAATTATACAACCAACCAAAGGAACATTCTGCACTTTCATAGTCCTACAACCCTTTCCACAGAAAATGTTTATAGTTTTTCAGATTATAATGAGAGGTTTGTTTCAAGGTATAATCAAGATTTTATTGTCCTGTCATTTTCCTATAAATCCTAGTTCACTGATCCATCAACTTAGGTGTCACACCAGCGTTTTTCAGTTGCCTAAGGCTCTCAGTTCTGGTGAATTCACTCTACGCAGTGTTTAATAAATGCCACCATCTGCCATCTTGGATTTTATTGTTATTTATTGAGATGCGCTGAACTCCATACTCTATTTTCCAGACATATCTCTAGACTGTTGCACTAAATATAAGAATATTCAGGGCATCTGGGAAGTGCGGTAAAAAACGGCAAAAAAGTGTGGAAAAGTGCGGGATTTTTTGGAAAAAAGTGCGGAAAAAGTGCGGTAAAACGGTGAAAAGTGCGGTAAATTATTTTCTTTAATTTGAAGGTTTGCGCTTTTGGGGGATCATAAGTCGTTTCTGTTGATTTTCTATTTGTTTTGTCATTTTTAAACGTAATTTCGTTGAAGCTGATGTAACAGCTAACTTATTAAACTTCGCATGATCAATTTAGGTCAAGAACAATGTAAAAATGCAAAAAAAGGAGGGCTCACCATGCTTGCTTGCGCGGCATCAGTCTTTAAAACTCGAACCCCTAAAATCACCAAGAGCGCCTAATTCTCCATACAATCAACTCCCGCATGCGTTGTTCATAACAATAGAGCAGATTTCGTATGACTGTGAAAAGTACCGCCACAAAGCTATTCCGCGCCTTGACCGTACCGCGACTACGCGATTTCATTGGCGATTTCATTCCATTTACAGCAGGCCAGGTTCCGTACCGCCACCGCGACAGTACTGCGCCGCACCGCGGCATTTTTCACAGTCATACGAAATCTGCTCTATCTTGCAATAAAGTTCTCCAAAATGTAAACTTCGTGCTTTGTCATCACCATCTTAATCTAGGGTAAATGGCTCCGGCAGTTTCATAGGATATTTACGGCGTTTAAGTACAAATAAACGAACTTCTAACATCCAATGTTTTTCGTTCTCCTGCTATTTTGTTTCCGCTAAATACTTGACCAATTTAGCAAATAAAAATCGGGGTCACCGAAAAACGTTTTGTATTTCCATCCAATTGATGGTTTCTCGTACTTATGCTCAAACGGTCTGCTATGGAACGCCTGGTATTTTTTGCATTCGGTGGCGATTGTATCGGAAGAAAAATGGTGGAGTTTTCAAGGTTTTTGCGCTTAATACTTCAGCATCAACATAATAAACTAGGTATTGACCTGCAAATCTTTGAAATTACCGTGTTTAGAAGGATTTTTCCACACAATTTTTAGTTATTTTCTTAAAAAGTGCGGAAAAGTGCGAAGAAAGTGTGAAAGTGCGGAAAAGTGCGATTTTTGGGCAAAAGTGCGGAATCGCACTGCCGCACTTCCCCAGATGCCCTGAATATTTGAACATTTCAAGTCAGGCATAACAGCCTGATTTAGTCAATGTTGGATTTATAAAAACTCAAAGTATTTTTTATTGGTTTTCTAGAACATGCCAAGTTTTTTTGCAAAAAAATCTCTGAAACCTGCTTGCAAATAATTTGTTAATCAAGATATCATTGACGAAGTACAAATTACTACACTGCATATTCTAAGTAGGGCTTCTGGCAGGTTGCGGGAAAAAAAGATAAATTTCATTTTTAGGTTCAAATTCGCAGAAAAAGCAGCCAATTTCACGGCAAAATTTGTGGAAAACAGCCAATTTCGGGGGATTTATTAGGTCCAAATTTGTGGGAAAAAAGCAGCAGATTTCTGTGGGTCGCATTTGCGTGAAAAAATGGCTGATCATGTGTGAATTTAACAACCACACATTACCTTGAGATGTGGCTGGAAGCTTAGCATTCAATGCCGCAGCTGAGTTGGCTGCCGCTGTAGCTGTGGCAGTGAGAACTGTTTGAGGTACAAGGCGTGGCATAAGGGGAACAAGCCTGCGCCCCTCAGCTGCCCACTCTGCACAAGTACTTGGCCCATAAATGCTGAAAATAGAAATCAGGGTCAACATACAAACAAGCAATTTAAAGCCTTGTATAGAGCGGATTCCACATGACTGTTGTGAAAACAATTGCAATTGAGCAATCACTAGCCAATCAGAATCGAGATAAATCACAACTTGTTTCTAAATGGCTTTCTTCTCAGCCAATTACAAGCCGGACCAATTACTAAGTAATTACACAATTGTATTTACTACAGAATTTGATTGGCTGAGAAAAACGAGTAGCCAATGAGAATGCAAAGCAATCGCAATTACATAACAAGTCTTGACAGTCATGTGAAATCCGCTCTAAAGCACTGATTTATGCATAGATCAGGGCCGCCAACTCACCATTCTGCCACAGCACCCAATCGGTCATCACTATAAGCTCTTCTGATTTCTGCACGATGACGCTCCGTAGATATGCTATTCAAGAAAAAATGATGATTTTCTTAAGAAAACGTTGTTAAACAATTTACAAGTTAGCAGTTTAGTCTTTAGAAAATAAAATAATTGTTCACAACATTTTCTTTATTTTGAATAACATAATAAATAAAAAAGAATTGTGATCACCTTAGTTGTCCACCCAGTTCTGTAAGTATCTTTTTCTTGTCCCTGTTAAGTAAGAGTTTTGAAAACATTCTATCAGTATTAAAATAAATTTTACATCAGTAGAGCTCTGTACATGCAACAAAGGCATGTTTTATCTGGAAATTACAAAGTTTTAACAGCTAGACTCCAGCAAAAGAGAGAGACCACAAAAGACATGGGGAGAGCTGCATGTCAAAGAGGGGGTAAGGTCTGGTTGCTGCAGGCGCCCTTAACAGGGGTGTGTGGGGGAGTGAGCTGTGGGTACATGTGAAGTCTGTCACACATTCCGGCGTTAATTAATGGATAGTGAGTGTATGAGTGATGTTAAAAGCAGATTCAATGAAGGTATAATATTACCGATCTAAATCTCCCTGAGCTCTGAAGACACTGATGATGGATGAATAGGCCTCAAGTTCTGTTAAGATGAGGAAAAAATTGTTTAAAGATTGGATATAGAATCCCTTTAGCTCAATTCTTATGCAAGCTTTGATTGGCTAAAAATGAAGGGATTTAATGTGGATCGATTTAAGATTGTTTTTTGCTTAAAATTTACCATGGAATTCACTCGTCATGTGATGAATTTATCTATAGTATGGGATAAGTATAATATTCAATTTAAAGCCCAAAAAGTTGTGAATACCAACAAGTCCAAAAAGCATCCTCAAGTTTGCCTATTGTCTACAGATTGAAGCTCCATCAGTTTCTTGTTGGTGTTTGAAACAGATCATTAAATATTTACACAGGGTTTTTACAAATCACAGAAGATGAAATTCAAGGACTTTCAAGACCATGTTTTAGAATTACATGGTAATCAGCCAATGCATTTTACCCAGTACCAACCCTTCTGCACCACCCGTACAGCTTTTCCATGGTAATTCTCAGCTTCAAAGTTTTATAGAAACAGCAGTCACAAACATTAAGCACTTTTCAAGGATTCAATTCTCAAATTCAAGTACTTTCAAGACCTTGAATTTTTATTTTCAACTTCAAGGCTTGTATCAGCCCTGTTACAAAACTTGTCAATATTGCACTGTCTGATAGTTTCATCCCAAAGCAACAAAATCTGGTCACTTTTGTGACCAATATGGTCACTATTTTGAATCCTGGATATGGGGCACATCATCGATCACATTTATATCTAAAGCTGTTAAACCACATTAATTAGAACTCACCAAGCCTTCTAAGAATCCTTTTTGCCTCATCCCTGCTGACTGCCATTTTCTCAGACCACATTATCATGAATCATTATTACGAGCTAAACAGGGAAATATGAAATATACATGCTTTAAGATAATAATATCTATGTATGACAAACTGGGAAGGTAAATAATTTTGCAGCTCTGGAAACATCATGATTGGTGAAAGTGCTAAAATAGAACTGCAAAAACATGAGGTTAATAACTGATAAGATATGAAAGTGAGTGCCGTATGCCTCTTTTGACAGGGTATATCTTTGCACTAAATTATTCTTGAGATATGAAACATGTAAAAATCAAAACAGCTGATTTTATTTCTATTGATTTCTCTTGCAGGAAGGCAGATAAGAAGCTCGTCAGATTAGCCGTTCAGGGAAGAGTGCGCGCGGCTGCTATATGGGCGGTTGCTTCAGAGTTGAACCAACAAAGGCGGCAGTAAACAAACGTCTTCCAAATCGCGAAGTTTTTAAGACACAAAAATAATATAGGAAAACAACTACCTTGTTCTTAGGAAAACAAATCTCGACAAAGGGCGTTTAGCAAGGTTAGTGTCTTATATGTAGTGTGAGTATAGAGTTTGAGTTTGGCCAACAGGATTTTGTAAACTACGCGAAGTTCGCTTCGACCTCTGACAGTTCGCGCGCTATTTGTCCACTGTCGCTCGTAGAAATCGTCAAAAATTGGCCATAAACTTGTGAGAAACACTATTAAAAGGCGCTAAAATGGCGCAAATACCGGTTCCGGAGCATAACTAGTAGAATATATCCTCAACTTACACTAGAAGTGACGAAATTCGTAGTAAACGGCTTTCTAACTCTGTATGCCCCGAAAACTTGGCTCGTCCGCCATCTTGGATTTGCAAGCTCGTTACTGCGCACGCTCTTTGTGGTTTTCCGCTGGTTGTGAACGGGTGTTCTGTTCGCGGTCGCGGTTTGGAATCTCTTGTCTCGGTTCAGCTTATGAGAGTGCCGGAAGATTGCCGCCAACATCAGGTTAGTTGAACAACTACACAGCTCCATGAGGCCTACTAGCACCCCAGATCACATCCCAACATCTTCTTCATACCTTCCATGTCCTCAAAACTCCTTCACTTTCCTAGATTATCGCGCTTGTGTGGCCTGTTCTGCGAGACACTTGTCATTTTCATGTATGTTGTGGCAGGTTGCCTTATCGTGCCGAAACCCGAGATTAACGAACTTTTTATATTTTTTTACTCTTATCTTTTCCCTTGGATGTATTTACTAAAAAGGGGAGCTTAAAGGGGTTGGGTTAAATGTGTTAACCAAATATAGAGTGTTTTTATAAGGCAAAAGGCGTTAAAAAGCGAGCGAGTCGAGTTTGGGGTGTAATAGTGCTGTGTGCCAGACGGTGTTCTCGCGCGTCGCTGTTCAGTGTTTACCTAAATACGACTTTGATTCCCTGTGACTGCGAACCCCACACCTAGCCATCCATGACCTTTGCTAGAGGATGCAAAAGTCAAAATGTTTCATGAAATATTTCCAGATCCCAGCAAAAAGGTGTGTCTATCGCGTTTAGGAATAACTTATCAACCTTTTCTAATACACCGTCACCAGTCAGCTTTTAACTTTTAAATTATTCGCTCTACAGTAAGTTATACTTCTCTCTCGGTATGATGGACCGACCGTTCAGAATAATTTCACTATAGAGTAGCCAAGTGTCACTCTAGGCCTTATTTTCTAGTTTTTAAGGTACCTTGTAAGTTCGTAGTATATTTTTATTTCATTGTACCTTGCATTTCATTGACTGTACTTCTTGTGCAAGTGTGTTTGACTTCGTTGAAACCGACAATCGAGTGCTATATTTTCTGATGTAATTTTTCCTTCTAGAATGTTTATCTCAAGGTTTTAAGTCCGAGAGTTTACTGTAATAGAGACAAATTTAAGTCAGCCTTGTAAGCTTATTCATTCTCTCTTTGCATGAAAATGCCGTGGTGCTTTAATCGTAACTAAAGCACAACAGTGACAGAAATAGACCAGTCTTCTGTCAACCAATGGATGAGTAACATAGCAGTCGCTTTCAGGCATTTTTTAAGTGTGTGTAATGCTTTTTAACCGTTGCAAAACATGTTCAGATATAATGACAAGAAAAAAAAAAGCTGACACCTTTTAAAGCAAATTTAAATGTATTTGGTAACTAGTCCACATCAATAACTTGGGGGCACTTGGTCAAGCTCCCAAGGAAATCATGCTTAGAACATAACCTTACAAATTCTTAAGCATTTTGACAGTTAAGTTATTAAATCAATCTGCACTTACAGCCCTAAGTACCTAGGATGTAAGGGTACTTGCATTTCTATAAACAATTTCAGAAACATAAGCTTAGTTAGAGTTGTTTTGCATCATCCAGTTGTTTTTGATCTCTCAAGAGGCGATCTAAAGTAATACAAACATGCATTAAACCACATTAATAACCTACAAATTATTTGCCCCAGGACAGTGTTTATTACTACATCAAAATATGCAGTTAAGCTGAAACATTCTTGACAAAAGGGCTGCATATTTCTTGCCTTTGATTATCTAAAGATCATAGTCTGTCAATAAGGGAAATGCAGAATTAAAGTGAGTGCAGTGTGAAAAAACTGTAATTTGCACTAATGTTTCTGTGCTGTGCTGAACATGTGATACAAAAATATAATGAAAAAAGTATTTAAAATGGCAAAAAGTATTCCCTTCACTGCACATTGCCCGTCATTTGCAACCAAGTGATAGAGCTATTTTCACTCCCAAAAATGTAATCTTTGTCATCTTTGTTTTGACATATTCATTAGCATAATTACTGCTTCTTTGTAGAGATATTTTATTCCTATTCAAATTTAAAATCAAGGGTATTACAAGTGTCTAGGATTTATATATTGGTCCTTCATGGATTTAGTCAAACACTGAAACATTTTTTGTCTGTCTGCTAAAACTTGAAGACATTATTTAAACAGGTTAGAAAGTTGGAAGCACCAAAGGCAGATAAACAATGACACTTGTTGTTAATTAGAAAAACCACACAAGAGACAAAAACACATTTTTCTGATTTCCATTTTACTTTGTTATGATAATATCTTTTAAAAGAATTTGTCATTTAAAGTATACAGATTGAAATAAACTCGCAAGATATGTTTTCCTTTACTTAATACTTAGAAGTATGTAGTTGCAAATGAAGTCTATAAACTATAGTGTATAAAAATTCTGTACTCCAAGTCAACTCCAAGTTGTATGCTTGCCCATTCAAATGATGGCATTTGTTAAATTTATATAATACATTATAAAAAAAATCTAACACACCAGAAAAAACCAAGGTCTCATAAGTCTCGTAATTCAGTTGGTAGAGCAATTGGACTAACATTCTCTAGGTTAACCATGGGTTAATTTGAATATCCTCCATTTGTCTTTATTTTTTTCAGTACTGAATGACAACACTTATATCAGATTATATCAAACTTTCTTAAATTCTGAGACAAAAACAAAATTTAATCTCATGTAATGGTTCATAACTGAAATCTTGAGGTGTCGGTATCAGCTATTTTATTTAAATTTTGGTAAGAGAGTGGTCATTATTTGGAAAAAGTGGGTTGTGCAGTAACCAAAAATGTTTTAAATGTCAACCAAGATTGAGTTAAGGCCTAATATTTAGTATTTAATGAATTCAGCTGAGTATGAAAATGGAGAATTATTCAGATTGAGGGGGTAGAGATCTGAATAATTCACCATATGAAAGCTGAATTCATTAATTGTTTTGTTATTCATTCAAACTATTAATGTCTGAAATCTTGCTACCATTTTCATGTGTCACTTCTCTGAGAGTAGTCAGTTGACCAGCCTGCTGACAAGCATGTAGTCACATGGTGTGATAATTTTTCAACTTAACCAATCTTTGACATCACATAAAGAATTCACTGGTGACACTCAACCCCCCAGTGGTTGATGCAACCCGTTAGAAGGGGGCAGGCTAGTACAAAGGATATCCTACAGATTTCAGACCAAGGGGGTGGCTTATCTTAAAGTTGTACAAGAAATATGAGGAAAAGGTGGGTGGCTACCCACTGTAATCACCCCCTGGATCCACCTCTACAACCAATCAGAAGCGGGGAAATATTTGAATTGGATAATTATGGCCAATGTTTGTCTTTCTTTGTCGCTCAGTATACTTGTCAGTCTTTGCTTCTTATTTGTCACTCTGTTTTTTTGGTCTGTCCATTTGTCTTATACTGTCGTTGTTTCCCATCCTAGGCCAGGGCTAACTGCCGGGTGATGTGATGGGTGCGACTTCACCAATGTTTGTCTTTCTTTGTCTCTCAGTCTGCTTGTCTGTCTCTAAATCTTGTTTGTCACTCTGTTTTTATTTTGTCTGTCCATTTGTCTTATACTGCTGTTGTTTCCCATAGGCCAGGGGTAACTGCCGGGTGATGTGATGGGCGCGACTTCCTCTACACCTAAACATGAGTTCAATGTCATCATAGTGGGTGGGGGCTATGCAGGAATCGCCCTTGCAGCCAAGTTAGATGACTACTGCCAAGTAGCACTGATAGACCCAAAGGATGCCTTCCACCATAATATTGGTTCACTGCGCTGTGTTGTGGAGCCAACTTTCATCAAGAAGACTCTGATACCTTATGAAGGGTTTTTAAAGCATGGCACTTTCATTAAAGCCAAGTGTGTTAGCGTCCATGTATCGCTGAGGACAGTGACCCTTTCTACAGGCCAGGAACTTAGCTATGACTACTTGGTGTTTGCTTGTGGTTCTTCAAGTCCATTTCCTGGTAAATATAATGTGTGTTTCCAGAAATTATCTATACCCCCCCCCCCCCCCCCCCCCTATGGAAGGGATTGGAAATTCCGGAGGGGTTGGGGGGTCAATTTACCAGATCGTTTCCATACAAATACTGTATTCTTCTTCGGAAATTCCAGAGGGGTGGGGGGGGGGGGCACTTTTCAACACCCTTCCGTTGGGGGGGTATGGATATTTTTTGGAACCACACAATGCATAATGGGGTCTTTCAGCATATCTCAATATGCTCCATAATTTTCCCTGCTATTCATCTGGTGCTTTTACCTACTAGTGAACACCTAAATTTGTATGGACAATTGGAATTTATTTTTGTTTAAGGATGCCTACATCAAAACAAGGCAGTCTGCAATTAACTCTGGTCTTAAGGATAGCCACAAGCTCTTGTTATTCAAATAAATTTTCTCTGTATTTTAAACTCAGGGTGCTTTTGTTCATTGTTGTCTTGATAATGGTTTATTAATAAACCAAAATATCACACCCTTTTTACATCATTTCTTATCATTTTTGGCAAATATTGACAAGAAGAAACTGACCCTACCGTATTTACCGGTATATAAGATGCACCTGTATATAAGACGCACCCTGAATTTTGAGGTCATTTTGGTGAAAAAATCAATTTCTAAAGATTTTCAATTTGTATTGTGTGCAACAGCACTGCTAGAAAAATCCCACGAGAAATAAACTCGCAGTAAGTGGACAAGGACATTAAAAACAGGACAAAGGTGATGTGTACTCACTGTGAACAGATGAGTAAAATATTCCAATGGTTTCTTCATTTTATTTGTTTGTTTGAGATAAATCTTGTGCTACACGCGATTTCACAGAAAATGTAAATACTTGTGCTAAAATATCTACACATTGTAGCCTTTTAGCAGGCGTTTTCAGGCTGCTTTTATTATAGCAAAATCCCGGAGATCGTAGTCGCGAATGCGAACGAGCGCAATCTTGGATTTTCAGACGTGTGGCCTGGGCCGAGTCGGGCTGATTTTTGCAAACAAAACGCCTTCAACGCCTGCTGGCAGACTTCACGGATTGAAATCCTAGCTATTTTATTGGCAACTGAACCATGCAACCATGAATCAGTCAATTTGTAAAGGATCTTTTGTTTGGTTGTTATGCAAATTCCAAAAAGCGATGTTCCGTGTATAAGACGCATCCCGATTTTGAAGGCAATTTTGGAAGGCAATTTTGGCAAATATTGACAAGAAGAAATTGACCCTTTTTGTGTCAGATCAATATTTTGCACCACCAAAAATGGGTGCTTAATTTTTTTACCCCCTATTGATGAACCATCAGTTTGATGTTATGGTCGGTATTTTGTCATTAGGGAAAATTCCTCAAGGAATGTCCAAGGATGATGCACAGAAGCTGTATGAAGAGCTGGCCCTACAGGTACTGTAGTTATTCTGTTATTGTTATTGGAGATTATGAATAACCCTTCAGGGACCAACATTGCGACCATATGGTTGCCAATGGCAACTAGATTAGGGTTTTTTGAGATTAGGGGGACCAAACAAAGAAAATTATAGGCACTAATGGCACGCACCTCTTGAAGGAAGTTGGGCCCTGCCCTTTCTTATATAGACTGAGGCATAATGAAACAAAAGGACTATGGTAAAAGGATTGCAGCGAGAAGGAAGGTCAGAATAGCACCTCTTATGCAGGCGCAGATCCAGAAAAAATCTGGACCTATTTACAGTCAGCTTTTTCGCGTGGAAATTCGCAAATACGAGAGTATGTTTTAGATCATATTTGTACATTTTTATATCATATTATGTAAAATGTTTATGTATGTCAGTGTATATTTTAGTTTATACCCAGGGCTCCTATTGATAGCAGGATGGCCCTTGTGGCTACCTGAATGGACAACCCTGGGTGTTTAAATTTTTAATTTTAAATACAGGCTTCTCTCTCTCTCTTTTAAAGATGAAAATAATAATAATTTAAAACATACCACAAAGTTGACCTGTTTACAGGTAAATAGGTCTGGATCCGCACCTGTCTTATGTCCTGATTCTTTCCTGTTGTTGATCTTGTAGGTGAAAAACAGTGAGAACATTGTTATTATTGGTGGAGGTCCAGTAGGGGTGGAGCTTGCTGGTGAAATCGCGTCTGATTACCCCAGTAAGAAAGTCACTGTAGTCCACTCTAGAGACCAGTTGATTGACGACAGAATGTCAGGGAAGTTGATCAAGAAAGTCCATCGTGGGATGAAGGATCTCAAGGTTAATCTTGTATTGGGAGAAAAGGTTGCAATGGATGAGCTTGATGTAAGTAAAAGTCATTGATAACTTTGCTTAAGTTTTGTTTACCATCCTTTTAAAAAGATAATGTGTGGTTCCAGAAAATATTAACCACCCCCCAGAATGGGTGGGTCGATCGAAATCACTATAATATTGCAATTGGATACTAAACAAACGGATTTCTATTTCATGTGATCATTTATCACATGAGTTACAACTGAGGGGGTAAAACAATTGATTCAAATGATCATTTGTGACGGGTTTGGGATGGTTTAAGTGATTACGGTGGTATTTCACAATACAATAACTGTATTTTGCACTGGAATGTGATCACTTCTGAATGGCATTGTATATTTAGTTTGCAGGTGAAAAGCCATGGGTTCAGGGTCCCATCACACTCACAACTGACAAAGGCACAACCATACCAGCTGATCTAGTATTTAGATGTACTGGTTTCAAAGTGAATGCTGACGCATATCGCTCCAAGCTTTCAGACAAAATGGACCATAACACAGGAAGCCTGAAAGTTGATGGGTTCTTACAAGTTGAGGAGATGAGAGATGTGTTTGCTGTCGGTGATTGTAACAATATTGCTGAGCTGAAGCTTGCTTATTCTGCAGCCATACAGGCCGGTATGTAATAGGACACTAACTAACCACAGGGAGCACAACAGTAGGAGTTTTCCTCTAAGCTATATTCATGTTTGGGTATATTGATGGACCAGCTATTTTTAGAAACAGTTTCCTATTGTTAAGATTAATGTGATTGTGGCAAAAGAAAGAACTATTTGCCTTAAGTATAATTACTCAAGTGATTATAATAATGATTTGTCGAGAGGTTCGTTTTCTCTTGCTATAATCACCTACAGGTGATTATAACATTGAAAGGATTGGGAGTGTGCGTGCTAGTTTTGTTATGGTCATGAAAAAGTCCAACAAAAACAAGTTTTTCTGTCTAAAAACCTTATTAATCACTTGAGCATTCGTCTTGGAGACTATTCGCTGATAATCATGTTGCCTTCGGCGACTAATTGTTAATTACAGCTATTTCAATAAAGGTTGTCAGTCTTGTGAGCACTCAAGCCCACGCGCCCAGACCTAAAAGCAGTACGGGTAGAAACTAAATATCCTATTTTGACGATACCTCGCTGGTCTGAGTGCTAAATTCTACGAAAGAACTTTGTTTCAAGCTAGTTTATGTCTCGAGTAGTTCATAAACAGTGTCGTACTCAAGCAGTGAGCTGATTGAAGACCTCCTACCCAGACATATTTGCGGTCTGGGCGCGAACGGCTTTCAACTACGTTTTTTGAAATAGCTGTATACTGTGCTATTCAGTTGAGCGTGGAATGCCTATGGTTTGGTCGATAAGTTTTAACGTTTTGTTTGGATAATTTTTAGGCTCTATCACCATTTGTTTGTGAGGCTGAGGCAAGAGACGTAGGGACACGGACTCATATAAGGCTGGTGACCGAGTCTAGATAGTTTTATGTCAAGGCCGGTTAATTAAGGAATGTCGCGGCAAAGTTTCAATCCTTGATAACATTACGATCTCCAATTGGCAACGTGCTTTCTAGACAGTACTTAAAACAAACTTCTCAAACTCATTAATTATTCATGAGGGCGTAGACCAATGGGGTTCTTGCATTTGGTCAGGTGTATGACTTTAGAAACCCAATGAAACACCAGTTGAAAATCACTAGTGTTTGAAATGATTTCAAACACTAGTGATATTGAGTTCTTAATTAGCATATTCATAGACTACTCAAACACAATTCAATAACATGTTTAATTGTCTTGATCGGCAGCTTCTTCTCTTTCTTGTTCTTTAGCGCATATCCTGCCCGCTCGTCCCGTCCTTCCCTTCTGCGTTTAGCAAACGTTTGAAGTGAGCAAATCTAACAAAACAAAAATGTTAGAAATATGACTAGTGTTATCAGAACATGCAAACACCAGAGTTCGTTGTTGCACTCGGATCTTGTTTTGCCCAAAAGACCCAAAAATATTTTCAGCAATCAAAACTAGCAATCCATTTCCATCCGCTTTAATTTGAACCAAAACGCTGCAAAGCGCTGTTAATTTATCAGTCGAAAGCTTACTTAACAAACGTAGACTAATATTTTGGTTGCTCCTAGTGAATTCACTGCTTTCTAGCTCTCCAAATTACACTGATAATATCGTGGCTAAAGGCATGCTTGGAGCAGAAACGTGGACATATAAATATAAACTAACCTTTGTCGTTGCCATCCAAGAAATTGAAATCCAGGTTGGGCTTTCGTTCCAGTACGTACCGACGTATCTCGCACACGATTTGGTAGAGAGTTTTGGGCGGATACCGCTATCCTTTCTTTTTCTTCCGCAGTCAGGCGGACGAAACCTTGACTGCGCCATGTTCAAGGTGAAATGGCGATTCAATTAGCATATACAAGGTTGTACAATCTAGCAATTGATTAGATGGCATGTTCTTTGCCTGAACAAAAGGGCTGATGTAATCAGCTAATTTGGCGTCGTTGGGCTTATGTAATCATGTTTTTGTTCTTTAACATTCTAAGCGTGATTGCATAACATGATATAAACTGTGTATTTTATTTGTGTGAGAAGTAATTCCAAAAACTCGTTCTGCGTGTTTCATTGGGATTACAAACAACTCGAAAACAATAAAACACTCGCGGCTACGCCGCTCGTGTTTCAATGGTTTTCTCGTTGTTTGCAAACCCAATGAAACACTTGAACTCGTTTTTGAAATATAACGTGAAACCTTAACGACAAACCTTTAGGCATTACACTCTCAACTGAAAAGCGCAGCAACAAATGTAACAATAAAACAGCATCTCTAGGTTGCCATTGTTTCTAAAATAGATGGTCTTTTAATACGCCCAATCCATTTTCTAGTATGACCCAATTTTTGCACGGCAGAGTTTGCAAGTTTGGGACCTGCAAAAAGCAGGTACAACTTTTGACCGGTGCGGTTCCGTTTTCGTACCGGTCCCGTGTAAACACCGGTACCGTGCAAGATTTTGCACAGTTCCACGGTAATGGCCTGGAAACTAGCCCTCTTCAGGCGAGGATGCTAAGCTATTATTCAACCCTCAACCAATCAGAGAACGAGACTGACGAAGCCATGTTAGTGTTAGCTTAGTTGCACGGACCCGTGTAAACACCTCTGCAATGTGAAACAAAACTTGCACGGTACCGTGTATACAGGTGTTCCAGGTACAAAATTCGTCCGGCCCGTGTAACCGGGTCTCAGAGAAGTTTTAGAAAAGCATGCCCCAGAGCATGCCAGCCCGTGGAGAAAGGAATGCAGAGAAAAACATGAGCCCGAGCGGACAGAATCGTAGAGGTTTTTTCAAGGCACAACACGGTCCGGTTAGTCCGGCGGATTAGCGTAAAAATTACGCACTTTTGGCTAAAGACACCAAACTTTGCATGTCAATAGTTTTTAGTAGTTTATTGAAGATAAGATATGGAGGCACGCTAAATTTTATTCGTAGCGAAAGCTAAAATAGTTTTAATGTGAACCATTGTTTTGCCATATTGGCAGCCATCTTTGAATCCTTTGTTATTCATGAGCTCTGCGGCACTTGTGAAATCTTCTATCGTCCGTGTTTATAGAGTATAGCACAGTTCTAGGTAGAAAATATCATGTGAAAATTTCAGAGACAAGCTTCTTTTACACATTCGACACATGAGGTACCAATTATCTTGATGTTTTTTAGAATATGGTGGTCATTCTTGAAACATTTCATCAAATCTCAGTCAGGCTATTGTTTTACAATATAAATTATAAGCATTCCCAATAAACTGGTCGTGACATTTAATAATCACCATAATCATCTAAAAAGACGTTCAACCGAAAGTCAGTCAAATCAATCCATAGTTCAGAATTAGCAAATGTTGAGCTGCTATGGCTGTGCAGTCTAGAGAACAACTTGAAAGTTCGCAAAGCTAAGTTCTAAACCTCATTTGAATAACAAAGCATTCAAAATGGCTGCTATTGAGCAAAACAATTGTTCACCCTAAAACCTCTCTAGCTTTCGCTACGAAAGAATTCTGGCGTGCCTCCATATCTACGATTTAAAAATACATTGTAAACTATCACCTGGCAAAAAATTGGAGCTTTGGCCTGAAATGCGCAATTTTCTCGAAAATTGGCTCTAATCCGCCGGACTAAGGTGAAATCCGTAGTACAGCTGATTTCCACAAAGGCGCGTAGACTATCGAAACTATGTCTCAACTGTGTCGAGATCTTGACATAAATTTTACTTTATACAGAAACGGTCGCATTCAACATAAAGATGCTGAACGAGAACAAGCGAATGAAAGAATACAAACCACAGCGGCCCATCATGATAGTTCCAATGGGCCGGCACAAGGGAGCTGGGCAACTCCCTAACGGGGCTGTGGTAGGAAGTCTGTTCACTAGAAGCGTGAAGGGAAAAAATATGTTTTACAGTAAATACTGGAGTCAGATGAATCAAAAACCACCATCTTAAATGTGGTGTGTAAATAAAATAGCCCTATAGTCCTGGGGTATTCGTGGCAGTACATGAAGGACTAGTTACCATGGAGACTAAAGGCTCCAGCTTCACTCGTATGAACGCGGGCAAGGTTGCTTTAGGCTCATTCTCGTACCAAGACTTTTTCATAGCAGGATAAAAGTTATGTATCAAGAAATCCTCAGCCGAAATACAAAGGTTTTTTTCACAGTGCTTTTGTAGTCGAATTGCCCTATGCCTCAATCTCACGAGGCGCCATGTTGAGAAAACGCAAAGAACGTGTGTATCCTACCCCCGCTTGGGAATATCTTTGTCACCAAAATCTGGGCGACACGTGACCTTTTCCTCTTTCCCGTGGGGGGGAGGGGGGGGGAGTACCCTGACATGCAAGGATGGTGTTCCTGGGGGTAAGGATTTGTCAGTCTTTTTGTTATTGGACAACCTGAAGTAGATTGTAAATTGACTTCTCAACTTTCTATCTCCAAGCTGTCTCAAAACGCTCATATCAGTTTTCCTTGTTTTTTTTTTTTTCAATCTCCAGGGGCCGGTTCCTGAAAGGTTGGATAAAGTTATCCACGGATGGATAAAGTTATCTGTTGTATAGGTTTTGTGCTAGATTTATCCGTTGGATAAGCGTTTATCCGCTGATAATTCTTACGTTCTAGTATAACTCTGACGTTGTAGTATAACTCTGACGTTCTAGGAACCGGCCCCAGGGCTCTGGAGAAAAGAAAGGAAACAATAGACCTATATCATGTATAAATCAATCATTGATATTTTATAGTTATCATTCGATATCATGAAACAGTCGAGAATTAGATTCAGCACATCCGCATTACTCTAAACAGCAAAGTTTGGGATCAAGTGTCTTCAAGACTCGCTGAGATATGAGTTTTAAAACCTAGTGTCTCTACTTAAAAAATTGTCGGACATATCTGAAGATTGGTAGGACATATCTGAAGATTGGTCGGACATATGGTGATTTTGATCGGACAATGTCCGAGGACCAGCAGTAATTTAAGGCCTACGGCAAACGCCGTGCCTGAGTCGCGCCGTTCCAATACAAAACAATAGAAATTTCTTGATTATAAAATATAATGAAGCGGCATCCTTTGAAAAAGGAATGGTTCGACAGAAGAAGAGCGGCTGAAGTTCGGCGTTTGCCGTAGACCTAACTCTGCTTTTAAACAATTATATCTCGGGCAATATTCCAACAAAACTTTGTGGTTTTTGTAACGCGGATGTGATGAATTTAATACTGGATTTAATACTCTGTTGCGTGATAACTATAAGATATTATTAATCCATATTAACGTCATAAAGGTATATTTGTCAGCGAGGAAGAATAAGAAAGCCCAAGAAATAAGGATATACTACGGTGCTGTGTATCTGAGACAATTTGGAGAAAGAAAATCAATAGTGCATCATCTGAAAACTGTTGTAATTTTCCAAATCATTTAAGCCTAGTTTCCACATAGTCGTCGTATCTGTCGTATCAGCAACCGTGAAACAAAAGAATTCCAATTTCCATTGTTTCGCGGTCGACTGATGAGACAGATAAGACAATATGGAAAGCAAGCCTTAAGCCTAGTTTCCATATAGTCTTATCTGTCGTATCAGTCAACCGTGAAACAAAAGAATTCCAATTTCCATTGTTTCACGGTCGACTGATGCGACAGACAAGACTATATGGAAAGCAAGCCTTAAGCCTAGCTTCCATATAGTCTTATCTGTCGTATCAGTCAACCGTGAAACAAAAGAATAATTCCAATTTCCATTGTTTCGACGATCGACTGATGAGACAGATAAGACTATATGGAAAGCAGGCCTTAAGCCTAGTTTCCATATAGCCTTATCTGTCGTATCAGCAACTGTGAAACAAAAGAATAATTCCAATTTCCATTGTTTCACGATCGACTGATGAGACAGATAAGACTATATGGAAAGCAGGCCTTAAGCCTAGTTTCCATATAGTCTTATCTGTCGTATCAGTCAACCGTGAAACAAAAGAATAATTCCAATTTCCATTGTTTCGACGATCGACTGATGAGACAGATAAGACTATATGGAAAGCAGGCCTTAAGCCTAGTTTCCATATAGCCTTATCTGTCGTATCAGCAACTGTGAAACAAAAGAATAATTCCAATTTCCATTGTTTCACGATCGACTGATGAGACAGATAAGACTATATGGAAAGCAGGCCTTAAGCCTAGTTTCCATATAGTCTTATCTGTTTTATCTGTCGTATCAGTCAACCGTGAAACAAAAGAATTCCAATTTCCATTGAGTGGAGATAAGGAATTAACCTTGTGTGAAAGCTAACGTGCTAATGAAATGGTCCCATGTGTGCTTCTGAGCGTTAGCCCTAGTAAGCGGAGAAAGAGAAAAAATCTCTGACCCCGAGAGGGATTGTTTCACGGTCGACTGATGAGACAGATAAGACAATATGGAAAGCAGGCCTTAAGCCTAGTTTCCATATAGTCTTATCTGTCGTATCAGTCAACCGTGAAACAAAAGAATAATTCCAATTTCCATTGTTTCACGGTCGACTGATGCGACAGATACGACAGATAAGACTATATGGAAACCATGCCTTAAGGGCAATAGACCTCTTTACCTTGGGCCGCGTAATGTTGTCCAATTTCAGATCACGTGGCATTTCCATGAGTATTCTTTCTTTGTTTTTCTGCCCTGTACCGAAGGATATGTGAAAATGGAAGCATCCCAAACAAAAAAGGAATATTCAAATGAATGCCAATCGTTAGGAAAGCAACCGGTTAATATGATTGCTGCCTAGTTTTACCAGGGCGCTAGGAAAGCAGTTGTCCGGTAAATATTATTGCTGCCTAGTTTTACCAGGGCGCTAGGAAAGCAGTTGTCCGGTAAATATTATTGATGCCTAGTTTTACCAGGGCGCTAGAATGTATCGAGGTGGAGTTGTAGCTATTAAGTATCTTTAGTCGAGTCGGTCGCAGGGGTTTACGTGGATCCCTGGAACTAGTAACGGGACAAACATTTTGTAAACCCTTAGGACGTTTGGAGACAGGTTTCAGTTGTCCCCAGCTCGAAAAAGTGTCCCACCTTGTTAATGTTGACACTTGTTTGAATTATAATGAGATTATGTCTCGGGGAGCTTGTGTCTCAGCTCCCAGTGTCACTCGCTGTTTTGAGCACAGGAGGGCCGCACTGATCTTGGGCCTCCTGTGTTTTAGTAGTAGCTAGTCGCGTTTCTCGCTCGCTGATTGACTGCTGTTTTGTGGGTGCACGTAACCCCCCTGGCGACTAGGCTGCTAGTGTTCCTTACTTTGTTTTATAATCAAAACTGGTGCAGTGTTGTTACCAATAGATCGTTCAGTTTCAGAGAACACTGCGTCATTTTAGCCGACCGGTGTATATTATTTAGTCGGAATTTTTACTGCAGGATTTATGAGAGATATGGAATTATGTAGGATTTTAAATGTAAAAAGGCAGTAGGATTTTAAAGGTTAAACTATAATGATTAAAAGGCCTCGACTAGCGAAAAGGGATCTTAACAGTATTTTGTCAAATTTTGTTTTGCAGAGTGTTAGGGTCGGTTTTCACTAGCAACATAAGCGTAAGCATATTTATAAGGAAGAGTCCAACTATGTTCTTTAGTTAGGTTTCAAAGGGTTCCATTCTTCTTATGCTTATGCTTACGTCGCTTATGTCGAAGTGAAAACCAACCCTTAAGTAGCTAATTTATGTTTCTAAACACTGGCCATCCGAATCCGATTGCAAAGATATATTTGGCAGTCAAAATATCCAATTTTATAAAGGTGTGTATGAGAATTCTAAACTTCTTTTGCATTTTTCTTGAAAGTATGAAATTCTGTATAAGGGCCTGTTTTTCTTGGCGGGCTCATATCAAAGATTAATCAGTGACAGACTCATAGTAGTATTAAAGGTAGTAAATGACATCATACGATAACAAATGTATGTATCACGATAAAAAATGCATTGAACAAAGCGAGTGGAAAACATCCTGTTATAATTTGCAAAACTGTTCTTTCGTTTAACCTAGCCCCTTCCGCAGGCAACGCTACTGTTGTTCAAATTGACATCGCCACAGGAAACCCGCATAGCAAAGTCTGCTCCAGAAGAGGAAGAAACGCTCTGGGAGAACAACCCCGCCCCCTACTCCCACGACATTGAATTTCGCTCACCCGCGGTTGTTCAAATTGTACGGTGGCCCACAACTGTCACGGCTAAAAAGAAAAGCTCGCGGCTAAATACAAACTCTCGCGGCTAAAAGAAAATGCTCACGGCTAAAAGAAAATGCTCACGGCTAAAAGAAAATGCTCACGGTTAAAAGAAAATACTCACGGCTAAAAGAAAATGCTCACGGCTAAAAGGAGTACGGTGGCCCACAACTGTCACGGCTAAAAAGAAAAGCTCGCGGCTAAATACAAACTCTCGCGGCTAAAAGAAAATGCTCACGGTTAAAAGAAAATGCTCACGGCTAAAAGAAAATGCTCACGGTAAAAAGAAAATACTCACGGCTAAAAGAAAATGCTCACGGCTAAAAGGAAATACTCACTGCGGCTAAAAGGAAATGCTCACGGCTAAAAGAAAATGCTCACGGTTAAGAGAAAATACTCACGGCTAAAAGAAAATGCCCACGGCTAAAAGGAAATACTCACTGCGGCTAAAAGGAAATGCTCACGGCTAAAAGAAAATGCTCACACGGCTAAAAGGAAGCAAGGCTCACGGCCAACCTACCTCGGCCGAGTTTCCTCGAAACCAAAATGGCGGCCGTTACCAAAAACTCCTCAAGGGGGGGGGGGGGGGGGGGGACCTAGCGCAAACTCATGCAAATCAGATTGTGCGACTCCAAAATAAATCCATTACCTCCCGAACTATGCTAGTCCGAAGGTGACAAAAAAACAAGTTTACTTTTTTATAACTACTTTGGAGTCTTTCACATCAAGTATCATTTCCATGACAACAAGTCACTCACATTTTTACAAATTAGGATACTTCCACATCAAGTATCGTTTCTATGACAACAAGTCACTCGCATTCCTTTTAGCCGTTAGCATTTTCTTTTAGCCGTGAGTATTTCCTTTTAGCCGTGAGCATTTTCTTTTAGCCGTGAGCATTTTCTTTTAGCCGTGAGCATTTTCTTTTAGCCGTGAGCATTTTCTTTTAGCCGTGAGCATTTTCTTTTAGCCGCGAGAGTTTGTATTTAGCCGCGAGAGTTTGTATTTAGCCGCGAGCTTTTCTTTTTAGCCGTGACAGTTGTGGGCCACCGTAAAATTGGCGGCATCGCCATAGGAAACCCGCATAGCAAAATTATTGCTCCAGAAGAGCAATTTTTTTCGTGGGGGGGGGGAGGGGTCGTTACACAAGCCATTCAACTGCTCTAGGTGAAACAGTGCAATGACCTGATTGGTTCAGGTGATTTTACTAGCCGTTTTCACACCAGGAGACGAACAAATCACCTGAGACGGCCAGATATCACAAAAAATGTCCTTGACATTTCACACCCATCGTTTCTTTTACTAGTTCCACTTCTCTGCGATAAGAACATCGACAATTTGTTCGTGTTTCTTCCTCTTGTGTGAATTAGCCGCCGAGCTTTGGTCGACTAATATTCGTCTGGACGCAAAAAATCGTCTTCATAGACAGACAAACAGAAATTGAAATTGTATCTAGATGTTGTTCGTCTGAAAATTTGATTTGTCCGTCCATGACGATTTCGGCTCTAGTGTGTATTAAAGTCGTAACATAAAACCCCAAATATCAATCGCCATGTTTTTGAGTGAAAATCCGCCCAGTCGCATGCAACCGACGATTTGCCTGAGCTTGCTTTTAATAGGCCTTTTGCACTAAGAATTCACGTGACCCGAGCAGCTTCACCCAAATAATGTTCAGAAATGAAAAGAGCATAGAGTTTCAGCTCTATACGATGTTGACGCGAAGAGGGAGAGCAAAAAGAAAACTGCTTATTTTACAAGGATTTGTATGATTGGTTTGCAAGCCTTGCAATGTGTGGTTCCAGAAAATATCCATATACCCTCCACGGAAGGGTGTTGAAAAGTGGAACCACATTCTATTAAAAAATCAAGTTTTATTTTTGCTCCCATTCTTTGAGTTTGCATTGTAGCGGGCTCAAATTTTGGCTTTTAAATAAAATCAGTATGCTCTTTTCATATCTGAGCATCATTTTGGTGAAGCTGCTCATTTTAAGGGTGACCGAGTCACGTGACCTCTGTTTCCCATCGGTAGTGGTGTGAATTCTAGGCAGAGAGAAGTCAGCCTGTCTTAGATTGTGCGTCTAGTTGTGCTTCAGGAAGATGCGTGACGCCTGCAGGACAAATGTTGTGCTTTACTTTGTACATTAAGATCTTTTGAAGAATAAAGAGACTTATAAGACACTTATAAGGACACTTACAAGATGTCCTGCAGGCGCCTGTTGAGCAGGGTGGGGAGCTCAGCCCCTTGAAGTAAGGATTCATAGCTTACCTGCTTGTCTTTAAAAACCGCCCTGAACCCTCTTTCTTGTATGTGGTCCAGCTTCCGTGTATCACTTGCCCGGCAAAAATGAAAAAGATGACAGTAAGTAAGATGTGGCAGGATCACAGCTTTATATAGGTTGCAATTATTTTGCGGTAGTAGGGATGAGATTTCTGAGACGCATCAGGGATTTCTGAGACGCATCAGGGATTTCTGAGACGCATCCGAGATTTCTGAGACGCATCCGAGATTTCTGAGAGACGCATCAGGGATTTCTGAGACGCATCAGGGATTTCTGAGACGCATCCAAGATTTCTGAGACGCATCAGGGATTTCTGAGACTCATCCGAGATTTTTGAGACGCATCCGAGATTTTTGAGACGCATCAGGGATTTCTGAGACGCATCAGGGATTTCTGAGACGCATCCGAGATTTCTGAGACGCATCAGGGATTTCTGAGACGCGTCAGAGATTTCTGAGACGCATCAGAGATTTCTGAGACGCATCAGAGATTTCTGAGACGCATCAGAGATTTCTGAGACGCGTCAGAGATTCCCTAGACGCTGGTCCATCTGCATTCGCTTATTCCTAAATACGTCGAGGTTGTTTTCTCATTTCTTTGGCAACTTGTGCTGACTTACCTATTGCGTACATTGTACGTACACTTTGGGTGTCAGAAGTGACTTTGTCAGTGAATTGGCTTCCCTAGAGCTTTCACCCGCCGATGTCATGCTGCGCTGGTAATCCATAAAACAAATATCATCATCTGGAGGGACCTGGCGCCTCTTCTTCCGCCCCATCAATACAATCCGTGTCCGTGTGAGTCAATCATATCCTTACTCTGTGCATTCGATTGGCTTCCCTTGCGAGACATGTCGCGACAGAAGCCAATTCACTGCACTAGGCGAAACTAGGCAAGGATCTGATTGGCTCACATGGTTTGATCGACAACACAGGAAAATCCAACTGCCAAAAGCTCTCTCGATGTTTTGAACGCGCTGGGTCGCGTGTTACCTGAAACAGCTGTAACTATCTTGAAGAGTGCTTCTGGTTTCAGTAAGATAACAGGGACGGGTCATTAGCCCATCGCCCAACATGGAGGACCAGGCACTGCAATTCGTCTAGCCTTTCACCCGGAACCTGCCCAACAAGGTTGAAACCTTGGTCCCAGCTCATATAGCTTCCAGGATCATTACTCCACCTCTTTAAAGAGCCCATGTCAGCCACTCCTTTGTTATTGTTTTGTTAGAAGACGAATTACGTGTAGAAAGCTTTAAATCTATATCTAAAAACAAAGTTTCAGACTTTATTCACCAAGTTCAACAGAGAAAATTGCTCTATATTCTCTAAATCAGCCGATGGGAGTGGATGCTTTCTCGACTTTCTCCTAGGGAGCGTTCATAATTTATCTAGAGGGGGGCTATGATGATTTGAGGGGGGGGGGGGGGGGGGGCTCTGTTTTTCCCTAATATGATTTAGGGGGGCTATGGAAAATTTCCAACAAAAATAACATTGAGCATAGGGGGGGCCAACCATTTTTTCCCGAAAAAATTATACGAAAATACAGTAAAAACCCGCGTATAAGAACCTGGGTTTTAAGAACCTGTTAGGCTAAAATTTTCATTTTAATCCCCCTCGACATAATAACCTTTCAAGGCTAAATTTTAAGTTAGGTTCTTATCAGTGGAGTTGCTGTAAAAGTGTATAAACTCCTGAATTGGAAGATTATCGTCTGGTTATATTTAAAAGTAACTGGACATTCATTTTTTTTTCTTTCTTTCATGCTTAAGTATTGTGTTCTATGTCTTTTGTGGTTAACAATCCAAAAATTCTTTGAGTGTTTATTTGAAACTACGAACCTATTTTAAGATTTAAGATAAATAGATAATATTAATAGCAATCTTCAGGATCAGTAAATATCAGTAACTATCACAAGTTATGGCTAAGTGTGGGTTTGACATGTGTATGTCAGTGGTGGTGGGTGGGGGCTATGATATTTTTCTTTGAGTAATTTACATCTCTTGAGGGGGGATCAGGAAAAAAAACCCTGAGATCATCAGGGGGGGGCTTCAAAAAATGAAAAGAAAAAAATTAGGAAATCAACAGAGGCCCCCCTCTAGATAAATTATTAATGCTCCCCTACTTGGTTGCTATGCTGTCAAAATGGCGGCTGACACAGGCTCTTTTTAAAGGGGCTCTCGCACGCTTGCGGGTCGCTTCTCTGACAAGAAAATAGCTCAAATCGCAATCCAATTCCATCCTCTTCATAACAAGTCAAAACAACCTAGAATTGCATTTGTATAACACTTGAAAGGTTTTTCTATTAATCTGGAGGATTATTTTGATTACTACGGTCAATTGTACATGTGTTTTTATGGTTACAATTTTACTTATTTTATGTCCACGGTGGACGAATATTAAGCGTGCGAGTGCCCCTTTAAAAGGTGCTGCATTTTGGGAAGTTCTGCAATTTTCGCTCGTGGGATTCTCTTCAAACTTGAATGACAAGAATATGAAGGTCTAATGGCCACAATTCAGAAGTTTCAGAAAAATTGCGCGAAGAATAACGCGCACTAGAGAGTCTTTTCTAAAAATACCACTGTTAGAATATCGGCTCGCATAAGCAAAAATTCGAATGAAAATGAGTAAATTTACCAAAGTTTTACTGCGAAAAGTTGTAAAATGGCGAGGAAACAGCCCCGAGAAGCCGCAAAATTTCCCGGGGGGGGGGGGACTCCCATATTTTTTGACCGGGGATGATCGTCGTATCTTTTAGGGGTTAAAATCACGTTGGTTTGGTCTCTTTTAGGGGTGATCTTCATCTTCAATAAATTTTAGGCAGATTCGTATCTTTTAGGGCCGAAACTGTGTCCAAATTGCTTTTTCTCATGATCGTGCTTCTAAAAACCGTGTAAAAAAAGAGAGATTATTCGATGAGAAGACGATGAATTAGAAACAAACACGGAAATGTCCTCATGGGTATTTTTCACCTGTTACCTGTGTCCTTCGCGCCTACTTGGCACATAAGACCTCATCTTTTAGGGTATCTTTTATGTATCAGTCAATTCCAGCGCTGACCATGCCCCCCCGGGCAACCCCCGGGATTTTGGTCATTTCTAAAAATAAAACTGAAAATTCCCCGCCCCCGGGCTAGCAAAAATGCAAAATACCCCACGGCGGGGAACACAAAAAGCGGAAAAATGCCCCACCCCGGGCCGAGAAAAAGACGGTAAGATTCCATCGACTCTGCGTGACAAAGCTTCACAACAAAAACTTCCACTCCATTTATACTGTCCGAGCATTTATAATTCGTTTCAGTAAATGTACTTAAATTTTCTCGTCTTTGAACGAGTTCTCATTTCACTGAAAGTGAGACAAAATATAAATAAAGAAGTGAAACTAAGGTATTAGTACAATTTCGGTAGACATTCCTAGGCCATTCGCCGTTGTAGCCATTTCTGCAAATTGTCTCCGGAATCTCTCAATGCGAAATTTACCTTTATTCTATTTGCAGAGCAACTATTTCACAGTTATGTTACTTGACGTTTTGCGAAATTGGAACTCTTTTCTAGTGTCAATTCATTTTTAAGTTTTTCCACTGAGACGAAATTGCGAAATCTGTTTCTTCTCTATAGAAGACGTTAACTGCGAAATGTGCAAATGTGTCTTCCCCAAACGTGGTGTATACGGGCCATGCTCTGCATTATATTTTATGTGGCGTTATTTTCTGTAACTGGGACTTTGTAACAGCCAAACGATAGTTATTGTAACTGGTGTTGTAGTTCGCAAAACCCGACGCGCTTGAGACTTGAGAAAACCAAAATTCCCCACCCCCCTCCCCCGGGGAAAAACAATTCCCGACCCTGGGGCCTGCAAAATTTTCAAAATTCCCCACCCCAGGGAAGGCAGTGGTGCGCAAATGCCCCACGGTGTCCCGGGGGGGGGGGGGGGGGGGATGGTCACCGCTGGAATTGACTGATACATTAGGGTAATAATTTTTTGAGCCACGCTATGGCCCGCCATGTTTGGTATCTTTTAGGGGTGAAACTGAAAATTTCCGACGATCATCCCCGGTCAAAAAATATGGGAGTCCCCCCCCGGGCAAAATTTAAGAGCGCCTCCGCATAAATATCGACTGGGGTCGTGCAAAATCCTTGCAACAAACTTACTCCCGCTAATCTGTCATGTCTATTGTCTATCTCAACTTAATTTCAAGCTCTCTCAAGTATAAACAAATTTTTGACAGCTTTCTGAAATGCGATCTCCAACGCTTTTGTTTACCGAGACCAGATTTTGTGTAGTTTTGAGGTGCTCGAAAACGCATTTGCTACAACTCGGGTGATTAAATCTTTTTATTCATTAGAAAGAACAATATTTAGTCTACAAAACCGTGAAATAAAATTTTGGTTATCTTTTATTCCGCGCCGCTGAGAGATCCCAACGCCGAAGCCACTTGAGCGCTAAATTGACCTTTTGACACAAGCAGAACAACAAGTCCTAACATCAAAAAGACATAAGCGCTCACTCACGAGAGTTATCGACTGAAATCGAATGAAAAGGAAATAACTACATAACTATAGAACACGGAATTGCTGTTCAAATAGCTCATTGAGGCAGTTATGTATGAGTCAATTCCAGCGCTGACCATGCCCCCCCCGGGCAACCCCCGGGATTTTGGTCATTTCTAAAAATAAAACTGAAAATTCCCCGCCCCCGGGCTAGCAAAAATGCAAAATACCCCACGGCGGGGAACACAAAAAGCGGAAAAATGCCCCACCCCCGGGACGAGAAAAAGACGGTAAGATTCCATCGAATCTGCGGGACAAAGCTTCACAACAAAAACTTCAACTCTATTTATACTGTCCGAGCATTTATAATTCGTTTCAGTAAATGTACTTTAGTTTTCTCGTCTTTGAACGAGTTCCCATTTCACTGAAAGTGAGACAAAATATAAATAAAGAAGTGAAACTAAGGTATTAGTACTACAATATCGGTAGATATTCCTAGTTCGCCGTTGTAGCCATTTCTGCAAATTGTCTCCGGAATCTCTCAATGCGAAATTTACTTTTATTTTATTTGCAGAGCAACTATTTCACAGTTATGTTACTTGTGACTTTTTGCAAAATTGGAACTCTTTTATAGTGTCAATTCATTTTTATGTTTTTCCACTGAGACGAAATTGCGAAATCTGTGTCTTCCCCAAACGTGGTGTATACGGGCCATGCTCTGCATTATATTTTATGTGGCGTTATTTTCTGTAACTGGGACTTTGTAACTGCCAAACGATAGTTATTGTAACTGGTGTTGTAGTTCGCAAAACCCGACGCGCTCGAGATGAAAAAAACAAATTTCCCCACCCCCCTCCCCCGGGGAAAAAAACAATTCCCGACCCTGGGGCCAGCAAACATATCAAGCTTTTGCCCCACAAATGTTGCTCATAAGGCTGTGTCCCATATAAGGAAGTTACTTTCCTTATTTGGGAGATACGCGTGCTGTTTGCCTACCCTCGAGGTCAAAATCTCTAAACGAGCTCAAGTGGCTAACGTCTTCTATCCGTGATATTTTTCATCAAAAACACACCAAAAACATTGTGAATCGTAGTTGTAGTTTTCTTAAAAGGGCAATTCTAGGCTTAAATAGCGCTAAAAGTATCAAACGGTTTCTTTCTATGGAAATTCATGAAATTTGCGTGTAGGATCGGAGACGAAAATAATATCCCTTGAGATGTAAAAGATAAAACAACCGCCTAACTTCGTAACGGCATCCTGACAGTTCAAAATTCTTCATCTGCATATTTCTGCCTTTTACCACAGTTTCTCGATGTTGTAATATAATTGTTGTACTAACCATACCGTCATAAGATTAAATAAAGCTGTTCTTTTCAGTTTTCAAGGCAAAAAGGGAAAATTAAGGCAGTTATTTCGGCGGGACACTAACAAACACACACTTGACCTACAAGTCACGTTATCTATAGTTCCTAGACTCCCGGAATTCTGGTCGAGCGTTTGAAATGAGCAACGAAAGCTTGATATGATTTTCAAAATTCCCCACCCCTGGGAAGGCAGTGGTGCGCAAATGCCCCACGGTGTCCCGGGGGGGGGGGGGGATGGTCACCGCTGGAATTGACTGATACATTATTTTAGGTTAGAATGTGCATTTGTAAGGTATCTTAGTATGCGACTGAATCAATTACTGCGGCAGAATATTTCCTGGGCAAACAAACTTCCATGAGCACAATTATAATAGCATAAATAGATTTCACACATGCTAAACAACACAATAGTTCATTTCTATTTAAGTTTACCTTGATTTGGCATTTCCTTACCGCAAAAGCCCAATTTGTAGTCATATCGAACGCGAACTGAAGCGTGTTTTTACACAGGGCGCCCAAGATCATTGTTTGTGAAAAGTCGATCCTGTTTTGTCCCGTTAAAATGCCCCCTGTATCGTTAAAATGCTCTAAAAACGTTTTGCGCAATATGGAGCAATTTTCTGGAGTACAAAGAACTCCAAAGCATCACAGAGACAATGTATAGAGGTAAGATTTTTTTATTTGAAAATTTGACAATAGTCAATAGTTTTACGTTTTTAGAGCATTTTAACGATCGCGATACAGGGGCATTTTAACGGGACAAAACAGGATCGACTTTTCACAAACATTGATCTTGGGCGCCCTGTGGTTTTTACAGCTATAAAACCACGTGCAACGACGGTCACACAATCGCGTGACCACAGGCAACCCGTATGCAGCTCAACATCCACACTCATTGAGAGAAAACTTTTGCCGGCACGCTAATAGATTATTGGTAGGGGAGAGGTCAAAACAATTGTACCCTAGGGGGGTCGCGATTTAGGGGGGTGGGGTATGACCCGAAACCACCAACCTATTTTCAACGGAAAAGTCAAATTTTTACTGCATCGTACACGAGGCAAATTCATATTGATGCAATGGCTGATTGCATTTTTATACCGCACTGGTGGGGGGGGGATTTTCCAGGGGGGAGGGGTAAACAAGGAGTGACTTTCCAGGGACATTTTCCAGGGGTTGCCAGAAAAAAAGGGAAATTCCAGGGGAGGGGGTCTTTTATGAGGTTGGAAATTCCAGGGGAGGGGGTCTGTTTCAGGAGTGGAAATTCCAGGGGAGGGGCTCTTTTTAAGGGAGGTCCTAAACCCCCCCGGTGCGGTTTAAAAATGCAATCAGCCAATAAAATCTGGTATATTGGGAAAATAACCGTTGAAAATTCAGTAGGTGGTGGGGAAGGGTACTTCGTCCCAAGCATGCGCCTAAACGAAAATAAATATTTACATTAAAAAATATATTACAAATTTAAAAATCTAAAAAATAAAAATGTAAAAACAAAAACATGAAAACTAAAGCAATAAAAAGGCAATAAAAAGAAATGCAATATAGAGTTAATAGGCAGAATTAAATAAAATGTGTCTCTAGTTTAGTTTTAAAAATCAAGAGATTTGTGGAAGAGGAGGGGAAGACGGTACATCAAAAGTAGGATAGTTTTTCTCTACATACTGCCGCTAGAAGTAGGCGCGTAGACCAAGACCGTGTAGACCGCCCAACTACCTTTATTCAAATAGCTATATCGAGCGTGATCGGGTGCTGTAGGCCAATTTTGTGCACAATACACGCACCGTTCGACAGTATAGATCGTTTTCAGCGTTAAATCAGCTCTTTGCTCGCTAGATTAAAACAAATTTCATTAAATGAACCTGAAAGAGGACTAAAAACTATGTAATTCTGCCAAGTTTTATCCGCATAGAATATTTGGTGTCCGAGATATACGCATTTGAATACCAAATTTATTTACAGTGAAATGTATGGCGCCGCCATCTTGCATGGTGCACCTAAATTGTGCACCAAGATGGCCGCCAAATGATCGAATGTCGCAAAAGTGTACAAAAACGACAAATATTCACCCAAATTCAGCTTAATACTTAGATATTCACTTATATAACGGTCTGGAATAGTTTAGATTGTCAAACCGATGAATTTGAAAACATTATGGCCTCCCAAAAATCGTGACTAGTATTGCGTGACAAAACTTGTTTTATTCGTATCTTCGAGGCAAAATAACAGATGTTCCTAAAATCTGGCATGGAAACTCGCTAGAGGTAGCTAGAAATGACACAAAAAGCACAAAGTGGTAGCGATCATAGTTTCAAAGTTAGAAACTGTATGACGTCATATGAAAACGATCTATATGCTTCCTCACTGCCGACGCTCTCATCGTTTTCTCATAAAAATCAGCGCGGTGTTGGCGAAAATCTAACAAGAGCTCTTGTTAAAGGTGGTCTGGAATGGCTGAGCTAGAAAATACTAAAAATAATATAAAGAATTAGTTGCACATTTTGCTCTACATTAAAAAATCGATTATCAGCTGGCTTTAATGCGTGTGCGCGTTGCATGCCGGTTAATAGCGGAGCTCCCGCGGGCGCCGAAGGCGCCCGCGTAGCGGAGCCCCATAGCTACATGCAGGAGAAAAGGAACAACACAAAAGTGTATATGCATCGACCTGTTTTCTGATGGACTTCCGGTTTGTTCGTCTGTGTGTCCGTCTTCGCAGAGGCGCGGGTTGCCTGTCTCGGTTTAGGCGGGAAAATGAGCACGCTCGCGCGTTCAAATTAATTGGCGATTGGCGATTTTATATTTGAAAGGGGATTTTTTTTCTTTGAGACTTTACTTCGTGTGAACTTCGTGACTTCGTGTGAGTTTTCGTCATGAGGAAGACGGTTTTTCCTCTTCATAAAAAAAATGAAACGTTAAATCAAGCTGACAAAATTGAAAAAAATGAGTTATCATGGAGCGGAAAGAAGCTGAGACTGATGTCATGAACATGAAGAAATAAAGTTTGTCGTGGGAAAGAAACAAAGCGCCGTAGAGAGGGAAGACATGTCGAAAAAGAAGACAAACGAAGAGCTAGCGCGCAAGAGAAAGCACAAACAACGATAAGAAACTAATTCTCAAGGTTGGTACTTGAACTTTGTAGCTAGAATATATAAGGGACATTTAGTAGTAATCATTTTTTATCAATCGCAAACTTTCATTCGAGTTTTTTCGAGCTTTCGCGGCTCGCTACTAAGCTACTACGCTAGTTTGAAAAAGATGAAAGTTGCACGGGACGATCGTAGCCGCGCGCAAGAGAGATTTCTCTCGGGAGATTTGTTATTTTTGCACGCTCAGCTTTTGTGTTAAGCTTTTTTTTCAGGATTGCGATTGCAATCTGGACAGAATACCGTATTTTCTAGTGATTTAGTAGAGCTGACTGCCGTTATTCAGTGGCTGTGTTTATCCTTTGGCGTGGAGACTCGGGATAGGAGAAAGTCATGTAATTAATAGTGTCATATGGCGCGCCGAATGGGTCAAAAATAAAAATACTTGTCCATAAATAAATTCAATCTTATTCCCTTACACTTACTATATTGAATATCTTGAAATCCTTCAATATGAGCGATTGGAAAAAGCTTGAGCGATTGGAAAAAACTCAAGCGATTGGAAAAAACTCAAGCGATTGGAAAAAACTCAAGCGATTGGAAAAAACTTGAGCGATTGGAAAAAACTCAAGCGATTGGAAAAAACTCAAGCAATTGGAAAAAAAAACTCAAGCGATTGGAAAAAACTCGAGCGATTGGAAAAAACTCCAGCAATTGGAAAAACCTCAAGCGATTGGAAAAAAACTCGAGCGATTGGAAAAAACTCAAGCGATTGGAAAAAACTCGAGCGATTGGAAAAAAACTCAAGCGATTGGAAAAAACTCAAGCAATTGGAAAAAACTCGAGCGATTGGAAAAAACTCATGCGATTGGAAAAAACTCAAGCGATTGGAAAAAACTCGAGCGATTGGAAAAAACTCCGGGCGATTGGAAAAAACTCAAGCGATTGGAAAAAACTCTGTCGATTTGGAGAACCTCCGCGCGCGTACACATAATTTCCGATCGACTCTGTACTTTATTCGCCCGTTTTATCAGGTGAACACATGCGTGCCAAATAAAAGTGTGCGCCACATTTGGCGTCAGTTTTTTCTGCTCAAACTACCGTTTTAAATGTGCATTTAAGTTCGTGCTGGTTTGCGCTATCGATCTTTTTGTCAAGTCTGTCAAGCACGCTATGAACTGTTCTGCTGAAGGATTCGGTGAATCGCAAACAAAACGTCAAGGTAAACATTTACTCCGCAATTATTGTCCTCAGCTCGTCAGCTATTATGGATCCACTGTACTAATGATATAAGACAATCAACCTCGTCAGTTGTCAATAAACCACCAACGAGTGGACAATCGCATCCATCTTCTTCATCGTTCTCTAATATTGATGAATTTCACTGGGGACTGCGGACTGCGGTGACACTCAATTCAGTGCTTTTACATCGTTCTTAAATATTCATGAATTTGACTGGGGGACTGCGGACTGCGGTGACATTGTCTCCCGAGTGGCTTCTGAGTGGACGGGTATTCTTCGCAGTTGCTTCGAAGCTTGAAATAGGTAAACACGAAATCCTCTGTTGCCTTCTCAATGTAGCATCACATTACAATAAAATATTCTTGAAACGTGGGTAAGAGGAAACACAAACATACACAACTGCTAAAACGTGACTGATAACAATCTGAAGAATTCCAAAACTTCACTTGGCTACGTACACAATCACTGGAGTTTTTTCCAATCGCTCGAGTTTTTTCCAATCGCTCGAGTTTTTTCCAATCGCTTGAGTTTTTTCCAATCGCTCGAGTTTTTTCCAATCGCTTGAGTTTTTTCCAATCACTTGAGTTTTTTCCAATCGCTCGAGTTTTTTCCAATCGCTTGAGTTTTTTCCAATCGCCCGGAGTTTTTTCCAATCGCTTGAGTTTTTTCCAATCGCTCGAGTTTTTTCAAATCGCTTGAGTTTTTTCCAATCGCTGGAGTTTTGTCCAATCGCCCGGAGTTTTTTTCCAATCGCTTGAGTTTTTTCCAATCGTTCGAGTTTTTTCCAATCGCTCGAGTTTTTTCCAATCGCTTGAGTTTTTTCCAATCGCTGGAGTTTTTTTCCGATCGCTTGAGTTTTTGCCAATCGCTCGAGTTTTTTTCCAATCGCTTGAGTTTTTTCCAATCGCTCGAGTTTTTTCCAATCGCTTGAGTTTTTTCCCATCTTGAGCTCGCGAGCTTTCTCCAAGCAAGCGGCTCCAAAATTCAGATTTAGATAATGGTACAATGATTCTTGAATTCTCTAATGTAAGTTATCTAACAATTCTTAAAATTGAGACACTTTCTATATATTCCGACTTCTCAATTGGTTCGGCTACAACGAGTTTTCACTTGTAGTAGTAGACGAGAGAGACGGATTGATAGTACTTAAATTTTTCGGGGTCGATTATAAATTAACTTTTGTGTTTAATTTAATTTTGTAGAAATTCCCAAGATGTATTCCTGCAGGGTATGCTTCACAGAGTATTTCACATATGACAGGCAAGTGGAGACACCTATCTAGGGATAATTATTGCTCTCTATCAAATTATGCAATGACATTTTTTAGTTTATTGTTTCTCTGGTCGGCAGTGTCAGGCATGAACTTAGAAGTGGAAGTTTAAATTTTGCTCATTTAAAATATCAACCAAGGGGATTCAACATAGAGGATGTTTTTCTTCGAATTGTCATTTACTTGAAGTTTTGACAGGCCCCTGCAATTGATTTTATAACATGGTATTGCCTGTTTCAGGCACTCCTATCATTTATTTTTTAATAATTATGAAAAATATGATCTACTTGCCTCCCAATAGAAGACCACTTTGTGAGGGGTCCCTAACATGCTCTGGATCATCTGCAATTCTCCCTCAATATTAGCCTCATTCAAGGTTGTACATTTTTTTGTTAATTATCACTTTTTGTGAACAGATAAATATTCATTCATTCATATTTTCCTGCTTCTGATTGGTTGATCACCACTGGCAAATTCTTGATGTTTTAAAGGCGAGTGACTAATTCCATCAATGTCAATGATGTCAAAGATTGGATAAGTTGAAAGTTGTTGCAAGTGTGACATCACACCTTTGTAGGCAGGATGGCAAACTGGCTGCTCCAGGGCTTGAAATTGTGCCAGATAGAGGTGTAAATACACCTAATATATAGATTTAGCCACTGGCTAAAAGCGGAGCTCCTGGTTATAAAATGTTCTATGTGAATGAAAGGGATTCCCATGTGTACATGGTTTATATGGTTGCTTTAGAGTCTTCACGAGATATTAATTTTTCAAGCATAGATGACGTCATCGATGACGTCATATCACGTGACCACTTCATTTCGATCATATGGTGGCCTAGACTACACTACCCAAGTTTGGTTCTTTTAGAGTTTTCCCCTCACGAGATATTATTTTTTCAAGCATAGATGACGTCATCGATGACGTCACATCACGTGACCACTTCATTTTGCTCATCTGGTGACCTAGACCACACTACCCAGTTTGGTTGTTCTAGAGTCTTCTCTTGACGAGATATTCATTTTTCAAGCATAGATGACGTCATCGGTGACGTCACATCACGTGACCACTTCATTTCGCTCATCTGGTGACCAAGACCACACTGCCCAAGTTTGGTTGTTTTAGAGTCTTCTCTTCACGAGATATTCATTTTTCAAGCATAGATGACGTCATCGATGACGTCATATCACGTGACCACTTTATTTCGATCATATGGTGGCCTAGACCACACTACCCAAGTTGGTTCTTTTAGAGTTTTCCCTTCACGAGATATTATTTTTTCAAGCATAGATGACGTCATCGATGACGTCACATCACGTGACCACTTCATTTTGCTCATCTGGTGACCTAGACCACACTACCCAAGTTTGGTTGTTCTAGAGTCTTCTCTTGACGAGATATTCATTTTTCAAGCATAGATGACGTCATCGATGACGTCACATCACGTGACCACTTCATTTTGCTCATCTGGTGACCTAGACCACACTACCCAAGTTTGGTTGTTTTAGAGTCTTCTCTTCACGAGATATTCATTTTTCAAGCATAGATGACGTCATCGATGACGTCACATCACGTGACCACTTCATTTCGCTCATCTGGTGACCAAGACCACACTACCCAAGTTTGGTTGTTTTAGAGTCTTCTCTTCACGAGATATTCATTTTTTAAGCATAGATGACGTCATCGATGACGTCACATCACGTGACCGTGCTACAGCACCCCCCTTGTGGCATAGACAAAATATCCCAAGTATGGCTATCTTAGGATGTTCCCTTGAGGAGATATAATTTTTTCTTTGCATACCACAGGGTTCCCATGTGTACACGGACGACGGACGGACGGACGGACGGCGGACGGACGGACACTATAGGTTTAATACCAGAAAAATAAAGAAAAAATCATATCTCCCGAAGGGAAGCTTCTCTAGAAGCCAAACTTGGACAAACTTTCAAAGACCATCAGAGGAACTCTACACCAAAGTCACGTTCCCTCACGCCATCAATGACGTCATCAAAATGATCCAAAATGCCCGTGACGTTCAAAAATCAACTCGATGGTATACGTTTTTCCCTTAGGTATGGTGCTCCGCTTGCGCGGGCCTTCGGCCCGCGCTGGAGCTCCGCTAAAAATATTCCTTTTACACCTAACTTTTTCAACTTAGGCATAAAATAATGACTGTGTTTTCATTTTCTACAGTGTTCGCTTAGTGTATTTACGCCTAGATTTTGATGAATTAAGAACACCCTATAATGTTCATGGTACATGGCATAAATTACGACTTTGATTAGTATTTAGTTTCAAGCCCTGTCAGCTCCCTCAAAGAATTAAAGCTGGGAAATCTATTTTGAATGAATAATAAAACAATTAAAAGCTTGAATGAATAATAAAAACATCATTGAATTCAGCTTTGTATGATATGGATAATTATTAAGATCTAGGGGATGTTATCTACATTGACCTTTTACCTCAATGGATAATAATAATACCACCATCAATCTGAATAATTATCCATATCAAACTCACAGAATTCATTAATTGCTAAACTGCATGGTCACATCCAATCACCTTTTAAACAGATTTAGAAAAAAGTTTATCGTGTATGAATTAGTTCTAATTTTTTTATATTTTTTATTGAACTAAAAATATTTACCCTACAACAATTGAAAGAGACTAACATGGAGTGAGAATTTAATTTAAATTTATTTTGTTCCCAAAATGCAACCAGATGCAATCCAAAGCATGTAAGGGACAAAGTGGTCTTCTATTGGTAGGTTAAGTAGATCATATTTTTCATTATTATTGAAAAATGAATTATGATAGGAGGGCCTGATACAAGATAATTGCACATGATATATATAGGCATATAAATACTGCTTTTTGGGAGGGGGGCATAGCTGTCAACTCACCCGCATTAGACAGGTGTCACAAGATTTTGAAGCCTGTCTACCGCATGATGGTTGAAATTTTTTTATACATTTACTGTATTTCACCATTGTCGCTCTCTGCATTTTTCATAAATTTAAGTTGTATTTTCCTGCCACATGAGGGGGAATCGCAAGATTTTTGACGAAGTGACGAAGTTGGGTTGCCGGTATGGGGGGGGGGGGGGGGGTCCAATACTGTTGACATGTTATTATTTATTTCCTTCTTATACCTTGTTACCAAAAAATATCCATACCCCCCCTACGGAAGGGATTGGAAATTCCAGAGGGGGGGGGGGGGGGGGGGGGTATGGATATTTTTTGGAAACACACAATGTATGTTATTTCTTACTATACAATTATAACATTCCTTAACTAATGTCTGATGTGGCAAAAAATGATATTAAAATAGACGAAATTCACCAATTAGATGATAAAAAAGAAATATTTTATCTACCCTGATTTGATGAACTATAATTATTATTGTGGCTCTTACAAAAACAATGGTACTCCAGTATGTTCAGCTACTATAATTTATAAGTATCCATAGCCATGCATGGTTTACATAAGACTGGTAAATAAAAGATCTGTCTTCAAGGCTCATGGCTATTATCATTCAATTTCAGTGACACAACATCTGCCAGAGGTGGCTTTTGGACGCACCATACCATGACACATGTAAAACAAAATTAGAGCGGTTTTCACATGACTGTCGTGGGTAATTTTAAATTACTTGGTAATTGCGATTAGTTTGGGTTGTGATTGTTCAAGAGAATGATCTTTGACCCTTCTGCCAATTTGATCCCATAGTGAAAATAATACACAACTACTTGTGAATACTTCACTCACAAAGGCGAGTTTGTTGTCGAATTTCTATTGCATTTGATTGGATAGTGAATTACTCATGAATTGCTTTCACTACAGTCATATGAAAATCGGCATATAGATTTAGAGAAATTGAATACTTATTTAAAATTTGGGTATCATCCGAGTTATGGCATTGCCAGGTTTCTGTTTTGCATGCGACACAAACCTTGTTATGGCATTGAGACGTTTCTGTTTTGCATGTGACACCTTTCTCAAGGTGTGTCTGATGTCTGATTTGCATCAAGGCCTAAGGTAGAAATTTCTGGGGGGGGGGGGGGGGCAAGCCTTACTCATCAAGCAGGTTTTTCCCCACATGTTGACATTGAAAATGTTACTTCCCCCCCACCATTAGCTATGGTGCTGGAATGGTTTTGAATGCATTTCTATGTAAAGGTTTTATCATCACTAATTGTGAGAAGCCATACTGAAAAACTATCAGTCACTATTGACAAAAAAACCACGGCAGACCTCAGGAGCCCAAAAACATACAATATATTACGGAGTGCGCCACCCCAAGCCTATTCTTTCATACCTGTATTCATACCTGTATTGTGTATTTCTTATTGGCTGTTCAAGTTTTAGTTCAAGCATTCCAGCTAGAAATTACATATACATTTTTGATTGTAATCTAATTTAAATAATTAAGTATTGTAGAATCATAGGATTTCAGAAAAGATCCATACTCATTCCTCCATAATGTGTTTTATACAATAACACTAACATTTTCAATAAATTTGGAGAAATTGGAAGATGACACAGTAAAAGTCATGTCATATAACGTTTTTCTCTTTATTGCCATGTGTGCTTTGCTATAATATCATTCCATGGAAGGAGGTTCTGGGGGAGGAGTTAGTACCTTAATGGGAACCCTTTTCCATTCACATGGAAAAATACGTAACTGAGGGAGCTCCGCTTTTAGCCAGTGGCTAAATCTATATATTATGGGTACTACGCCGGCACAACGTTTCATACCCTGCTAGCAGAGGCCTGGTTTCTCTGTATTTTCGCTGATTCAGAGAAATGCAGAGAAAAGAAGCCTCTGATAGTAGGGTTATAACGTTCAGATCTAGTTAGCCTATTATGATTGGTATAAGCAATCAAATACCTTGCACGAGCCAGCAGGAATATCCGTTATCCGCGTTGTGTCAAAGACTTTGATGGAGCGAAGATATGTATATTTGATGTATTTGTTGCACTCTACGATAAATGAACTGAATCAAACGTGGATTAACGCGGCTCGCGTCACACGACTCTCAAACCGCGTAGCTGTTACCGCACTCCCATACAGTAACTGCACTCCATGCAATAAGTGCTTCGCCGGAATAGAGTAGAAACGAGTCCAAAACTTATTCGAAGTCTGCCTACGAGAACTTATACCTTTCTGGCTGACTGGATCTTCGGTAAACTGTAGTTTTTGACAGCTTGCAGTCCATTCTTTGGCGGACGTCCGAGTGAAAACGAACGCATAAAAAGCCAGAGGAGTGCCGAAGGCGCGAGAGTGTGCTGCAGGGAGAACGGGTTTCTCCCGTGCGGCGCGTTCTTGCGCCTTCGGCTCTCGCTCGAGCCTTCGGTACTCAAGCCATCGGCGCTCGTTTTCACGGATGTTCGCCAAAGAAGGGACTGCAAGCAGCCTACTGCAGTTCATTCAGCCTGTCAATGTATGATGTCATGCAATGTCTATCGATCACACTTTTATGGTATAAAGATAAGGATCTAGGGCCTAGGGTCCTAACCTTTGATAAGGGGCCGACCATTTAACTTTTGAGGGGGGGGGGGGGGGGGGGGGGGCTTTTTGAAAAAAAATTTCCTGCACGGCCCGAAGGGCCGAAAAAAATTTCCTGCACAGCAAATGGTGACTAAAACCCTTCTTTTTTATGGAAAAAAATTTCACCGCTTAACAGAGGTAGAAAAAAAAATCTTGCACCGACAAAAAAGCCCCCCCCCCCCCCCCCCCCCCCCCCACCCCCCCCCCCACCCCCCCCCCCCCCCCACCAAACCCCCCCCCCCCCCCCCCCCCCCCCCCCCCCCCCCCCCCCCCCCCCCCCCTCAAAAGTTAAATGGTCGGCCCCTAAGTCCGGTGCTCGATTAAGTAAAAAATTATCTTGCTTGCGAAGATTTCCTTTTGGTAATATCTTGAGCCGTTGGAGAAAAGACGGCCTTTATTAAAGCTGTATACGGTTGCCTGTGGTCACGCGATTGTGTGACCGTCGTTGCACGTGGTTTTATAGCTGTCAAAACACGCTTCAGTTCGCGTTCGATACGACTACAACAAATTGGGCTTTTGCGGTAAGGAAATGCCAAATCAAGGTAAAATCTAAATAGAAATGAACTCTTGTGTTGTTAGCATGTGTGAAATCAGTTTATGCTATTATAATTGTGCTCATGGAAGTTTGTTTGCCCAGGAAATATTCTGCCGCAGTAATTGATTCAGTCGCATACTAAGATACCTTACAAATGCCCATTCTAACCTAAAATAACTGCCTCAGTGAGCTATTTGAACAGTAATTCCGTGTTCTATAGTTATGTAATTATTTCCTTTTCATTCGATTTCAGTCGATAACTCTCGTGAGTGAGCGCTTATGTCTTTTTGATGTTAGGACTTGTTGTTCTGCTTGTGTCAAAAGGTCAATTTAGCGCTCAAGTGGCTTCGGAGTGTAGGTTTTGGTCGAGGGTCGAGTGTCGAGGGTAAGACGTCGAGGGTCGAGGGTAAAATGTCGAGGGTCGAGGGTAAAATGTCGAGGGTCGAGGGTAAAATGTCGAGGGTCGAGGGTAAAATGTCGAGGGTCCATTTTTTTCTTTTTCTCAGGGTCGACTTCTTTTTTAAATGCAAATTCTCGGTTTTCCCCGCTTTATTCGCTCACATGCCCGCATGTTGGTGAAAGCGTTCTTGCAGATGTTTCTTCAGACTTGCCGCTACAAGTTTTCTTATCGCAGACATTTGTCAATCAAACCTTTTGCTTCGCTAATTAGACTGCACGTGAAGGGAAGCAAAATCTTCTGTTTAACCGTGGAAATCACTAAAGTTAAACAGCAAACTTCGAAGCAAACTTGCCGAGTCTGAGTATTTTGGGCAAGAAAAGATTTTAATGTTTTGCTTTTATTCAATCTTCGGGAAAACCAAGATTTCTGCGGCATTTTCACAACCTATTTCTAGCGCTCACTTCACTAGAGTGCTTCGTGAAAGATCGCAAATGATATTCGACCTAACTTCATTTCGCTTCGTTTTATTGTGTTCCTATCCCTGAGTCTCATAAAAGTTAGCTGTAGTATAATGAGTAGCATGGAAGCAAAACTAGTAAGTGCTGGGTATAAAATCACGTCGGCGATTGCTTTTTCTGCGCTGGCAGCATATCGCAATGGGACTACCAACACTCCAGTTCATTGCCAGTTGAAGAACGCCGTGTTCAAAATCTTCGAAAAACACCAGTTCGATGAACGTAGAGTGGACTTCCTTTGGTTTCATATTATCTCAGACCAAAAGATTTTATTGTTGTTCTCATTTGTGTTCTCCTGTTTGAGCAAGATCCGCGTGCTTACACGCTCGATACGCTCTGTCGAGGAAACCTTTCTGAGAACTCTTGGCGAAAAAGCACAACAAATCTGCCACAGTTTTAGGGAATTTGATTTTGAAAAAGATTGCCCGAAATTTACGCCTGGAGTTTTCGGAAAACATTTTGTTTTATCCCGCTCCGCGCACAGGTCGAAAAAGGTGGGAAAATTCTCAGCACAACTGTGTCGGATTCTATCCACGTATCAGTCAGGAAAACCAAAATTTGCATTCTTTAAAAAATATTTCAACATGTATCACGGGAAAAAAATATTTCATTTATTTGCAGAAAAAAATTGGACCCTCGACATTTTACCCTCGACCCTCGACATTTTACCCTCGACCCTCGACATTTTACCCTCGACCCTCGACGTCTTACCATCGACACTCGACCCTCGACCAAAACCTACACTCGTGGCTTCGGCGTTGGGATCTCTCAGCGGCGCGGAATAAAAGATAACCAACATTTTATTTCACGGTTTTGTAGACTAAATATTGTTCTTTCTAATGAATAAAAAGATTTAATCGCCCGAGTTGTAGCAAATGCGTTTTCGAGCACCTCAAAACTACTAAAAATCTGGTCTCGGTAAACGAAAGCGTTGGAGATCACATTTCAGAAAGCTGTCAAAAATTTGTTTATACTTGAGAGACCTTGAAATTAAGTTGAGCGGGAGTAAGTTTGTTGCAAGGATTATGTTATGGTTTTCCGGGAAACAGCTTAAAAGTACGACGTTAGATTTTAGCCGATTTCCCCGGGCCGATCTGGTCTCGACGGTTTAGGTCGTCTTAAAAAATAAATATTTAACCAATCAACGTTTAATTATATTTTTGTTATCAGTGACCCAAAGGTATTATTTGAGCAAAATTTGAAAGTTTCGGGTTTTTACTATCTTGCACGACCCCAGTCGATATTTACGCGGAGGCGCTCTTAATGCCATTTCGTTCGAGCGCGGAAAGTTTGCCCCGCTTCGCGCGAACAAAACAATATTGTAACATGTTTTTATTTCGTGATGAAATAAAGTCTCCATAATACTCCGCGCAAGGGCAAATGTTTAGTCAGAGTACACATCTCGTCATCACCATGACCTTTCAAGTTAAAATCTAATTACCTTGCGTGACAGATCGTTTCCGCATTCCGTCACGTACAATATCGCAATTTTTTTCGTGAACTATTTCCCGATTCGGCTTTACTGAAAGTAAATTTATTTACTTATTCGAACGGATATGGATACTTTACTGATCACAACTGTTTCCTGATTCGGCTGAATTGTTATTAATTATTAATTATAAATCTGATCGTTGACCGATTTAGACTTTTACTGATTCGACTTTTTACCGATTCGACTATTTACTGATTCGACTATTTACTTATTCGACTACTGTTTCCCGATTCGGCTGAATGTGTTAAACCAATTAATGTATTTACTTATGCGATCGGTTATCGATTCGATACTTTACTGATTCAACTCACAACTGTTACCTGATTCGGCTGAATTATTATTTATTATTATTTACTTATTCGATCGTTGTGAGTAGAATCAGTAAAGTATCGAATCGATAACCGATCGCATAAGTAAATACATTAATTGGTTTAACACATTCATCCGAATCGGGAAACAGTAGTCGAATAAGTAAATAGTCGAATCAGTAAATAGTCGCATCAGTAAAGAGTCTAAATCGGTCAACGATCAGATTAATAATAATTAATAAAAATTCAGCCGAATCAGGAAACAGTTGTGAGTTGAATCAGTAAAGTATCCATATCCGTTCGAATAAGTAAATAAATTTACTGGTTTATCATTCAGCCGAATCGGGAAACGAGTCTAAATCGGTAAACGATCGAAGAAGTAAATAATAATAAATAATAATTCAGCCGAATCAGGTAACAGTTGTGAGTTGAATCAGTAAAGTATCGAATCGGGAAACAGTAGTCGAATAAGTAAATAGTCGAATCAGTAAATAGTCGGAGTCGGTCAACGATCAGATTGTTTGTAAATAAACAATAATTAATCATTAATAAAAATTCAGCCGAATCAGAAAACAGTTAATTGTGAATCAAAGCAGTGTCGAATCGGTAACATCGAATAAGTAAATACATTAATTGGTTTAACACATTCAGCCGAATCGGGAAACAGTAGTCGAATAAGTAAATAGTCGAATCAGTAAAGAGTCTAATCGGTCAATGATCAGATTGTTTGTAGATAAACAATAATTAATCATTAATAAAAATTCAGCCGAATCAGAAAACAGTTAATTGTGAATCAAAATAGTATCGAATCGGTAACCGATCGAATAAGTAAATAATCGGTAACAGTTGGGAATCGAGACGAATCGGTAAACGGCCGAATAAGTAAAAAGCTTAACTGGTTAACATTCCGTTGGATAGGGAAACAATTGCGAGTAAATCAGTAGAGAGTTGAATCGGCAAAACGTCGACTTTCAGTAAAAGGCAGTAAAGCCGAATCGGGAAATAGTTCACAAAAATAGCGATATTGTACGTGACGGAATGCGGAAACGATCTGTCACGCAAGGTAAATTGATTTTAACTTGAAAGGTCATGGTGATGACAAGAGATGTGTACTCTGACTACATTTGGTCTTGCACGGAGTATTAAGACTTTATTTCATCGCGACTTTTTAATTGTGAAATAATACTGAAAACGTTTTGTTATAAGAAGTGATATACTGATTAATAAAACCTTTACAGATCTGAATTGTTTTTGTTTTAATGTTTTGTTTTATGAAGCGAAATGTGATCTGTCTGGCTAACGTTGCGCTTTATGTATTTAGTCAAGGTAAATTTGTTCTTGAATCCTTAAAACTGGACTTAATAGGGTTCTGTAGTGGAAATAAACTGTTTTCAAGAGTTATTTTGGCTGTCCTATTTTTCATAAGTACCCCCCGGAATTGAATCGGTAAATGGTCGAATCAGTAAACATTCGAATCGGGAAACGCGAATAAGTAAGGAGCTTCACCACGGTCCATTCTAGTTTCACTTTCGATACTTTTAGAGACATTTCTCATGTTGCATCACTTCACTAATTGCTTTGGGGGTTCAGAAATGCCGTCTCACGATGACTGATGTTTATTGGAATTACGATATCTAACTGGTAAGCGATGTTTTAACTTTTGAGGACGAAGGCCTGGAAGGCCGACTGTGGTCCGGCGGCCATATTGGACGCGAATCAAGATAAGAGAGCCCGAAGAGAGATTGATTGTGCTGGCCAGATTTAGAGGCCGCAAACTTTTACGCATGCAACCACGAATCACCAAGAATGAACACCAATAGTGCACAGAGAATACCGAAGAAGGTATAAAAGTAGCATTCTGCTTCGTTCAGCCCATCGGAATGTGCAATCAAAGCGGTTTTTCAATAATGAAGTTGAAATAAAGTGCAATGACCGTGGACGATATACTGCAAAACGTAGGATCTGAAAGATCTAATCAGCGTTGAGAACGATATGAAGAATAACATGAGGTAGAAAGGCTGATACTACGCAAAAAATCTTACCAGGACAGTGGCATGATAGAGTCCAAACTGAAAGTACATAAGCAACCGTTGACAGCTGTTTCGACCTTTTTGGGTCTCTTCAGCACGGTGTAGCTAGAGCAGGACGGTTAGTCGGCCGCCTAACTAGAGCTTGACACAACACCGACCGCATAAGGTCACATGCAAAGCGCGTGAATCTCAAACTAATAGGTGAAGAACCTCAAGTATCATGTCCATGTATCACACAGACTTGAGCTAGAGATGCCGTGCTTAGCTATGGTGCCATAGACACAGCCCCAGGGGGGGTACTTGGATATAAAAATGACGGGGGGGTCCGACGGAGCTCCTAATATTATACCCAAAAAAATACCTGAGCCATAAATTTTATACCCAAAAAAATACCTGCTCCCAAAATTTGAAACCCAAAAAAATACCCAACTTTTTTTAGCCTCAAAAGATACCAGCATACGCATGATGGCCGTCCCATTATGTTTCCGGAAAAAGGCAGTATCTTGATGATCAACTTAACCATTAACGTTTCAACCCCAAAAAAATACCCACAGATTTATCAACCCCCAAGAAAATACCTGGTAAAATGTTCAACCCCAAAAAATACTTTTACTACAAATTTCATACCCAAAAAAATACGTCGGACCTCCCCGTCATTTTTATATCCGAGTACCCCCCCTGGGGACACAGCGCGCTAGAGTCGTGCTAGAAGTCTGACCGGCCTAACAGATAGCCAGAATTTGTGCTTGATATGATTTGCTAATTTGTCAAAGGGGCCGCAGCGCGTTTGAACCCGAAAACAGGACGCTTGAGCATTGAGCCGTGCTAGCAAACAAAATTTTGACTTGTCATTCAAAGTGAGCTGAAACATTCACTGCAACATGAGCCTCGGCTCCTTTTCGAGTTCGATCTCTCAGACACTGGCTAGCTTGTGCGCCCGGCTCTATTCCGACGTCTTGTTCGACTTCTATTTTGCTGCTGCCAGATAAACAGTAGAGTTAGGATGATAATAAAGTCTTCCATGACCAGTTGTCTGTGTTCTGTAAATCAGGCAAGCTGTAGGTCATGACAGACACATGACATCTCTTTAAGCCAAAGCCAACCAAAGCCGGCACCCCGCAGGTTTCACAAACGTCACATGTTCCTATTGGTTACTGTTGGTTTTTGCTAGATATAAAAGGAAGGAACATTATCAACGAATAAGTGTATTTTAAGAAAATAAGTGTATTTCAAGAACAACGAAATGTATTTAAGAACACTGAAATCCAATGTCCCTTCTCGGCTTTCGTACCAGACACACGGTGACTCGTGCCTGTGTGTAGCGCGCCACACATAAGAGAGCACAACGCTCGAAAAGGATACTAAAGCTTTTTCCTACCACTCTGTGTTCTTTGTCAAATCCCAAATACGGTTTTAAGGGAAAACTAGTTGTGATTCTAAAAGTGCAGCAAATATGGGGAGTTCATCTCACATAGGAGCCAAAATACCTTTGGACAGTTGGCTCATGGCGCTGTCGATTCTCTTAGCTGTGGTGCTGCTGCTGCGCGTCAAGTTTCACAAGAGATCAGATCAAGTCGCGGTGGAAGATATGGGAAATCGTGTGTCCGTACCAGTGCAAGAGACGCAAAAGCCCGCATTGGACAAGGGACATCGAATTCAATACTCCGTCTAGTTTGCTATACGGGGAGTAGTGCGTGGAGCCTTACGGGGTGCGTAGCTGTGCTACTAAGAGACCACGCACAGAACAGGACATACGTCTGGCGACTGTGTTCTTTGTACATGTTGTAAGCAAATCCCAAATACGGTTTTAAGGGAAAAACTAGTTGTGTTAGTAAAAGTGCCCAGTGGATATGGAGAGTTCATCTGATATAAGAGACAAACTATCCCCCGGTGGTCTAGTTTGCTATAACGGGAAGCGTGCAAAGCCTTCTGGGAATGCAGACATTGAAATATTACGTACAGCCTGAAGAAATAACGTTTTAACCTATTTTCTTTAATCTTGATTATTATGTCAATTTTATAGTTTCCTCAATTAGCGTTAAAGCTAAATAATCCTACACTCTTAATAAAGTGATTACTTTTATTATTATTATTATGCCATTTTATAATGCGAGTGATCAGAATGTTATTTTAATCACTGATGAACATGCACCAGTACCCGACAAAAAATAACACACTTTTACACGTAAAAACAGCTTTCCAAAATAAATGATTTCGACGTCTAAACTAACCCAGCTTCCATGGTCTCCCTTTGTCTACGCTGCCATAGTGTAATATTCCTCCCTGTGTATTGTTATGATAATTAGAAAGATGGAGGAAATAACATCAACCTGATTCAACTCGCAGGGAGGGTGGGTGGGTCGACAACCCTTTCTCTTTCGCTGCTTGACTGAATGACAAGGGGGATTGTTAGGATAATACTTCTTTTATATTACAATCCCCAGGGAGTCTATTACCAATGCAAATGGAGTTTGCATAGTGTTGCTGTTTCAGAGGAAAAAGTAAAATGTCTTTACCGATGTTATTATTAGGCTTCGTTTCCAGCCGTGGTGGGGTCATTTCTGAGGATCACAGGCTCCGAAAAACGGCAAATTATGACCTTCCTTAAGAGTATGGGGTGCCAAATGTAAAAGTATTTATATGTAAGTATTTTCATTATATGTATACATTTCCTTTATATGCCGCAAATGCCTTAGGTAATAAAAATTGTTTAGAGATATAAGCAATAGGGTGTAAAATGGTTTCAATACGGTGTAAAATGGTTTTTGGCATATAACCAAATTAACGAATGTGGTTGTTTGCTAAATAACCAATTCTCTGATATGACTTACTATCCGCAATGGTTTTATGGTGGTTTATCGTGGAATCGAGGCTGGCAGTACCGAAACGAGGCTGTATAAGAATCCAAGATGGCGAACAACATGGAAGAAGATAAGGTATTGACGTTATCTATTTTATTTGGTTCTCACGAATTCGACATGTTCTATGTTTTAGTTCCATACTTGAAGGATGTTTTGGCTATTTTTTTATGTGTGCTTTTAAATAAAAGTAAATCGAATTTTCAATAGAAATAGACGCTGCTACTTTCGCGACGGTGCGGATCTCATTCAGATGAAAAAAAGAAATCGCTGCAGTTCTTAGTTTGCTGTACCCATCCACAACGCTTTTATGTTTCGTCTCGAATGGCCAAAACGGGCGAGAATAGGAGAAACATGAAATGGAGTTTATCGAAGCTTGCGGTAACGTAACGTACAGGTACAGCAAGCTGGGCCCCTCATAGCCTGCGTTGACAGAGCCGAACTAAACCTGGGTTGAGTTGAACTAACCCAGGTTTAGTTCGGCTGTCAACGCATGCTAGGTCCCTCACAGGAAAAAAAAAATTAAGATTCAAGTGATTACACGGCGCCAGTTACAGCTCCAGGGGCACCCAACGATCATTTTCGTATAAATGTCTGTACATGGATAGCGCTACGCGCGAGAGCTGAAATTTTCGCTTCAGAATTAAAAGCTTTAATTTTCGTATAGAGCGGTTTTCATATGACTGTAGTAAACCAATCACAAAGTAATTACACGAATTCTGAACAAAACCTATAGGAGTAGTTACAGTCACCTGAAATCCGCTCTATAGATCAGATAGATTATAATTATAACAGATTACTTTAGACACAGAACCAATCCTTTTCTTCTCATTTGAACATTATGGTCGACATTGAATAAATTCACAGCCATTCTTGTCAAGCCATAGGCTACGGGAAAAAGTTTTAAAAATAGTTAAATCGCTAAGTTATTGTGATTAGATTCTCGGTTTTGAGGGGACGGGGACAATTTGGGTAGATTTTAGTAGAATGGGAGTGAGTGTACATATTTTTTGAGTGACCAGTGGCTTGAAGTTCAGACCCAAATTGCCCCCTCGAAACCGAGAATGCAATCACAATATACACACCAATCATAAAATAGCTATTCTTTATTTTGTTTCTTTAAATAATTAAGACATTTTTCAAACAATTCAGCTATTTTTCAAACTTTTTCCAGTAGCCTGTGAGGCCTATGGTCAAGCTTTCATGGGGTGTCGACCATTTAAGGGAGCTGCTTGCAGAGCAGAGGCATCTCTAATTTACAATGCTCATCTGAAGAGAACAAATAATCTGTTATTAGGTATGCCTTAAAGAATAACTCTGTTTTATTATCATACAGGAACAAATGATGGACAAAGTCTCCTCAACCCCAGCAGTATTGGTTTAAACATACAGCTCGTACTCGTACAGCCAATCAACTCAACTTAGTGGGAAGCAGAAAGAAATCAAAGCTTGGTTTATCTACAAGTCCTATGTGTCTAAAAAGGCCAAGGAAGACATGGCAATATTTCCAAGCAAACTCAATAAACCACTGTCTTAGTTCCTTGGAAACTTGTGGTGTCGCAGTGAACCATGCTAAGAGGAGTTCGAATGGATGTGACCTATGAAGGATAATTAGGCCTAGGGCAATCGTCAAATTACAGTCGCATTAATGCATTTATAACAATATATTTTTTGAAAGTGTAATGAGTCGACATCTTAATTAATACCTTAAATGGACACAACTTGAGTTCGATGTACCGGTATGCCCTAGTCCTAAAAATATTAAATTTCAAACGCTGAATTTGATACAAAAACGATACATGGTACGACAGAACTAACAAGCAAGCCTTGTAATTTACTTGGTTTACATGATAACGTTGCTGCTAAACACAGCTTTTTGCAAATCTAACTTTGAAAAAATTGGCGAGTTACTTGACGTAGTAATAAATTTTAACGTAAGACCTAAAGGAAGACATACGGAGTACATTCCGAAGGAAATTAGCATAACTCTATTATTTTGAAACAATAATGTCACGTCATCTACGTGACCACCGGAAAACGACAAGCGATATTTGACTGAGAATATGAATGAGTTATTTCGAAATTTATGGGAGAATGCGAGAACCCTAGAAGTCTATGTTGAAATGTTAATTTGGGGCTGAGGCTTAGGGGGACAAAACAATATAAAAGCATCATTTCCAAAATTTCATATATCGAAATTGATCATGGGTCTATATGCTAAAGGAGTAACCACTGGTGATTATTTCAATAGCGCTGCGCACAGATTATAAAATCAGATCACGAAGACTCAGCAACAAACAATTGACCGCTCCCGCTTCATTGTTCTACTCCCTAGTTACTGTTGCTACGTCGGACAAGCCAAAATGTTACTTTGGCATAGAGCATGAAAAATTACACCGATTGCAGGAAAGTGTTAGAAGTTTGCTCATAGTATATGGGGTTTATATTTTCGTCACGAAAGCTGAAGAATTCATTCAAAATCTTCAAATTTCAAGTTTGTTGCTCGGACATTTTGAATTCCATAGTGAAAACTGCCCATTGTTTGGTAATTAATTAAAGCAAAGACGGGATCGGTCTATGCTCTGAAATCCCATTCAGAAGGATCGCGCTCGTATACGAGCCAGGATAGGAGTACATACAAGCTAACTGCTATAATAAGTGGAAGTACCAGTTTACCAATTCATTTTGTATCATTCTTTAGAGAAAAAACTAAGAAAATGGGAGAAAAGTATATTTGTTTGTCGGAATTTTTAATCTGTGCGCAGCGCTATTGATTGACGCAAGCGTATCTCTGATCCTTGAACCGCCTCCTCTTTGTTGTGTACGTAGGACTGGGGGATAAAAAACTACAGCCCAAGGACTCACTAACTAATACCTCGTCCACGCCACCAGAAAACCAGAGGGCAACAACAAGCGTAATAAATAGATGCTAAGGTGTAGACCATTAGAAATTGGGGGAGAGGGGTGGCAATTCCAAAAAAAAATTCGTGCAAGGCCAATCCTTCCCCCCCCCCCAAAAAAAAAAATCTTACAGAGATTCAATAGAAAAAATAAATCCTACAAGCACATGGCTTGGGTTATCGTTAAAAAGATGTCTGAAGTAGTTATTCCAGCAACTTCTCTATCATGCATTTTTCTATCTTTTCTACTTCACTTTACTCAATACTTAGTAAAAATTTCGGCGCGCGAGATGATAAAACCTACAGGCTTTGTTTACTATACACAAAAACGGAATGTTGATCTACCCTTCAGTTTGAGGCTTGATGAAATGCGTTTATCAAAATGCGCAACGAAAGAAAAATGCGATACCCTCTATCTGAGAATGTTTTCTACTAGGGGAAAACGTTCAACAGCTTCATATCTTTTTTAACTCAACCAATGTAAATATAGCATAAGAAAATTTCTTGTACATATACATTCAGGAATAGGATTTGGCCTGTAGAAAACGCCACGGGAAAAAGGTCTTGCTCGATGCGCAGTTCTACCCTCTACCCCTCGTGGGTTTACCCTTTCCCACTGTCTATACTTCTCACTCTGACAAGTTTCGGTATGTACGTATAACGTGTATTACAAGATATTTTGTGCGTGTGTCTACGAAAAAAAAAAAGATCTTGCACAACCTGATCCCCGAAAAAATCATACGCAAAAAAAATTGCCACCCCACTCCCCCAATGTCTAATGGTCCACCCTGCAGATGATTAGAAAACGTGTCTTAACAACGACAAGTAGTTAGACGCTGAGAAAAAGTTTCTTAACAACACCATCGTCGAAAACGCGACTTAGTAAAAACAAGTGTAGTAGATAGAGGCTGAGAAAACGCGACTTAGCAACTCACTAACTAATACCTCGTCCACGCCGCCAGAAAACCAGAGGGCAACAACAAGCGTAATAAATAGACGCTAAGATAATGCGGGTTAAATCACTCGTTTCAGAATTATTTCAAGTAGTCTTTCAGAGTCTATAGAAAGTGGTTATATTGTTCGCTCGAAACACCCATCGTGCAAACATGAAGGTACCTTTCTTGTCTTTCTCTGTTTCTCCAAGTGTGATTGGCTACCGACTGATTCCTCTTCTGTCCATTTACGGCCACAGCCATTTCGTGATTCCAACCATGTTCCTTGCATGGAAGCACGCCGTGTGCATGTGGACGCTATACAAATCGCTGTCTTCGCCCAATGAGATATTGCTTTGTCCACGTGGGCAGTACGTGACCGGCTGTAAATACTCAGAAATGTGCAACTCCGCGCATTTTTCTCTTTTGTTGACCGTCGTCACGCAGTGAACATGATCTTGGCACGTGCTAGACGCATTTTCCGCCAATGGTGTTTGACCTTTTGAGATTTGGTGGAGCGCTTGTTCACGTGGACTACCATCAGTGTTTGTATAAATTGGGGAGTGTGTGGACCAATTTATTCAAGCATGCAGGGGTTTCAATATAAAGTTGTGAAGTAAATACAGTCTACTGATAGCAGCAGCGCTATATTTCTGGAAGTAGGCGGCTTGGTTTTTGGGTCCTGGCGAAGGGCGTAAGGCCTGGCCTTCTAGGAAGTACGGGCGCATGTATTCCCCGTAGCAGAAAGGGGTTTTTCCTGCGTTTAGAGACTAGGGTTTGCATATCTTTTGATGATACTTACCATATTCATGTATTCTGTTGCTTTAATAATATTGAAGTAATAATGAAGTTGCCGGCGGTCAGCGATACAGTTACTGTGTTCCCCATTCCAGCTCCTCTCAAACTTTTATAAGGTAGCACGTATACGGGCCTTTATGTATCAGTCAATTCCAGCGGTGTGACCCCCCCCCCCCCCCCCCCCCCCGGGCATTTGGTCATTTCTAAAAATAAAACTGAAAATTCCCCGCCCCCGGGCTAGCAAAAATGCAGAATACCCCACGGCGGGGAACACAAAAAGCGGAAAAATGCACCACCCCCGGGACTTGTTTTTACTAAGTCGCGTTTTCGACGATGGTTGTTGTGGTTCCGGCTACAGTTATTTTCATGTCCCGCTTTGCATTAATTAACTGGCAACACATAATAATTTCTAAATAAAAAGCAAAGATATAAATACGATTTCAATGAGAATCACTGCAATTGAAATTACATACATATCCACACATAAAAACAACTTATATAAGGAATCGGTGTGTTCTGTAACAGAAGAATGGTACTACGAGATCTGGAAAGCGCTTTTGTTAGCACGTCGAAAATTAATTCAGTTTCTGTCCCTTTAAAATTCTTTGTGCTTGAATTTCCGTGGAAACACAAGGGATCAGCTGTCCAATTGCTATAAGTAAATGCTTTTACCCTGTGATCATGAAGAATGTCTTTTATCCTTCTCCTAGTGATCAAGTGGCTATGTGTGAAAATTAGTAAATTACTTTTTCCTGCTAAATGTGTTAGCAATGGCTAGTAGAGTTATTTTTAGTCTCAGGTTTCATAACGATTTAATTTTTTTCAATAAGAAAAGCGTCAAAATAGCTCAAACGTGATACGAAATCAAAGTTTGAACATATGATAATAATAATTTTCTTACGTGGTAGCAATCGGGTAAATAATTATGACCTAAAAGTGTCCACTTTTTCATTTTAAGCTACTCGTTGTTATTTATAAAACTGTTGTCTTAGATAACGAAACAACGAAAGACAGCTCGGTCATAGAACTTTGCATGATTATATAGAACTTTATATTGAACTTTGCACTATGGTGTTTATGCAAAACTGGTGTAGATTATTTTGCAATCAAGCCTATCAGTATTTAAATCTGCCAGTGAAACTTTGAGCATGTTGTTTGTCCACTTTCCAAAAATTTGCATAAACTGAAGAACCTGAAGTGGTGCAACTATTCAACGAAACTCCTGCGTCTTTAAAGGCTACTACTTCGATCGCCTGGCACTACTCAGTTACTGCTTACCATGGGGTTGGTGATATTACAATGCCTGAGGACCTGCATTTAGACATTTTTCTGTTTGATAATAATGGAAATTTAGCGACATGAGCAGATGCATCAATATACACACATCAAATGTAGCACAAGAACTAGCGTTTTTTTTTTCTGTACACAGTTCTCACACTGTGTTAACTACGTTGTCATAAGGGATAACAATGTAATTTCAAATCAAATTGTGAATTTCAAGATCATTTAGTAGCTAAGCGATGTTGTCCTAAACTGGTGCCCAGGCTTCGCTCGGTCATATAATGTTTTGAGCTATATTTTCCTGTACGAGCAACATTGAAATCAAGAAACAAAATCTGAACTATGGTTCTGTAAAGGACTTAAACTTTGGCTTTTCACTAGCAAATCCCCCCCCCCCCCCCCCCCCCCCCCCCTCTAGATAAATAATGACTGGTCGACCCTTAGTCCGTTAGAGAAAGTTTGCAAATTATAAATGATAAACAATCCGTATATTATTAAACTCTAAAAAAGTAAAGTACAGCCTGTGGTTAGTATTGTAAGCCCTGCACCCCGTGGTTCCGGTTAGTCCTTATCCGAAAAGACGCGAAGGTCTAACCATTTGCAGATGTTAAAGCAAAGGTAGCACCTTCTCCTCGATTATTAGAAAAAGACCCTGAGTGTTGGCCCGGCCAGGGTTTGAACTCCCAACCTCCCGAACATAAGCCCGGCGCTCTACCACTGCGCTAACCGGTCGTCGGTGACTCTATGAAATATGCTAGGCATGCATTTGGCGCAGATGGCTTGTTTTTGTGGCTGTCTACTAAAAAATGATTTAGATCCTATAAGGTAAAATGACGTCACAGTCGTACAATAAATACTTGTTCCCATTGGTTGAGGCCTTAAAACTTTATACGAGTTACCCATGTGCCAGCCGTACGGTCACATTTATAAGAAAGGAAGAAACAATAAGTCTAACCAGACTCCAGTGACTCTTGTGTGTGTAGCTGCGCCACATAAGAGAGCACAACGCTCGAAAGGATACTTAAGCTTTTTCCTACCACTCTGTGTTCTTTGTAATCAAATCCCGAAATACGGTTTAAGGGAAAACTAGTTGTGATTCTAAAAGTGCAGCAAATATGGGGAGTTCATCTCACATAGGAGCCAAAATACCTTTGGACAGTTGGCTCATGGCGCTGTCGATTCTCTTAGCTGTGGTGCTGCTGCTTCGTGTCAAGTTTCACAAGAGATCAGATCAAGTCGCGGTGGAAGATATTGGAAAACGTGTGTCCGTACCAGTGCAAGAGACGCACAAGCCCGCATTGGACCCGGGACATCGAATTCAATACTCCGTCTAGTTGTACGATTGAACTAGCCTTGGGAGGCCGGTGCGTAGCTGCGCTAGTAAGAGACCACGCACAGAAAAAAAAACGTCTTTTGTGTTCTTTGTAAGCAAATCCCAAATACGGTTTTAAGAGAAAACTAGTTGTGTTAGTAAAAGTGCCAGTGGAAATGGGTAGTTCATCTGACATATGAGACAAGCTAAGCTATCCTCTCCTCCGCGGTCTAGTTTGCTATACGGGGAGCGTGCAAAGCCTTCGGGTACTCTAATTAATAAACTAAATAACTATGGGAGTGCAGACATTCAATTACGTACAGCCTAAAGAAATAGCGTTTTAACCTATTAAAATAGGTAGTTTTTCTATAATCTTGATTATTATGTAAATTATTTTATAGTGTCCTCAATTAGCTGCGAGTGATCAGAATGTCATTTTAATCACCAGTACTTGACAAAAAATAACACACTTTTACACGTAAAACGGCTCTCCAAAATAACTGATTTCGACGTCCAAACTAACCCGGCTTCCATGGTCTCCCTTTGTCTACGTTGCCATAGTGTTGCTGTTTCAGAGCAAAAAGTAAAATGTCTTTACCATGTTATTATTAGGCTCCGTTTCCAGCCGTGGTGGGGTCATTTCTGAGGATCACAGGCTCCGAAAAACGGCACGGCTGGAAAACGAGCTGGAAAACGAGCTTAATGCTTTTCATATTCAGCTGCATTTTAATATGCGCCCGCGTGTTTTCTTAAGGGTGCAGTCATTATTTGTGGGGGCGGGGCGCAGTAGTGTTTTACACTTTATATTTACATATACATGTCGACAAGGTTAGTATGGCTAACAGACGGACTCCTCTAGCTTGGTCTCTTGCGTGATCCGCACATTGGCATCACGCTAGCCCAGTCGCAGCTATAAGTCCCACATGGGTCTTTGCTGTGGTTTAAAGCACTTCGATTTTCGAAGTCGCCTCTGCAGTTGTTTTGCCGATGAAGTTTACTGACAACTATGGCAAGAAGTAGAGAGGATACTAATCCGCTTAACTCTTAACACTGATGCGATAACAAGCTTCCCAAGCGTCATAATCAGTAACACGGAGAAACCGACTAACAACAGATTAATCAGATTCATTCTTGATACTGCTTTATCTTCATTATGGAAATATAGGAACATCATATTTCATGATGATCCAACTAAGCCCAATAACATTATTGATTATTTCCACAAGAACCTCGCAATGTTCATTCAAAGAGACTTTCAGATTCATACATATAAACATAGTCACAAAAGTACCTTTTTGTGGTCACGCAACGGAACGCTGTGCCATCTCAATGGCGAGAATCTACGCGTGCATACTCGTCCAAGAATGTAAAGAAAACCTTTTAAAGATCCATCGGTTAGTACTTTATATTTAGAAATATGTACATATAAATTATACCTCTCTCCTCTCGCTACACCTCAAAATGATTGTACAATTACTGTAGCTTGATTTCGGGATAAATTGTAATAATGATTTCGAGATACATTGCAATAAAGTTAAGTGGAAAGAAGTAGCCAACGGCTCCCTGGCAAAAAATAGGTGTTCTTAAAGTGCCAGCAAGGAAGGTCCTTATTTCTTCAAAAATGTTTCCCAGGACATCTCCATTTTAATTCCCCGTATTTTCCCAGGACGCCAAGTTCTTAAAGTGCCAGCAAGGAAGGTCCTTATTTCTTCAAAAATGTTTCCCAGGACACCTCCATTTTAATTCCCCCGTATTTTCCCAGGACGCCAATTTTTTACTGCTCCTCCGTATATCCTTGAGAATTTTTCCCAGGACGATCGAATTTTGCTTACCCTAAAAATTTTTTTTAGGATGCAAAAAAACTTTGTTTCTGCCTTTTTATTCGTTGATAAGCGATAGGTGGGCCAAATGTCACTCGCTCGCTCATAACTCAAGTGTTAGTATGATAGAAACAAGTTAATATCTCTAGAACGGAACATGATGACCAAACTTTGGGTATAGTTCTCTTCGAGGCATGGGAGGACGTCATCGCAACTAGAACCTTGGATAAAAGGTATCCAAGATTTCACCAAGGCACTCGCTGCCTTTGAGTCATGATGCCTTGAAAATTGTTGTTCTTTTAAAAAAGCATTTGGGCAGGCCGTCATCGCAACTAGAACCTTGGATAAAAGGTATCCAAGATTTCACCAAGGCACTCGCTGCCTTTGATTCATGATGCCTTGAAAATTGTTGTTTTTAAAAAAGCATTTGGGCAGGCCGTCATCGCAACTAGAACCTTGGATAAAAGGTATCCAAGATTTCACCAAGGCACTCGCTGCCTTTGATTCATGATGCCTTGAAAATTGTTCTACTTTTTAAAAAGCATTTGGGCAGGCCGTCATCGCAACTAGAACCTTGGATAAAAGGTATCCAAGATTTCACCAAGGCACTCACTGCCTTTGATTCATGATGCCTTGAAAATTATTCTACTTTTTAAAAAGCATTTGGGCAGGCCCCATAGATGTTCGCTCATGTTGAGGATTTTTCCTTGAGAAAGTTTTCCCAGTCAGAGGAAATGTGCAATTGCTTCTTACCTTTGTTCCGAGTTCTGTGTTCAGTCGAATCCGCTTGCAGTTAGTTGGTCAAGATGGTATCGCGCTTAGTTTTCGAAGAAAGTTTCGATCTTTTCTACTCCAATGCCCTTAGAAAAAAAGGCATCTGTCCCTTGCGTCTTTACAAAATCACGCTGAGTCACACACTTCTGTTTCCATCATTTTGCATTATAGATCGGATTTCACATAATCAATCCTACGCGTTTTATTTATAATTGTTGTAATCACGTTGCGGCTGGTTTCACTAAATTCTCAACTCCTTTTAACCAACAAAATGGAATGAATTATAACAAATAAGTCATTTTTATATGGTTTGCTGCTGTTTCATTCTAATTTGCCTGATAAGCGAGGGAAAAAAACAAAGATAAAACAATCCCAGCAACGCCTGCCGTCCTCAGAACTTCATATACCAACAGTTGAAGGTGAGATAAACAGATACTGGAAAAGTGCCAGAAGTGCTGAACACATAAGTCCCTGTCCACACTAACGCGTTTTCAAAAGTATTCGTTTTCAAACTTATACGGATTCGCAGCGTGTTAGTGAGGAAGGGAGATTCGGAAGATTAGCTCCAAACAAGCGGTCAGGTTTTAATATTTGATGTTGGCGTAAATCTCTCTCAAATGAATGGTACAGTCGACCGTCCACACTAAAATGATATGTATACGGGTTCGTTTTTATTCATTTTCGATAGCGTTGTCAAACTTATACGGATTCGATGAAAACGATCAGCGTGTTAGTGTGGACGGGAGACATAAACGTATAAAAAGTATACGGATTCAAACGAAAACGCGTTAGTGTGGACAGGGTCTTAGTGAGGGGCCGACCATTTAACTCTTGGGGGGGGGGGGGGGGGGGGGGCTTTTTTGTAGAAAAAATTCCTGCACGGCCCGAATGGCCGAAAAAATTTCCTGCACAGCTACAAAAAATGATGATGACTAAAACCCTTCTTTCTTATTGGAAAAAAAATTCTCAACGCATAATAGAGGTATAAAAAAAAACATTGCACCAACAAAAAAGCCCCCCCCCCTCAAAAGTTAAATTGTCAGCCCCTAAGTCAACTCCAAAAACAATTGGTTGCCAAGATGATTTTACCGAAACACCAATGGCAGCAATGGCAATAGAAATCCCCATACACTACACCTGCTGTAGAACTCTGTTTGCAATGGTGTAGCACATTATATTGAGTTTAATACTCTACCACAGAGGTTACTGTACTCGAATCTAACTTACAGTTAATCTAACTCCACTTGTTCTTTTATGCGGATGTTTACAGTATTCGATTTCTAAAGCCCCTTAGACCTAGAAATCGAATATGGTTCTTTGAACCTGGAAATTGAATTCTAAAAGTAGATGTCCACCTTGTATACCATCTGTTTCCTCATAGAACTATCCCGTTCAACAGCTCATGTGCCATCTCTATTCTTATACTCGCCATGTGGTTCTACAACAGGGGCAATTAAATTTGTTAATGTTATGCTGAATAAACATATTTAATTTGTTTTTTACTATTCAAAAGTTTTAAAATGATATATAATACATTTGCCTGACTTAAAAGCAGACGAAATGACAACACTTTTGCCAAAAGACCCCTTGAACCTTTCCCCATCTGTACCTTACATGTAGATTTTAAAGAAATTGGGGTTTTTGGCAACATCGATGAAATGCCGAAATGCTCAAAATTCTGCTGTTCATTCTTGCACAATTCATTCCCATGTTTTTTTTATGCAATTAATAACATAAAAAAATGACGCAGGTTCCTGTTCAATGCAAAAATTATAATTCTGAACTATTCTGTAAATAAATATTAATCCCTCGTTTCAATTTTAGAGCGTTAAGATATTGAGAGTTTGAAGAAGACACGGTTCGAAGTCATGCATAAAAAAAAATGCCTAAAACGTTATCAGATTATAATTAAACTAGACTGTGCGATTTGTTTTTTTTTTTACTGTTTTTCTTTTTCATTTTTTTTTTTCTTGCCTTGGCCCAGCCTACCTCAGTGAAGTTCATGCTTCTGTTTGCAAGAAGATACTTTGTGAACTATAAGACAAACGAAAGAATATCCTTAATGTGTCAAGTTTGTTAAGGAACGGAGGAAAAAGGAGCACAATTTCAAAGTTGAAACAATGTCTGGCTGTTTATTACATGACAGTACAAAACCTTTTGACATTTGACCTCTTGCAAAGTTCTTGAAGCGGGGGAGGGGGGGCAGAATAATTTTTTTTTGGGGGGGGGGGGGGCATCACTTCATTTTGGGGCGAGCGAAAGGGGAATCTCTCAGAATAGAATATCATCTATTAAAGGCAACTCGCGCAACGAAGACACTACCTTCGCACCGTTCCCAAGAACAAGTGTATCTTGGCGAGGAAAAACAAATCTACCAATAATAATAATTTCGTCATTTTGGCGCGCAATTGCGTGTATGAATAATAAAACCTACAGGATTTGTTTTCTTACATAAAAAAACGAAATGTTCATCTACCCTTTCTCTAAGGTGATGAAATGCGTTTATCAAAATTCGCGCAACGAAAGAAAAATGCGATCCCACTTATTTGTAAATTGTCTTCTACTAGGTCAAATAGGGGGCGGGGGGGGGGGGGGGTCACGAAAGTGTTTAACTGCTCTGAGGGGGGGATCATGTTAATCATGCATTGTACTTATAGAGGAGGATCACTGCATTTTGACCCTGTACTACCCAAAATCCTCCGACCCCCCCCCCCCCCCCCCCCCCCCCCCTCAGGCGATAAACAATGACTGGTCCCTTAGATCCTAATCAACTTATATGCTTTTTTTTTCAAATAAAGATCCATACATACCGCGCAAACAAACACGCCACATTCCCACCCACTCTTTTGTCGGGGTATCTCCTGATTCATTAATCGAAAAAAAAAAACGAATGGTCAGTTGAGTACAAACACAATGTTTAACCTAGATCCTGAAAATAATGTAAATATCGGCGAGTAGTCCCTATGCGTTATCCACAATGCTTTCAAATGTTATATTCACCTATAGATAAATACAGCAAAATATGGAGAACGTCTCGAAAATATATCAGCGCGCTGAATCGCTTGATTAATTATACTAACATATAACTTATATTATCAATGACCATCGTTCCATGTCGTCCCCTTCCAGCATTTGCGTTATTTTGCAAGGGGCTGTGGATCTCGCTCTCTACGAGGCCTTTCCATGGGAAAAGTTAAAAAATAGAGAGTTGCAGACGATTAAAAAATTTGCTTCGGATGCTAGTTCCTATTACCTTACTATTTCATGAAGCTATTTTGTTTATTCATGCACAAGCCTGATTGCATTATAGGTTAACACCCAGCCGCAATTACCTTCTGTGGTTCTGGCTTACAAAACGCCCAGTTTTCTTTGAGAATCTCTGCCCTCTTCTTCTCTTGGGCCAATTTGAGTATCCAAATCCTAGTAAATAAAAGTTAGTAGTCCATTTTTCCATAAAGAGAGTGATGATACACGTACTCTTGACTAACATACTAAAAATCCTCCAAAAGCTGACAAGAACGATTAAATTGACGTGTGTGAAAACGTGTGTGATCAAGGTTTTTATGACAATTAAAAAAATATCCAAGCAGTCTGTCTGTCTAAGGCGATAGAGAGGGACAAAAATACAGAAAGTAACGGGGCAGGATCGAGAAGTCGTCCATAAGCAACATCTATAAATAAATAAATAAGGCCCTAAGGGTGTACCTTACATGGGTTCAAATACACCCCTAGAAGTCGCCAAAAATCAGATTAGAATGTACTTACCAAATATCATTCAAGCACTCTGTTCCGCTTTCCTGACCATAAAATGCGTCAAAGTGGTAGATTGTTTGCCTGGGAATATCAACAACCTATTTAAAATAAAACAGAAAGTCAAGTGGTTAAAAAGTTTTTTTTTAAACATTTCGATTTAAGAATTAGTCGCCGAAGCCGACGTGATTATCGGCGCATAGTCACCGAGACGTGTTTTAGTAGTATAATTGCCCAAAAATAAGAATGAGCAACACTACAGCTTCCCTCTTCACGCTTAAGTTTTACTGCTTCATGAATGCCCATCTGGAACTTTCTTTCCTGAATATTTTGAACATGGATAATTTCTTATATTCATTTCCCTTCCTTTTTTCCTCAATAATATTCATTACTCCTACATTTTTCGGTGATTTTGTGTTTATTTTTTTTCAAATTCTTAATCAAAAGGATTTTAGACCATAATTTATTATTCCTGGTCTTTTTCCTTTACTCAGCATATTTACCGGCTTCCACCCGTATAGAAAGACGAAGTTTCAAGACTTCAAAACAATTCAAGACAATTTATTTTTCTTGCTTGTAATAATTGTCAATGTATCTATGGCTAACTTTTATAACCTTTTCATTTCAAAGTTTTGAAACTTGTATCAAATGCTGAAAGTCAAGATATGATATTAACATATTGAAATTCCTCTTATATTTAAATTGTGCCTAACTGCACTTACAGCAAGACTCCAGTGTACTGATGCATCATGGTGCACCGGTATTATGATAAGCTCCTTGGTGAAGATGTCGTCAACCTGTGAGGAGGAAGGTTTTAAAAGAATGGCTACCACACCTGCCTTTCCTCATATTTATGGTTCATTCCTTTTACTACCCTGACATCTCTAGTGTTCCTTCCGTTTTGGTCAGAAACTTATAAGTGTGATTTGCGGAGGCGAAGCTTTGTCTATGATGCTGCGCAACAATTAACAGGAATAATCCAAAATATAACGTGACGTTATTATACTACTCCGTTTTTGAGGGCAATTTAGGGGCGGACCATCTGAACTTTGAAGGGGGGGGGGGGGGTAGAAGATTTCAACAAAAAAATTCCTACAGCCTCTCATAAGGTAAAAAAATATCATACACAACAAGCACCAAAGAAAAATATATATTTCATAGGACACTGGCCCGAAAAAAAATTCATACAGGAAGTCAAAGACCCCTCCCTAGGTTTGTCAGTTAACCCAGTGTAGACCATCTATCCTATTGAATAACAATAGATGTAGTTGTTAGTCCTCAGTCAAGACTAACAACTACACTTATGTATATAACATTATAATATTTTCTATTTGTGGCTTATACAATGGGAAAGTAAATCTAAACATACATCTCTATTTTAAATAAAACCTCTTCCGATACAATATATGTAGATTCACTGCTAGCTGATGGCCGGCAACTTCACTATTACTTCAATTTAACACAGTAGACTGTAAACGTTTCTTGCAGTTCCACAAAACACCATCTTCTAGATAAAACGAAACTGAGGAGCACTAAAATTGAATCACATATTTTACCTCTGTGTAATTTAAGTAAGTTCCGATTTGGAAAAAAAAATAAAAAAATCGTGCCAAGGCTAAGTATGTGAAAACAATTTCCTGCAAAGCTTTTTATAGTTGGAAAAAAAATTATTTGACTATTTGGCTAACGCAGAATTTTTTGTTTTGACTGATCAGATCTTCCAACCCCCCCCCCCCCCCCCCCCCCCTCCCCCTCTCTCTCCTCCTCAAAGTTCAAATGGTCCGCCCCTTATGGTTTGGGGCCTACACACCTTCTTTGTCCATCTTGAGACACCATCATACCCCTTTCGTCGTAGGTTGTCGTAAAAGAACACATCCATCCTCTGACATGTGCCCTATCACAACACCAAAATTCAACAATTAAATTATGAGTTCGTAGTCTAATTGTTTTAGTAGAACCCCTCTAGCATACTACCTTGCTTGAGGACTATATTTAAAAAAGGAATTTGGAATTAACTTTTTTTTTCTTATTGATGTTTGCCAGTCCAAACTTCTATAGGAAAACAATTGCTAGTAAACTTTCCAATGAATCCTACAGGACAAAGATTTTTTGTGCGAAAAACGGCAGATATTACTTTATCATTTACTTTAGTTATCAAGCAAATTAAAAGTCAGATCAGAGAGGCCAGAGCTTTTAAAAATATTTGCTTGATAATAAAAAGCATTTACGTTTGAGCATGGCTCACTAGTAAATTAAATTGATGAATAAATTTGACTGCAAACCCACTAAAACGGTGGCTTCGTTGACAACAAGAAAACAATTCTAAACGGGCGGATTAAGAGGGGGGCCAAGGAGGCCGCGGCCCCCGCATTCTCGGGAAATTTTCCCATACGTTTCCTTTTGTGCTGGAGGAAATTTGTTAATTTTCGTCCCATGTTTTCACTATCCGCCCCCCCCCCCCCCCCCCTTTCTGGAATTCCTGGATCTGCCCCTTCTAAGAACATCGCAGCATACGATCAAGCCACAATCATTACCTTTTGTGCCACCAACAGGGAAATGTAGGCATTTATAAGCTGCAATTGGCAAGTAAGTCATTGTTAGTGTATTAACTAAGTTGGCAATGTTAAACTTACAGCTGTTTCAGGTAACACGCGACCCAGCGCGTTCAAAACAAGTTTTGGCAGTTGGGTTTTTCTGTAAAGTCAATCAAACCACGTAGCAAATCAGGTCCTTGCTCAGTTTCGCCTAGTGCAGTGAATTGGCTTCTGTCGCGACATGTATCGCAAGGGAAGCCAAACAAATGCACTGGGCAAGGATCTGATTGGCTCACACGGATTGCGTTGATGGACAACGCAAGAAAAACCCAACTGCCAAACTCCACGAATCTGAAAACGTTTTTTATTAACAATTCCTTACAACTGTTCGAGTCACAAAATATGAGCTTGGGTCCCCTGTGGTTTCTTATGTTCTTTGTTTCCGTTGGTTTCAGAGCTTTTTGAGAATAAGAAGGAAAAATATATTACCTCGTCATTCAAGTGCTCTGTTCCTCGCAATTTCTTCATGTCCTTTCCCTTTAACTCAAACTTCTGAACTCTCGCCACAATTTCATTGTCGCTCTTGGAAAAAGCTTCTTCAACCTGTTGTAAAAGATTTTGAAAGCACAGTGGAATCAGAGATTATTGTTTTAACCCTTTATTTTATACGTGTGTGCACTCTACAAAACCTCAATGTTTCCCCATGATCGAATGATCGTACACGTTTACCGTGGCGCGGGCGCCATGCATATCTGGTCCTCCAACCAGGGCGATTACTTCTCCACTTCAGTATAGAGCAAAGTAATTACGCCAATTTTGGTCACTAAAACATTCCTTTGTTTCGCGCTATAATTAAAATACCAAACACCAAAGCAACCCTTTTTGAATTAGGTTTTTGAATTAGGAGAATGCGCGCGATCGCAAAGAAAAAAATCATACCAAATGGTTGGCCCTCTAAGGCTTAAACTACTCACCCTGGTCTTTTCTTTCTTAGTCAGTTGTCTCGTTGGCTTTTTGGGTTAAAAGAAATAAAATAACTTCATTAACCTACAGAGCTTAACTGGTTAATTATAAGCAATAGTCTAAGAGCCCACGATGCAGTAAAAGAGATCTTTTTCCTCCCGGAAGATCGTTGATGACGTCCCGTTCCGGCGCCGTTGAAACTGGCACAAAATTAGTAACAAGCACTATGTTTCATTATATGCTGGAATATAACATGGCTTCACAATTCTTCTTCAGCTAAACGAAAAAAATATATGTGGCACTGACTTAGGATTTGTTTGGAAGGTGGAAGTGGATAATGTAGCCCGTAATATAGGAGTTAAAGTCAAAGCAAGTCTATCAGTTTCCAGCAAGAAATTCAAATTTCCTACTTCTCAAGCAAATGTAGCCAGGAGAGCTAAACTAGTTACAGATAAAGCCACAGGCTCGAAAGTAACTTCAAAAGAAGGTATAGCGTCACCAACGCAGTTACTGTGAACTCTCTTAGAAACGATTGACCATTTTTGGTCACCCCCAAAACGCTATCACTTTATTTATTAATGAAATGAATAAAATAAAATAATGGTCCGTTCCATCTCAGCCCGCGCATTTCTGGAGCATTTAATTGCAGAACTTACTGAAGCGATGTCCGCTGTAGAGCAGCATGGATGATCGGCAAATGCCCTCGTTGGTAGTAGCTCTACCTGGTGAAACGATATACATCATGCTTTGGTCATTATTGTGGCATTATGACTGTAAATAAATTCGTTAAAAGACACGCTATATACAGGCATTCCATACCTCGATTTCTTCTCTTTCATAGAAGAGTAGATAACAGTTTCTCTGAAAGCATTTTCGCGCGTTAGAAAATATATGGTATTAACGACCACAACAACAACAATCATAACTATTTTAATTAATTAACAGTTAACAATTACTCTCCTTATTGATGCAACCAGTGGTCACACAAACAGAAAAGGCATTTTTTTTAAAGTGGCACTAGCTGTGCGAAATTCGAATGCTTCCTTTCTTTGAGAAATTCATTCCAAATAATTCCCGTTAGCAGTAAAAGTTATATATAGCACCACAAAATACATTTATTGTAACTTTTTGCGACTGAATTTGTCCTATGTTTACCTGTACGTCAGGGGATAAGCAGAAATTATTGTTACTGGTCACCACAGATCTATCATCGTATCCAACGTGTGTCATTGATGGGGCATCACTTGGCAGGCAAATTGACGTATCTAAAATTTAAGGAAAGATAAATAACAGATCAATTATGATTTCCCACGGGGGTTGTGCCGCCGAGGTCTCCAAAACCTGACCCTGTCAGAGACAAAAATACCTAAGAGAATATCCCCGGAAACTGAACTGATTGCTCGCAGCTATTGTATTCCAGCTACAGTTACTCGATAAACTATTATTTATTGTTCTTACTAATAAAAGATCGTTACCAAATCTGTAGATTAATGAAGTTTTCTTGTGCAAATGTCGGATTGAATCCGGACATCATAAGCCCCCCCCCCCCCCCCCCCCCCATAAGGATTGGAAACATTTGATTGAATGGAGTTCCTCCCTTCATTTGTATACTTCTTGGTTTTTAAGCATACAAGATGCTAACAGAACGGAACATAATACATACAGTGTCCCTTGCTCATCGAGGTTCCCTTGTGCACCTTACAGAAATCAAATAATAAAATAAAGGTGTTTAGAAAGCTACGCCGTTTGTAGCAGTGGCTTTAGATAGATAGATCTATTTAACCACGGTAGATTACTTTATCATAAGCTGGTTTACAAGTAAGCCGTGCGCTATCTATAATAATAATAAAATATCTATAAACTTTGATGGCTTTGATATGATTTGATGGCTGGTACGGGAAAAAGAAAAAAAGGGACAAAATAACACAACAAACGAAAGCGTAGTCCGCCACGTTCGGGCGTGCGCGTTACTAGCCTCGACTGAAGACCCATTACTGAGTATACACATCGCCAGACAAAGGCTAGCAGCAGTACGCAGCTGAAAGTCGCTGTCCACCTGTTTTCCTTTCGTGACTTAAACATATTTGTCATAAAAACAACAACAACAACAACACTGGTGTTCGGTTTAGTGCATTTTTTTGTATTACATGGTGCAGGACTATAGGCACGTTTCTCTTCTATTGTCAGGGTGCAAAGAGAGAGCTTTCGGAATATAAGATACATGCAATTAAGGACGTTTTCTTATTTCTTTAAGGCTGGCTTTCATATAGTCGAATCGGTCGTCCGAAAACCAGGCTTTACTTACCACAGTTCCGCGTAATAGGTAGTTATTACTAGAACCACCATATGTTAAATTACCCAGACAAATTCGCCTGCAAGAAACACATCACGCACCATTTCATCTAATAATGACAAGAACAAAAACAGCAGCAACAACAACAACAATAAAATAATGATCATAACAGCGGTATTTTAGCGCGTTTACACGTGCAGGCGAAGGTAAAATAAAGGTTCATAAAAAGTAAACGCCGTCTTCAAACTCTAAACATTTCACAGTCCATTGAAGAGAAGTAGGCGTGTTTCTGTTGGAAAAGATTAATCTGCAACGAAGTTCCAATTCAAACAATTTCTTATGCGAGGGACAAAGCCGCCATGTTGAATTCTTCCACAGAAAACTAAGAACTGAGTTCGCATTGCTGAAAACACCTTAGACATTTCACTGACATGTCACCATGCGTAATTTTCGCGCCAAAACCAAGGAGACACCACAGAGAGAGCAGTGCATAGTCAGGGCCAAACAACGGCGAAAATGCGCATGGCGCTTTGTTTCCAAACAATACGGTATTTCCTAGCCATTGCCCAACACCACCAACAACCCGTGAATTTAAAAAGCATAGATAAATAATATAAACGTCTGCAAGAGACAATGACGTCCGTTTCGTTCACGTCACAGAGTGACGGGTCCTTTTCTGGTATTAATAATATAATTCGTTATGCAGATAATTTTTACTCTTTTTCAAACTATTTATGTGCTTACCTTTGTGGAACAAGACATTCTGAACTTTTTGTACAAGAGCCATCTAGCTCCTGGCGGAACCTCTTCGCCACAACAAGAAGCGCACTTCCAAGGCTTACGATTCTGGATTTCATTGTAGTCTTTGTTGTTCGAGTGCATTTATCGCAGTATCTGCAGAGTACAATAAAAGCCGATTACATTGAATATTACATTAGTTCAGGGCTACTTCAAATCTAAAGATTATATATTCTAATATCCAAGTTGTTCGTTCAAGAAAAATTAATCATTTTGTCAAGAAAATAAATTAAAAGAACTCAACTCGGTCCCGATTTTCGGTTTGTGTCACTGCGGGTCAAGCAAAACGGTATATAGCATCTAAAAAAAAGCTTTGGTGTATGATATCATACTTTGCGTCGGCGTGTTCCAAGGTCACGTCTTGCATGTTTGCGGCAATGCACTCTTCTGTGGTAGAGCCAGGGGCTATGACGTCAATCATGAACTCCCCTACTGCAGTCAAGTTAAAGGAGGACTGCAATTTAACCATAATAACTCGGTTAGTAAAAGATTAGCTGTTTTTAAATTCCAACAGAATACAGCCTTCATATTGCACGCAAATTTTGCACGCAAATTTTTTACAGTTCAGCAAGTTAGTAGAAGAGAAAGGAGTAGGGCCTTACTCTTAAAAGGCCCAATAAGGGCTATAGGCCATTTGTCCTTGGCGTGTGAGAAATATAGTAATTTCATTTTGGTGTCAAGCTTTATAGATGGTAAGAGCTAACTGGGGACACTAAACAAACCATAAGGAAAGAACAAAACGAAGTGAAAAAAAAAAAATAGCGAGGAGACAAACCAATTGGCTATTTACAAAGAATAGTGGGCCCAGCATGGGACTCGGACCCTGCGGATTACAAAGCTGGCGCTCGATCAACTGAAAACTATTCTGTCTTCCCTGAACAAAGGACAATACTGGAGCCATATGTAGCTTCTAGAGCATGGTGCCCATGGTCGCACAATAAAAAACACCATTCGCATATATTGTAATCTAATTGATATGAAAGAAATCTTATTCACTTTTATGTAGCTCAATTAGTAATTACTCACAAGCAAGAACGAAACCTGAATATAGCAAAAATATTATCATACATTTGGTCTCTGCTTCGTTAGGCTTGCGCCTACAGCATTTCGATTATTTAAAAAAAGAAAGGGTTCTGTACCTCATCTCCGCACTCTAAGCATTGCCATTGATGTAGGATGCGACTGTTCATAATTTTTTCCACAGGCTAGAGGGAAACAATGTTACATGATGTACTTAAATATGTACTTAGCAACAACAACAGCAGAGGGAACATTACTAATGACAACAAAGTACTTATTTCCTCGCTAAAATATACATTGAAAATGAGTTAAAAGAAGCGTGCATCATTAATTTTTTTAGAAGACGATGAAACAATTCGATGGCGAATGATTTCATATAATATTTGTGTTTATAAATCGCATAATCATATTTTTATCACTGTGATGTTAAAACTATTTACCTTTAAACCAGACTGTTTGTCGCAGTTCCACACCAAAGACATAAATTCATGGGCGTCCATTTGCATAGACATACAGTTTGGCATGTATCTCTCCATTTTAGCCTGTAATCAAAAATGAAGGATCTGCGAACTCTTCTTTACAAATAGTAACCAGAGTGCGAAAGACTAGTGAACTCAAAAGTTCTGTATTCTTCCACCTTTTCGAGAAATGTTCTACTTTTTCCACATTTTCAAAGTCAGTACACGGAGAGGGAAGGGAATTTACAACAGTGAGGGATCCACATTAAAGAGAATCCAATCAAAGATCCAGGGGGTGTAAATCTTAGAACAATCGACGGCCAGTATGTGTCAGCCATTCGTTACTCCGGCTTTCAAAATTCTACGAAAATTGGAAGGTTATTTTTAACCCTGAAACCAAGCTCTAGTGATATTACGTCTAGGAAATAAATTATTTATAAAATTAAATATTTTGATAAGGTTAACCACACTAAAATATTCATACCAGAAATGGCGTAGGATCTACAGGAGCAATTTCTTTGGAGTGAAGTTTGGCGACCAGTTTTGCTAGCTCCGCGAGAATGGGATCAGTCTTTGCATCTAAAGAGGTAAAGAGCAGGCATTGCGTTTTTGTTTCAATGTGTTTTCTCAGCTCTTACATTTTTTTTTTCATGTATTAAGAGGTTGCTACGGAGACGATGTTTAAAGTGGTCAATGTTTTTCTTTTATGAATAGGCTAGGGCACAAGGCCGTAGCAGGGGGAGGGGCTAGGGGGCGCGAGCTTCTCTCCAATAATTGTGACAATATATATCTTTGTTTTTCTCTCTTGGACATCTTGAAGAGCACAAATTCGAGAAATGGCGACTGAGTGGATGTAAAGAAGTTTTATACTTTCAATTATGCATAAAAAGGCTGCTCGTAGCTCAATAAATCGTTCTATAGGACTTGTCTAATTTGGCAAATTCAGCGCAAAAGACAGGCCAAAACGCCTCAACTCAGTATCAAAGTCTACTTAAACGTAAATCGGTAGCTTGGTAGTTAGTAGCCAAATGTTAGTTATCGTTTCACTAGTGAACATTGTTAGGCCTTTTCACGTAGGGCCCCCAAATATTTTTGACCTTGCTACGGGCCTGATATGGTACGATAAGGCTAACATCCAGAGTGCTCAAACTTCATCAAGCCCATCCCCTTGTCCAGTTTTCCACGAACCGCCATTGCACGCGAGGCTTGCTTCGTTAAATACCGTCACGATACTAATATGGTTATTCATTTCTTTGTGCCACCGTGCGATAACCACTTAACTATTTTCAGTGGTAGTGACCATCTCGAAAGCCATGCGCTACTATGGTCACTACGTACTTTGCTTTTGTCTTTACATTGTAAATCTTTATTATAGTTGTTTTCTTTTTGTAGTGTATAACCTTGTTTGTAATGTAATATATATGTGCTAATAAACTGAACTGAACTGAACTGAACTGTACCATGGTCCTCCAGATAAAGATAACTTGTCTGACCGACAAGGGGCTTTCCTATTTTAACCAAACGGTTCTTCAATGCTGTATATACCTTTGATGCATTTGACGAGCTCTTCTATCTCACACATGCATTGGACAACAGAAGCAAACCAGCAGGAATTTCCGATGTTCGATATGCCTCTCCTGGTCTCCAAACGTTTGGCGCCTCTCTGAGCTTGCATCAGCACTGAATTAATTGTTTGCTGGCCTGCATTCTTGGTACCTGCCATAACAACGAAATTGGTTTGATTGGCGCACACGGGTTATTCCAAAGCATACGTACAAGGCACTTTAAATACATCAGTTATGAGGAAGGACACTAATTTGGAAAATGGTAAAAATATAACACTTACTCTAGTTAACATTTTTACTGCGAAAAAAATGGATAAGAGATTACTTCTGCCTTTTAAAATCAAAAATAAATCTACTTTGATAGTTACTTAGCAAAGCGATTTGTTCTTTCCTTAACTTTTAAGAGGAATCGTTAAATCCAAACAGATTCTCAAATTAAGGAGCATTGCTGGCTTTTCTTCTCTTCCACTGTCGCGTCCGAGTAGTTCGCCAGCATATTCGGAACTTTTATACGTTGTATTTAGACCTGAGTACTTTCTCTTTGGCATTCACATGATGACGTAAGTAAAAATAACGTTCTGCTGTATTTGGGCGTGAATGATGGTCAACCTACCTCTTAACTTTTTCTTGTTCCTCTTGTCGCAGTCTGCTTTCTTCTTTTTGGGAGGCGGGTTTGCGTCAAGGAACTCCGTGGCAAAAGGGTTTGTTTCTTCGGGCTTCGATGTTATGTGCTTTCTCTTGCGCCCAAATCGCGAGCGTGAGTTAAAAGACACTTGCTGATTGAATGCAGAGGACGGAAGCCACACATCATCTGCTGGACCATAGCCTTTGAATCGAACCAAATACTCGTACGTTTGCGTGGACTTAATCAGTCGTTGGTCGATGATATCGTCCACCTCGAACATACCGGGCTCTATGATGTCGACAGGCTTCGATTGTGTAGCACACACTTCATCATCCTTCAAGAGTTTGTATAACCTGCTGGAGGAATCTCTGGTCAAGTGCAGTTTTCCATCCTTTGATTCCAGTTGAACTTCACAAATAAAGTTGGCAACTGACATCCAAGAGGAGACCCGCACCTCATCGCCAGTGACAAAAACGCCTTCTTCCACTTTGATGTATGGCTGGCAGCGAAGGATAGCGTTCTTGGCATCGGAACTGGTGCTTATCAAATGCTCCCCGGTGTCTTTTCGCTGGATGATTAATACTCGCCCAACAGCAACCTCTTTTCTAGCCTTACACTTCCAAAAAGCGATATCTCTAAACTGGATAACATCATGATCGTGATTGGGTGGAGACATGCCTTTTATGTACTTGGAGGCCCAGTGCCGCTTGCTACGTTCCCTAGAAATATATTCTCGAGGAAGTAGCAAGGATATGGCTCTTTGATGTGAATGGGCGAGAGACTCCCATTCTCGTTTACTCGGCTGACGAACCACTTCTTGTCTGTAACGTCTTCATATTCATCTCCGTTGATGACGTCGTCGCCAGTTTTCTCGGTTACGTCTTCTGTTTCTGGATCCCATTCAAGTTCTTCATCGGATTTTAAACTGGCGACGACGTCGTCGGCAACCGATTCGCCGTCCTTACCTATCATGTATTTCAACCAACAGTCTTGCGTTGTGGGAAGGTCCTCCACACCATTCACTGTACAAATGTCGTCCGGGAGAGAAGATTCGTACGGCACTTGCCAAACATCATTCTCCATCATCATTTTAACAAGTTTCTCCGGCCACAGTTTCCTGCACCAGTCTTGAGCTGCCTTAACGCCCCTCATGTGAGCGTCTCTTTGCTTGTTACAGAATTCGTCATAGGTCACGGGGTAGGAGTACTCTTTCGCTTGCCTTGTCGCTGTAAATTTCCAAACAGATTTCTTTCTTGTTGATGAAGAGGCAACTTTTCCGCCTGCCAGACTAATACTATGCATGGCACTTTGGTTGAACTGGACATTCGTTAATCGATGAACGATATCACCAAATGTTGGCTGCGCGTCTAATGTTTGGATGTGAGTCGTCTTGCCTTGGAGTTCTGCAATTATGCGTTCTGTTGTCTTCGTTCCAGAGAAGTGAGGGGACTTTGTTTGTGTTTGGTTCGGTTTGCAGTGCAGGAACAACATCAGATGGTGTAAAGTAGCAGCAGCAAACTGAACCTCTGCAGTTCGATAGCAACCATAGGTGAGGAAGTTCCCTCGTTTCTTTGGATCGCTGGCTGCTCCCGGCTTTGCGTGGAGTCGAAGTCCCTTCTGTAGCTCGACGGCTTTCCTCCATAGACGCAAAATCATGATCCCTGTTGAGACAGATTCTTGGACATCTTCTGGGCTTCCGAAGTTGTTATCTTGGAAGGGCTCTGTCAGGAAGTATACGGCGCGGATATACAAACTTGTACCATGCGAACCAGGGACAAGACGGTCAAGGAGGTCGGCGATTTCTTGAGTGAATATCGCGTCGCATGCATCCTGATTTTGGTCTAAGTAGTGCACTAACATCAGATCAGATTCTTTGAGACTGCAGGGAATTGACTGTTCCTTGCACGCAGCCATTAGCGCCTTAAGATGCTGTACAGTTGCTAGTGTCACCCCATCGCTTCCATTCCACATGATTAGGTCACGGGTTGAATACTTTAGATTCTTGACAAAAAGCCTACGCTCATGAAGATAATCAAGATATGCTATTGACGGAAACTGCCAGAAGTATGGCGCTGCAAGCTTTTCTCCTTCAATACCAAGCGCCAAGTACTTGATACCATTTGCAACCTTCTCTTTTGTTGGAGTCATCAGCGCAACCGCAGCAGACAGTTGATGCCCAGCCGAGTCAGTTGAGAATCCAACTAGCTTCAGGGGGAGCTCTCTTATCATTCCATCTTTGTGGCACCTGGACATGGCTATCAGCTCTCGCCAGAGAGTTAACTGGTGCTTAGCTCTAAACCCCTTGGATGGTAGAGGCCACACACAGTGTATCAGGGGTGCTTTCTGAGAGGTGAGGGAACAAAAGTTGTGGATGTTTGTCCCCTTTGCTAGCTTCTCATTCGCAACGAGGCTTTCTATAACTCTCTTCAGAGCTGTAAAATCGTCCGGATCACCTTTACTTGCGTCCCGTCTTGGCACTGGAAGCGAGTTCCTGTTCCATTTTTGAACATCTTCGCTCCAGGACGATCCTATCAGCTCTATTCGTCCTTCGCTTGTCAGGCGTGGCTCTAAAAATCGTAAGGTCCTAGCTTCATCGCTGCATTCCGTCACTACGTCGTCGCCATATATTTTGATGGCCTCCTCGATCACATTCCAATTGAAGCCCGGTCCAAGCGCGCCTCTCGAGGATTTGACGTGCGTAGTAACGGTAGTAGCACAAGGCAGGCCGAAGATATCTTTGAGTGTGGTATAGCTTGCCTTGCCCAACTTATTCTTGAATACTCCACTAATCTCCTTGATTATTTCAATGAACCGATGGTTGTTTTTACTCTTCAGTTTGCCGACCAGGTTTCGCAGGACTTCCACTTGAAGTGGGTTGGTACTAGAAACTTTCTGTTGAAAGAGCAACATCAAATCGGTAACAAGCTTTTCCTCGTCCATAGATTCACAAGAGTTGTAGAGCACCTCCACCCAAGACCTTCTGTTCATAATGAGGCGGCACAACCGAGCTTTATCCCTTTCTGCTCTGATTCTCTCCATTCGTTCCTTCACCAATGCACTTGAGCACTCTTTCTTCTTCATGTAGGTGTGACGGAAGCCTTTGAGACGGTATCTTTCACCTGTTACATGCGCATAGGAGGCCTTTTTCCTCTTTGCAATCAGGTTCTCAAGGTAGTGCTTCTGCTGGTTGCAGTTGGCACAAGTGAAAGGCGTTTCGCCAACAGGTAAGGCTTTGCCAAGGCACGGAGGGAGCAAGCTCTTTATTCCACCCTCAAGGGAAATCTTTTTTTCGTTGAGCACGATTGTCACTCCAGAGTGTGGAACAAACACGGACCGTATTTTCCCACTAGCTTCTTCCTTCAGTGTCTTTGCGTCCTTAGGGTGTACAGTCGCCCAGTCTTGGTACCGATTACACTTCTTGTGTTCCATGTTCTTGCAGAGTCTGGATCCGCTGGCAATTTTCTGCCTAAATAGTGTCTTTGGCTGCATTCTGCGAATGGCAACGTCGTCTTTATAGCTGGCTACAATCTCGGGATCCCATAGATGAAAGCAAGGGACAGGTGTTATCATCCCCGATGGCTTGAAAAAATCTCCAATACTAGGTTGCGGAACCGCATCTTTCGTCGGTCGTTGGACTTCTGCACACGCAGCAGTTTTACCATTCTTTCCTTGCATCCAAACACTAGCAAGCTGATGGGCTTTGGAGATACTGTGCTCATACGTCTGCCTCGTCCCTTCGAAGGACAGTCTCGCTTTCCCTTTTCTTATAAGATCTTCCGTTGCTGTTCGCTTTTTCAGAAAAGGACGGGGTAAGTTGTTTTCGATGGACCATGACTGAAATGGTATGCAAATCTCACATCTGAAGTTGCCGTTTTTATATGGGCTTGAGAACTGAGGAAATGGCCTACCAGCTATCGTATTAACAACTTTTGCTGCTACTTTGCCAACAGTGATAGGAGGAAAGGCCAAGGAAAGGAACAGCCTGACACTGTTTTCTTTTCGTTTGTTGTGCTCCTTAGCCCATCTTCAGTCCCATCAGAATATGATTCCGGAAAGACCTGATCGAGTGCGTCTGCAAATGACACTCCAGTGGGAACAGCGCCTTCAGGAAGACTCTTATGAGTTAGCTGGTAGGGCTTTCTCCAGTTGTCTTTGTAAAAGAAAATGTTTGGACGAAAGATGTCAGTTTCTTTTTCTTCTTTTCTAAATGTGGGACTTCCTTCTGCCTTTCTCTTTAATGACCTGTTGCTGGTGTGGCTTCCGGTTTCCTTTTTTGCTCGATCAATTCCGTGGGTCATTATTTTTCCTTTGTCTTCATTTTTCCTACTTTCAGTTTTTTCATGATTAGACTGTTCGTTTTCCTCTTTCCCCTTCATCCTGTCTTGCTCATCTTCTTCCGGTTTCCAATCTCCCGCCCCTGTCTTCTCTGAGCTACCGTCCTCCGTTTTTGTGTGATCACTTACATTACTTTGCATTGTTTCTTCTTGATTGAACTGTTCGTTTTCCTCTTTAAACGTCATCCCATTTTGCACATCTTCTTCCCGTTTCCAGTCTCCTGCCTTTGTCTTCTCTGAGCTATCTGCGGCCTCCCGTTGTGTTTGATCACTTTCATTACTTAATTGCATCGTTTCTTCTTGATCGAACTGTTCGTTTTCCTCTTTGAACGTCATCCCATTTTGCACATCTTCTTCCCGCTTCCAATCTCCTGCCTTTGTCTTCTCTGAGCTATCTGCGGCCTCCCGTTGTGCTTGATCACTTTCATTACTTAATTGCATCGTTTCTTCTTGATCGAACTGTTCGTTTTCCTCTATGAACGTCATTCCGTTTTGCACATCTTCTTCCCGCTTCCAATCTCCTGCCTTTGTCTTCTCTGAGCTATCTTCCGCCTCCCGTTGTGTTTGATCACTTTCATTACTTAATTGCATCGTTTCTTCTTGATCGAACTGTTCGTTTTCCTCTTTGAACGTCATTCCGTTTTGCACATCTTCTTCCCGCTTCCAATCTTCTGCCTTTGTCTTCTCTGAGCTATCTTCCGTCTCCCGTTGTGTTTGATCACTTTCATTACTTAATTGCATCGTTTCTTCTTGATTGAACTGTTCGTTTTCCTTCACGCGCAAGCCAACGAAGTGCGACTTCCTTCTTCCAACTGTTTTCACCTTCTGGAAGGCAGGGGTTATCTTTAGAATTCTGCCAAGCAAGGTGAAGAAGGCTGATCGGTCTGTTGCTTCCAGGGGGAATCTCTTCACTGCCGCTTCCCATATTGTGTTTTTGGAAGTAAGATCGCTCTCAGAATTTGTTATGATATAGTGATCATTTAAGAATTGTTTTATAAACAGCTCTTGATGTTCAGGATCAACCTGCGGACAATTGGATTAATAAAGAATAATAATAAGAGTCTAAAAAATATTTTGTGCCATGCTTCTATCTGTTTTACGTTGATCTCACGAAGTCCGCATACATAAGACTTTTCTGAGAAATGACGTATTTGAATGAAAATAAAAGTATATGATTTATACTTATTATAAATCTTGTAGTTTTATTTTCATTCGAATAAGGTAGCTTAGGTGAACTTGGGGAAAGTAATTTATGTGAAATCCGATTCCCCATTCGAATTACCATTCGTTAAAGTGTTTGTAAGTGTTCCAGCTGTAGCAATGTTACTAATATGTCATTTTCTATACCACAGAATCCAGAATTCTTATATAATATATGATTTGTTTATCAAATGAAAAAGTGTCTAATGTCTTAGAGATCTAGTCTAAAGCCTTACATGTGATGAATTCAGAAACAATTGTCTCAAAAGTTGTGTATTTTTTCATTTTTTATACTTTGCCTTTCTGTGGAGGATAGGTATTTAGGAAACTTGCTAGATAAGAAGTTATATAAAATCGGAATTAATTTGAAGATCACACGCCTTTTGCAGCTAACAATCCTGAAAATATGGATGAATATGAGCGAAAACTTCTTTTCCTGGAGTTCTTGTAGATGTGACTTAAGACTAAAAATGTTCGCGATATTTTTCCAAATAATCAATTTGGCAATCTATATATTTCAATGAAAACTACAATTAATTCAAAAGCTTTTACCACTGTATGCATTGCTACACGACCTTCAACATTCACTGTTGCGATTGGCAATTTTATGCAAGAAAGTTTAAGTATCAATTTTCTTGAACAGAGAGTTAAACATTCTAGGCAAGGGTAGCCAATGGATTGCTTAAAACCATTTTGGTTGATTTTGCAATCAATAGTTGATTTTGCAATCAATATCGATCCAATAAAGGAGCCGAATCCAGCCTTTTTGGTTTGATTGACCATTGAATTTTGAGGTCGCGTAGCAATGCATACAGTGGTAAAACGAGGCAACAACTACTGGCACATGCAATATAATTATGGCATAGTTATGGGGGTCGCACCTGTCCCTTTTTTATACTGCAATGCAGGTCACGAACGTGCGTTTGACATTTATCTTTGTATAGATTATCTTTTCAAGGAATTGAATTGTATGTTGACTGAAATAGCATCAAAACAATTAAAAATTATTATCTAATGCATACCTTTAGAAGCATCGTTGTTGCAAATTAAATGAATGTCAAGGGTTTTCCTATAAAAGTCAACAACAATAATTGAAGTTATATACTGTCACCAAAACATGACCCGACATTGACTTTTTTCGTTAGGTCAGGTGGTTCTGCGAACCGAAATATATTATGCATTTTTCAGGCCGAAAAGTGATTACTCTATGTATGGGTGTCACCTCCTACCTTACTCATGCCTTGCAATCCATTGGTCGACACCCTAAAAAGAACGGGTTGGTGTGTAGCCATGGAATCCGAGCCCTCCCTCTTCTGCCTCTTTGAAAGAAGAACTACAGTAAACATGGGGAATAGAGCCAAACAATCTCTCACCCCCAAGCTAAAAAATCCTCAGCGTTCATTATTAGCCAAGTTGGAATACCCATATTGAGTGTACATTTAGTAAGGTAAGCAATTGCCTATATTTCCTACGGTTGGTCTACAGGTATACTGGACCTGGTTACCATTTATGACGTAAATAATACGCACTGTTGTCAGCACTGCCAGTAAACAGCTGAATATTATCAAAAAATTATTTTCTATGAAACAATTATTATTATTTCAGACGGGTAAAACGTGTGACTTGATTAAGTGCTAAGCATTTGTGCTTGAATGGACCGATTAATTCAGAATTTGTCTCAATATAATATAACACAAAGATGCATCTTCTTGTGTAAACACAGACTCGTGACTCGGAATATCATTATTATTAGACGTTTATAAGTGTGATACCAGAAACAAACCCGTCACTCTGTGACAAGAACGAAAGAAAACAGACGTCATTGTCTCTTGCAGACGTTTATACTATCTATACATTTAGATTTATGGGTTGTTGATGGTGTTGGGCAATTGCTAGAAAATACCTTCCCCATGCCGAAATATCAGCACTGTTTGGAAACAAGGCGTCATGCTCATTTTGCCGTTGTTTGGCCCTGGCTATGCACTGGTCTCCCTGTGGCATCTCCTTGGTTATTGCTCACTGGCGCGAATCAGTCGTCGTATGTGCTTGTTCAACAAAGCACCAAATATGCCACATTGAATAACTTATTCAACCTCATCAAAATCAAATCGATAGAGTTCACAACATAGAATCTAGCATTGTGGCTAAATGCAAACAACACTGCAGTTTTGATTTATTTTCTATGGCAACGGCGAGTGGGGAACTCGAGTGGGGAAAGAAAACTACAAAAGGCTAGGCAAAAATGTGCGTCTCACATGTTCCTTCACTGACATGTCACCATGTGAAATCAGCGAGCTCCATAACAGCACAAATACAGAAAACCCATTCAAGTTCATTATCCAAGAGATTCAAAAACTAGTTATTCGGGCTTCCGCAGGACGAGCCCGTGTTATAAATTCGGCTCTGCCGCCCGTTTCTCGAAACGCCCAAGAATTCTCGGGCCCGAGAACTTTGTTTTGAATTTTTTATGGATTTATCAAAACGTTTTTCGTTTTCTTTTCTACCCTGCTGATTTGAATAGTCTATAACTCCCTTTTCGTGGTTATTTCTATTCTATGGTATTTATAGAATTACGCCGAACTTTTCGAGCACCCGAAAAACTCGGGTGAAAAACAGTGGAAAGTTTTCGGGAGCAACCGACCTCCCGAGACTTTTCGGGTGATTTTTCGTCGATTTGAGGGTTTGAATGAAATCGAAAGTTTCTTTTTTGAGACGTAAACTGTATACATATTCACGGACAGGAAGTTGTAGACTATTTAAATCATCAGGGTAGAAAAGAAAACGAAGAACTCGGGGATCAATGTATTAAAATTTCAAAACAAACTTTTTGGGCCCGAGAATTCTCGGCCGTTTCGAGAAACGGCCCCCTGGTATCACTTTTTTCTGCCAAAAAGCAGTCACGTTGGCTCGGACCAATGAGAGCGCGCAATGAGCGCTTCGTGAAAGTGAGGCTTTCGGAGTTGATAATAATTAATCGAATGTAGCCCTGAAATTTTAAGAAAGGGTTTAATATTAACATGGCAATTCAAAAGCTATGTTTTGAATTTAAAGCAAACTCACCGGAAATATTTAATTTCGTATTTGTTCTGTGCGTCCAACCCGAAGTCGTTCGATTCACGTGTCTATGGTATTGTACACTCCATGCATTGCGTGGCAAACAACGGTCAACTAGATAAATCACCAAAGAACTACGCCTTGAATTTGTCAAATTTTCACTAAATTCTATACAAAGGTAGAAATAGACAAAAGCCCGAGTTCACGCAGTTATGCTCTAGTTATTTCGTATTTGCACATTGTCGCAAGACCGTAACATCACGCAGTGTCGCAGGAGGGAATCAGTATCAACCAATAAGCTCTTGATATGTACAGTGAAACTCACTCCAATTCATTATCCAAGAGATTCAAAAACTACTTTTTTCTTTATGTGCACATTGTCGCAAGACTAATTGTTTGATACTGAAACCCGGCCGTAACATCATTAAGTGTCGCAGGAGGGAATCAGCATCAACCAATAAGCTATCGATATGTACAGTGAAACTCACTCCAATTCATTATCCAAGAGATTCAAAAACTAGTATTTTTTTATGTGCACATTGTCGCAAGACTAATTGTTTGATACAGAAACCCGGCCGTAACATCATTAAGTGTCGCAGGAGGGAATCAGCATCAACCAATAAGCTATCGATATGTACAGTGAAACTCACTCCAATTCATTATCCAAGAGATTCAAAAAGTAGTATTTTTTTATGTGCACATTGTCGCAAGACTAATTGTTTGAAACAGAAACCCGGCCGTAACATCATTAAGTGTCGCAGGAGGGAATCAGCATCAACCAATAAGCTCTTGATATGTACAGTGAAATTCACTCCAATTCATTATCCAAGAGATTCAAAAACTACTTTTTTCTTTATGTGCACATTGTCGCAAGACTAATTGTTTGAAACAGAAACCCGGCCGTAACATCATTAAGTGTCGCAGGAGGGAATCAGCATCAACCAATAAGCTATCGATATGTACTGTGAAACTCACTCCAATTCATTATCCAATATATTCAAAAACTAGTATTTTTTTATGTGCACATTGTCGCAAGACTAATTGTTTGAAACAGAAACCCGGCCGTAACATCATTAAGTGTCGCAGGAGGGAATCAGCATCAACCAATAAGCTATCGATATGTACAGTGAAACTCACTCCAATTCATTATCCAAGATATTCAAAAACTAGTATTTTTTTATGTGCACATTGTCGCAAGACTAATTGTTTGAAACAGAAACCCGGCCGTAACATCATTAAATGTCGCAGGAGGGAATCAGCATCAACCAATAAGCTATCGATATGTACAGTGAAACTCACTCCAATTCATTATCCAAGATATTCAAAAACTAGTATTTTTTTATGTGCACATTGTCGCAAGACTAATTGTTTGAAACAGAAACCCGGCCGTAACATCATTAAGTGTCGCAGGAGGGAATCAGCATCAACCAATAAGCTATCGATATGTACAGTGAAACTCACTCCAATTCATTATCCAAGAGATTCAAAAACTAGTATTTTTTTATGTGCACATTGTCGCAAGACTAACTGTTTGAAACAGAAACCCGGCCGTAACATCATTAAGTGTCGCAGGAGGGAATCAGCATCAACCAATAAGCTATCGATATGTACAGTGAAACTCACTCCAATTCATTATCCAAGATATTCAAAAACTAGTATTTTTATGTGCACATTGTCGCAAGACTAATTGTTTGAAACAGAAACCCGGCCGTAACATCATTAAGTGTCGCAGGAGGGAATCAGCATCAACCAATAAGCTATCGATATGTACAGTGAAACTCACTCCAATTCATTATCCAAGAGATTCAAAAACTAGTATTTTTTTATGTGCACATTGTCGCAAGACTAATTGTTTGAAACAGAAACCCGGCCGTAACATCATTAAGTGTCGCAGGAGGGAATCAGCATCAACCAATAAGCTATCGATATGTACAGTGAAACTCACTCCAATTCATTATCCAAGAGATTCAAAAACTAGTATTTTTTATGTGCACATTGTCGCAAGACTAATTGTTTGAAACAGAAACCCGGCCGTAACATCATTAAGTGTCGCAGGAGGGAATCAGCATCAACCAATAAGCTATCGATATGTACAGTGAAACTCACTCCAATTCATTATACAAGAGATTCAAAAACTACTTTTTTCTTTATGTGCACATTGTCGCAAGACTAATTGTTTGAAACAGAAACCCGGCCGTAACATCATTAAGTGTCGCAGGAGGGAATCAGCATCAACCAATAAGCTATCGATATGTACAGTAAAACTCACTCCAATTCATTATCCAAGATATTCAAAAAGTAGTATTTTTTTATGTGCACATTGTCGCAAGACTAATTGTTTGAAACAGAAACCCGGCCGTTACATCATTAAGTGTCGCAGGAGGGAATCAGCATCAACCAATAAGCTATCGATATGTACAGTGAAACTCACTCCAATTCATTATCCAAGAGATTCAAAAACTAGTTTTTTCTTTATGTGCACATTGTCGCAAGACTAACTGTTTGAAACAGAAACCCGGCCGTAACATCATTAAGTGTCGCAGGAGGGAATCAGCATCAACCAATAAGCTATCGATATGTACAGTGAAACTCATTCAAATTCATTATCCAAGATATTCAAAAACTAGTATTTTAGGGGATCAGCACCAATAAGCTCCTAATAAAAACTGACAGCTATTTTCTCTCTACTCTGTTGGCTTCTCGAAGTTATCCCCTTAATTCATAGTTAATATCATAAAGTGTCGCAGGAGGGAATCAGCATCAACCAATAAGCTATCGATATGTACAGTGAAACTCATTCAAATTCATTATCCAAGAGATTCAAAAACTAGTATTTGAGGGGATCAGCACCAATAAGCTCCTAATAAAAGCTGACAGCTATTTTCTCTCTACTCTCTGTTGGCTTCTCGAAGTTATCAGAGAATTTTTTTAAATGTCACGTTTGAAACTAGAAAACCATATTTATCTCCAGCATAATTGTGTGTCAAAGAATGAAGCTTAAAGAAAATTCTCATACCTTTATGTTGAAAAGGTAAACAACATGAATGTGCTTGGAATGTGGAGTATGAAAGGTCACGGGGTTAGCAGTATAAATTTGCATATTCCTTCACAAATTTTTTTGCAGTCTGATTTGGCATAATTTGACTTACCTTTCCTTATCTTTTTTCTGCGTGTCGCATTGTTATATTACTTGTTATTCTGCAAGTTTGGAAAAAGAAGGTTATTAAAATATTTCAAAAGCTACTATATTAAATGAACATATGATCAAAAGGAAAATGGCAAAAAAGTTTGAAAAAAGTGTTCATTCATATTGCAGCCTTCTGCTATTTGGCATTCGAAACATTCGAAAGTTCAGAGTGCTGTTTTTAATACTGCCAAGACAATGAGTACGCGATTGCTCGAAATACAAAAATGCTTATAATCATGTTGCCATAGGCAATTGACCGATCCCCGCATTTTAGCAGTTGGAAAATGCCTAGGTTTTCTTTTCAAATCTCTTATCTTCTTATGCTATAGTTGGAATACCTCCAAACTAACATATACTGAAAGTTTGGGAGTATTGGCCTTGTCATGGTTTCCGCCGCCATTTCGTTGAGTAGGCAAGAAGTACAAAACCCCACATAAACTCTGCAAATGCGAAGTGAAATCATTGCGAAAACATTACAAATATGTCAACAAAACACTCAGTGTACAATAAATAATAATAATAATAATAATAATAACTTTATTCCATATTACCAAAAGAGATACATAGGAAACTAACAACTTTACACTAGCATCAAAAAGCAACCTAAACAACATACCTAAAGTATTTTCATAAGCTGTCAAAATGTCAAAGTTGATTGACAAATGTCTGCGATAAGAAAACTTGTAGCGGCACGGCAAGTCTGAAGAAGCATCTGCAAGGACGCTTTTACCAACATGCGGGCATGTGAGCGAATAAAGCGGGGAAAACCGAGAATTTGCATTTAAAAAAGAATTAGACCCTGAGAAAAAAAAAATGGACCCTCGACATTTTACCCTCGACCCTCGACATTTTACCCTCGACCCTCGACATTTTACCCTCGACCCTCGACGTCTTACCCTCGACACTCGACCCTCGACCAAAACCTACACTCACTTTCGACTACAACCGTATGTAATCATTTATAGAACAATCCCTCTCTCCAGACACTATCATACGCTTTCCTAAAATCAATGACAATGAAACACGCAAACAATGGTTTGCGTTTAGACTTGTAAGAATCAATCAACGTTTTTAGAACTAAGACATGATCAGAAGTCCGGCAACCTTGCCTAAAACCAATTTGGAACTTATTCAAAATATTATTACTTTTAAAATTAAATGACTTAGGCGCTCATTTAAGATAAGAGTGAAAAACTTCCCCAAACAACTACTTACGCAAATACCTCTGTAGTTTGCAGGATCAAACTTATCCCCTGACTTAAAGAGAGGTACGATAAGACCCTCTGACCATTTTTTTGGAAACTTGCCACAAGACAAAACTGCATTGAAAAGCCTGACGGTAGTAAGGTGTTAAAACATCGATCGATGACTTAATTATTTCATTACTCACGGAGTCAAAAGCACTAGCTTTCTCTACTTTAAGCTTTTTAGAAATATCACAAACTTCTTCTTTATCAATTGGTGAATCCAAAATCTTACTTTCTTTAGTAGCCCAAAGCCAAGGACTCGAGGACTCTGGAAATTCCAAGGGGGTGGGGGTCTATCTATAAGCCCTGGAAATCCAAGGGGAGGGGGGCCTATCAAGACCCTGGAAATTCCTAGGGGAAGGAGTCAAGGACCCCTGGAAATCCTGGAAATTCCAGGGGGGAGGGTTCTGTTTAAGCTGTCGAAAAGGGCGTGTTTAGGCAACCTAGAAATTCCAAGGGAGGAGGTGCTCAAATTCCAGGGGAGGGGGGTGTCGAAGATCTGTGGAAATTCCAGGGGAGGGGGGTCTTCAAATGGTAGGGTCCCTGACCCCCGGGTTTGGAAAAATAATTCGATCAGCCAATGGCGGCGGAAACCGTGAAAGGAGCGAAGCGAAGGTAATATTAATAAGGCCTCTAAAGTTGAATATCTATGTGTTTGTATGGAGGTCGGATATATTTTGTCCGAGCCTCATACACGTCTCTATACGAAACTTTAGCGGCCTATAACTTTGCTCCCAATTATTGCAATACTCCAAAATTATCAGGATTTCTTAGTTTTGGAGTATTCTAACTAGAGCATAGAAAATTTAGCGGGAATATCAAATCATCGCCTAACTGTTAAATTGCGGGACTTGGTCAATTCCGAGTCTCGTCGAGCCTCCAAGCCCCTTGTTTTAATGTTCCCCGCGAGCACAAGCTTTTCTTGACTGAAATCCGAGGTGCGACGACGAGCCTCTTAATCTTTTCAACCCACAAAAAATCAAGCCGGCATAAAATTAGAGCAGCCTCGCGCTTTACGTAACGAGTGAAACATTAGAGAAAACTAACCTGCTAACCCTGGGTTTACGCGGAGAGGATGAAGAAAAGACGCGCGCGGCAAAGTTCAATTGCCCACCAAGGACTGCAAGTCCCTTCTGATAATTTTGCGTGAACCGATATCAAAAGATCTCTGGATTGGACTCTTTGCCGCCCCGAACACAGGGCGCCCAAGCTCATAACTTGTTTGCTCAAAATTGCTGAAACAATGCGATGTTTAATAATAAATTCATCTTCTAAAAATGCATAAGTTATCATGATGAGATGGCATCAGAGTGGGACTCTAAGTTGCTGAAATAGTACGATGTTTTGAATGATAAAATCACCTTCGAAAAATATATTGAGAGAGAATCTACTGAAGGGTGTTCTAATGGCCTTACGAGGCTCAAAACTCACCCAATAACCCCCGAAAACACAAATAACGTATGACACAAAGGTAAGTAAACTTTATTTTCAATATCATGATCAATATATTTTTCGAAGGTGATTTTATTATTCAAAACATCGTACTATTTCAGCAACTTAGAGTCCCACTCTGATGCCATCTCATCATGATAACTTATGCATTTTAAGAAGATGAATTTATTATTAAACATCGCATTGTTTCAGCAATTTTGAGCAAACAAGTTATGAGCTTGGGCGCCCTGTGCCCCGAATGGCAGTATTTTGTCCTTTTTATTGAATAGATAATTGGCCTGTCATCACCACGCAAGACCATGGGAATGCCGTCACGCGAAATAAATATCGAGAGAGGCCAGCACACGAGAGTAATTTTAAAGTGTGGCAAGGGTGAGTTTCACATTTTGAAAGGAGTTGAAAGCATAGGGCTTCTCCGCAAAATTAACGAGACAAGGTATTCTCGCGATCGTAGTGGCTTCTGTTTTCTTATCGGGTTTGGCATAACAAAACAGTTGGACAAGGAATGCAGGCCGCTAGGATGCATGGCATGTTTCATTTGACATTTGATAAGATAGCGAGATCACGAAATCAAAGAGAGAAAGTAATCCTTAGGCAAAGAAATTTACAAGCAAAAAGCAAAAAGGTTTCAATTCGTCATACCTGGAGGACTGGAGTGGTTAGTTCCCACACTCACTAATACCCCATTCACACCAGCGCTTAAACTTGTTTAAAGATGGTTTGATTTAACTGGTTTAAATCCTTATCTCCCAAGAGGAGATTGTTCCAAGGACAAAACTGAACAAACGGTACTGTGTTACTAAAGTGATTTAGCCATTTAGCTAATAAGAGTTTATCGCAGTAAGAAACGTCCCGCGCTGTGAGGCGAAGAAAAACCTTGTTTAACTAAACATTGTTTTGGTGTGAATGGGGTATAAGTATCAGTGATGGATAGTGAGTAGCGAAAAGAAGTTACGTGAACAAATACTAAAAACTTCTAAAATAACCAAATTCGATCATTCAATGTTCGTGTGAATATATCTAGTAAAACAATTAGACTACCTGTTTTGTTTCTATGAGTCAAGTACTACGGCGCTACGCGCCTCGTCGACTATCTATGACTCAGAAAACTAGAAGTCGTAATATTATCATTCGACTGATTGTGGGATGTTTACCTCATGGGAGAAATTGTTTTCTCGTAAGAAATTAGAAAGAACAATATCATGAAATACTGTAATATACGGCTATCGGTTGGCATCAGATGCAATCTGTAAACTACGTGCAGGCGGCATGACTACATCGGCCGATAGGAGTGAAAACAACATTTCCGGTACCGCCACTAGGAATGCGCGCAAGCAAAAAAAACCAAGGAACCACGTAGCTGAAATTGAAAGTTATAAAAGCGCACTATTCTGATAATCATCTCAAATATTTGAAAAACCTTTGAGTCTTTTAGGCTGCAGGCAGCATGCAGGTTGCTTTGTCGCACGTGTAAGATCGCTGTTTGAGGGATCTCAAAAATAGACTGCTAGCAGCCCCTACTTTGGCGCACCCCCTAAGAAGTGCGCGCCAACCCCCGACGAACGCCAGAGGAGCGCCGTTCGTCGGGGGTTAGCGCGCACTTCTTTGGGAGTGCGCCAAAGTAGAGGCTGCTAGCAGTCTATCTCAAATGACGTTTTTCGATTTTTTTTTTTTCAAAAGGATTCCTTGCTAAAACTCCGAAAACTAGGTGGGCAATTTCTGATAATAAGAAACGCAAGTGACCTATGTACTAGGCCATCTCGGAGAATTTGCGTATAAAAAGTGTCACTTTAACTTGCACACGGGTAACACATGTCGAAAAACAAACGACTCACAGAACAGCAACGGACCTAGGAAGGACTGCTAGAACGATTTTGTTTTGCAGAAGAAAAGAAAATAGTCCTGCTCAATTAGCGCGTTCCTGGCATGCCTGGGTCAGCTAGTGAAAAGGCACCACAAATTAAAGATGAGCCTGACCGGATCGACCGGATTAGTGCCGAATAACACTACAGCATAGGCTTTTTACACAATGCTGCACGTTTTACACACCAACATCTCCAAAGCGGAAATAATTGAACAATGTTAATTTAGGCAGATATGACTGATTGATTACGAAGATCACACGAGATAGCCCCCAAAATAAACACCTGAGCTGAGCCCGCTACCCACGAGTGAGACGTATAATTATTTTAGTCACGAAAATTGAATGAATTCGGTGCTCTTAGAAAGGTTTTTTAGTACCTTTTTCCAAATAAATTAAGAGTATCCGGAGTTTGTGTGTGCCAATCAGAAATCTTGATAGTTAGCGAAATCACATGACCTTTATGACCATCTACAAATCAAGCGTGACATGGAATGAGACCAGGGATTATTATTGCTCACGAACAACCCTAAAACGTATTCCCGCTTAAAAAAAAACTGTTCCCAGTGCGAGTCGGGAGGATTGTCTCGAAAATGGATTGTCTCTTCAAATGCAAACGTTAACATATTTCAGTACTACAGCATGTCAACCTTAAAACAAGCTACGACAATGCTTTACCCAATTTATAACCGCACAACAAGCTCAGCTCCTTACTTATTCGCGTTCAGAACAGTACATGTTACACCGCCATACAGGCGAAAATACAGAATAAACCGAAATAAACGGAACTTGCACGACAGATTTCATTCCGATAGGTCCATCTTCTGCATCTTTTTCTGCGCCATAAAATATATTAAGCAAGTACTCGGAGTACTGTACAATTCTCATACTGGTAATTTCCCTCAAAAACGTTCCCAATAGACCGACTGGTCTTTTTATTCCCCATTCTCTCCATCCTCTCAATCTGGCTGGCACGCCCCACACGGAAATCAGCAAATCCACTTTTTGTAAACTTGTGATTTTGTGTTTGTGGCTAGCGTGGGTAAATAAAACTTTATGTATGTATGTATTCACACCAAAAGCATGTTTACTTAAACGAGGCTTTTCTTTGCCCACAACACGGGAAGTTTCTTACTGCGATAAACTCTCAGAACTCTTACTAGCTAAATGCGTAGTTTATTCAGTTCTACTTATTGCAATGTTGCCACAGGCAATACCGAGTCTCGTCGAGCCTCCAAGCCCCTTGTTCCCCGCGAGCCCAAGCTTTTTCCGAGCTGCGACGAGCCTCGCATTTTTTTTTTCAACGAGCCCGCAGCTTTCAAAGCCACACTGCAGACACTGCTTTGGAGCTACCAAAAAATTCAATTTCGAGTTCTACTCTCTATCAGCTTCGCGTTTTACAAGGGCCATTTTGTACCCTAACGAGTGAAACATTAGAGAAAACTACCCTTGGGTTTTGATTACAACTTTAGCTTACACTTACACACAAGGTTATCCTGATCCCTACCCCTGGGTTTACGAAAGGATGAAGAAAAGACGCGCGCGAAGTTCAATTGCCCACCAAGGACTGCAAGTCCCTTCTCATAATTTTGGAACCGTTTCGCAGAAAATTAGGCTGTTCCCCTCCCCATTGCTTTCGTGAGCCGATATCAAAAGATCTGTGGATTCGACTCTTTGCCGCCCCGAATGGCAGTATTTTGTCCTTTTTATTGAATAGATAATTGGCCTGTCATCACCACGCAAGGCTATGGGAATGCCGTCACGTGAAATAAATATCGAGAGAGGCCACACGAGATCGGGTTTGGCATAACAAAAATAAACAGTTGGACAAGGAATGCAGGCCGCTAGGATGCATGGCATGTTTCATTTGACATTTGATAAGATAGCGAGATCACGAAACCATATAAGAGAGAAAGTAATCCTTAGGCAAAGAAAATTAGAAAAAAAAACAGAAAAGTTTCAATTCAAACAATATTCTAGACGCATATCTGGAGTGATTGGCTCCCACACCCACTAAGTATCAGTGATGGATAGTGAGAGCGAAAAGAAGTTACGTGAACAAATACTAAAACCTTCTAAAACCACAAAATTCATTCAATGTTTGTGTGAATCTTAAGGTACAATGCTAGTTGGATTATACTAAAACAATTAGACTATCCGTTTTGTTTTGTATGGGTCAAATAGTCGACGGGCAACTTGCACACGGGTAACACTTGAATGCCAACGAGTAGAAGAAAAACGCAGAAGAAAAGAACATAGTCCAGCTCAATTAGCGCGATCCTAGCGTGCCTGGGTCAGCTAGATAGAGAAAAGGCACCGTAAATTCAAAAACGCCTCACAGGACTCGTGCCGGAGTTCAAATTATTTCTCTCGGGTTGTGCTTAGGGGATTTTTAGTTTACTATACTAGTTTATAAAAGGAATTCAATTCTGAAAAAAAAATTTTTGCCATAATGAAACACCTTGCCCGGTTCTATGGCTAAACGGTCAAACATGATAATCTGCAACGTTAGTGAGCGGAAATATAGCTAGGAGGGGCATCAACGTTATAAAATGCATACACCCATACAGTAGACACTTACCTGAAGCTTTAAGTTGAAATTCTTGCTTGATTGCCGATTTCTTCGCTGCCAACTTGATTTGCTTTCCTATGGTAGTTTGATGTGAATATATATAGTTAGATTTCAAGTTACATTAATAGAAGAATAAGCATTGAAGAATATACGTACCGTGAGCGCTGACAATCCAAGGAAACTGATTAAACTCGAAAAAAGTACTAGACGGCTCCGCGAATCTCGTAGCTCGATCACGACCTGCAACACTGGTTTGCGCGCGTGTATTGTTTGTCAGTTATGTCATGACAGTACACTGCCGCCGATATTCCTTACATGTAGCACTGTGAGATGCCATTGGCTAAAAGATCATGTTCCAAGATCCAGAGGCGCCCGCGAGCAGCAGCGGGGATCCTCGGGCAGCTCGAGCGAGTATCCAAGCTAATGGTAGCTCGTTTTGCGTATTTTCATTTCCGAGAGAATCCTATACCATAGTATATTGAAATTGCCAGCTAGGAAGTAAATATTAGGAACGGCTATTTGGTGTAAATAAAACAGTAACATACACACATCGATGTGCGTTATGTTAGTATTTTATTTTTACTTATCTTGTGTAACGGCTTCGATGATATACTCTGTGATTTTGTTCGAAAACCGAACTCACAGCAAAGCTTGTTGCAACGATTAGTGTTCGGTTGATTTTTTGTTCGGACTTATTTGATTGATAACGCCGGGAAAATGTTTCTTAAAACGATTTTTTTCAAGAAAGGATCCTGAAAGGGGACACTTCCCTATTAAGGGGTGGGGACGGTGGTGCTCGTCGAGAAATTTCGAATTTACCCCTAATAGGTACCAAAAGGGCGCAACGCGAGGCTACTTTTTATCTCCCTGCATTTTCTTTTACTTTAAATGTTTTCTTGTGTTTTTCAAACGCAAAAGTATCTGCACACAAATGTCATTTCTCTGTCGCGCATGTGTGAGAAAATGGCGTGAGCTTGGAGAAACTTGTCGATCAAGTTTGTGCGCGAGCAAGAATAGGCAATTTATCTGCTGTACAACTTACACAAAATTGACGCCATTCTTGTAAAACCAGCCAAACCAGTCAAGTTCGTCCACGATCCTGGACGAGGTTGTGACATTTGTGTGTACAGAGGCCACTTCAAGAAGTGGGTTGTGACGTAACACTTGAGCGATTGGCGTTGGCGAGCCGAGCCTGTAGTTTCAAAACTTTTACTTTTAGAAAAAAAGTAACATGTTTTAGGCAAAATCATTTATTGAGAAGTTAATATTACTTGGATAGACATTTGACAAAGCAAATTGAATTCACACTAAAGCATGAAACTTGTAAAATAACATTGTTTTCGCTTCTTTACCTGAGCTGATTTCGGCACACACCAGTTCGACAGTCACAAGTGAGTCTCGTTTTGTAAATCTTAACTAATTCTGCCTCTGGATCCTCGAGTATTAAATGTTTGACAAGCCCAGGAGGTGCAAATAGGTGGCTTCCTTTCTTCTTTGCCATGTTTGCCGTAAATAAAGCGTTCAAATCTGTCAAATTCGCTCTTCGCTGCTAAAGCATCAACATTACACATGCCATAGTTCCGCTGCCAAATATGCAAGTTCTTGCTCGGGAGAGATTTTGTTTCGGCTTCATAGACGAAGAAACTCGGCCAACACAAATATGTAAAGCAACGGCTTCTGTACTAAAGTCTGTTGTTCGCCTTCTGTCATAATTATTTTGTGTTTTGAATGGAAGATTAGGCTCCATTTTAAGCCACAAATGTCATTTTAAAACCATTTCGCTTGCCGCCATCTCAGAAAACTTGCAGTCCAATCAGAGTGATCAGAGATTGACAAATCATGCGATAGAAGAAGCGCTCTGATTGGCTGATGCAGCCTTTTCATCCGTATGGAGAATTAAGATTCTCATCTGCTTCAAAAACTTACTATCTATATTCCAAGCGCATTTTATTTTTGTAGATAATTATTTTATAAAACAAATAAAACACAGTTCCCATGACTGCACAGGAATGCAAACCGAGATGTGGTTGGGAGAATTCGAGAGCAGATCAGTGGAAACACGAGCCGCAGGCGAGTGTTTGCACCTGCTCCGAGAATTAATTAAGCATTTGGTAGCGAAACACAGCGACCATAGCACAAGTCTGTTACGAATAGTATCGTGAGCGTTTGAGGCCCGCACAGTTACCAACAGGTATCAACCTCACTTGAAGCAATCTCTGGGTAAAAGATTGTAATCTTGACAGACCGTGAGCCAATCAGAGATCAGGCTACAATCAAATCATTAAAACATCCTCTACTAGAAACACCAATCACAAATAACCTACCATGTTCCATGTTGTCCGCGCCGCCCGGAGAGAGCTCCCTTGAGCCGCGTTGTTATCGAACAAACAACAAGTGGATAAAAATTATAGGTAAAGAAACCGAAAATAAAAACTTAGAGGTACTTTCACAAATGTAATATTGGGTAACAGCTAACCTGTTGCCCATGGTAGGTTTACGGAACATGCGATTTGCCAACTTTGTCACTGTGAAATTTCACAATCAATTTGCAGACTTAAATATGAAAATCCGCGAAGTAGGTATTCTGCTAAAGCTGGATCCTGAAAAACGGACCCGTCAACCAGTTTAAATTTCAACAATAAGGTCAACACGTACAGCTTATTATTTAATTCCGATATTTCGAATCGGTCATTGTTCGAGTCTTAACAATTTGGGAATGTTCCCCCCAGGATACTAATTTTTCCCAGTAAAAAAAGTATTTACTGAAAGCATTCTAATCAAAAAAACGTTTCCCAACAAAGAAATAAATCTCTGATTATTAAATGCAAATAAACGTTTCCCAGGATGCTCAATTTTTTCTAACTAAAAAATGAAGTTTCTGAAATCGGAATTTTCTGGCAATGTTTCCCCCATGATACTAATTTTTCCCAGCAGTAAAAGTGTATTTACTGAAAGCATTCTAATCAAAAAAACGTTTCCCAGGAAAAAAATGAAATCTCTGATTATTATCTGCAAAAAAAAAAAAACGTTTCCCAGGATGCTCAATTTTTTCTAACTAAAAATGAAATTTTCTGCAAACATTATTCTCTTATTAATAAAATAACGTTCTTGTCAATCAAAAAACGTTTCCCAGGCTCCAAGGCAACGTTTCTCCCTGGATGCTCAATTTAATATTTTTCTAACACCAAAAACGAAAAAAATATTAACAATTAATATTAGCAATTAACTGAAAATATTACATTATTCTCAAAAACAACGTTTCCCAGGATGCTCATTTAAAAAAAAGAAGCTTCCACCATGTTTTCACAAAACAAATGGCTTATTTTACAAAAAATACAAAAATCCTCTCCCAGGAGGCTCACATTTTTCCAACCAAAAGAAAAGATTCCCTACAGCACAGTCCTAATTCTTAAATTCTCAAATTCTAAAAAAAATTTTGCCAGGAGAAATACCTTCTGAGAACAGATATTTCTGAGAACACATGCCATTGGCTACTTCTGAGTGGAGGCATACTAGCCGCCGCTGACCAAATACCCCTATGCCATGCTGATGAGTCCTAACAAGGACGAAACAGCTGTACATGGTTGCCGAACTGCACGGGTAATAGACTGTGCTAGCGTTCCGTCTTGGCCAGACTGGTGCCGATGTGTGTATGCTAGTGTTTTACACTTTATAAAATTATGACCTTCCCTAAATGGGTGCCCCCAAAATGTGGCACTCCCCCCAAATTTACCCCCCCCCCCCCAAAAAAAAAATAATAATAATAATGACCACTCACTAAGTGTACTAATAGTACGCCTGATTTTTCCAGATCAATATTGGACCTTATAGGACTTCCTGGGTTAACAGACGCCCACTTAAAATCAAACGATTAAAATCGTTTGATTTTGAGTGGGCGTCTTTGAAACTCAGGCTATATTACACTGAGTCATGGGTCGTGATTTAGGGAGTGGATTATTTTGTTTTCCCTGGTGTTTGCCCAAAACCGGAAAACGCGTCACGTGTTAGCGACGCAACACTAAGAAAGTCCTGTATCAAAGTGCGGCACGTTTGCAGGGGACTTTTGATGGAGCTGAGACTTTTCCCCGTTTGCCTGTTTTCCTTGTTTGCCTGTTTTCCTTGTTTGCCCTGTTTGCCTGTTTTCCCTGTCTCCCCCATTTCCTTGTTTGCCTGTTTTCCCTGTTTGCCCGTTTTCCCTGTTTGCCTGTTTTCCTTGTTTGCCTGTTTTCCTTGTTTGCCCTGTTTGCCTGTTTTCCCTGTCTCCCCCATTTTCTTGTTTGCCTGTTTTTCCTGTTTGCCCGTTTTCCTTGTTTGCCTGTTTTACCTGTTTGCCCATTTCCCTGTTTGCCCGTTTTCCCTGTTTGCCCGTTTTCCCTGTCTCCCCGTTTTCCTTGTTTGCCTGTTTTCCTTGTTTGCCTGTTTTCCTTGTTTGCCTGTTTTCCTTGTTTGCCCTGTTTGCCTGTTTTCCTTGTTTGCCCTGTTTGCCCGTTTGCCCTGTTTGCCCGTTTTCCCTGTTTTCCCTGTTTGCCCGTTTTCCCTGTTTGCCTGTTTTCCTTGTTTGCCTGTTTTCCTTGGTTGCCCTGTTTGCCTGTTTTCCCTGTCTCCCCCGTTTGCCCTGTTTGCCTGTTTTCCCTGTTTGCCCGTTTTCCCTGTTTGCCTGTTTGCCCGTTTTCCCTGTTTGCCCGTTTTCCCTGTTTGCCCGTTTTCCTTGTTTGCCCGTTTGCCCGTTTGCCCGTTTGCCCTGTTTGCCCGTTTTCCCTGTTTGCCCGTTTTCCCTGTTTGCCTGTTTTCCTTGTTTGCCTGTTTTCCTTGGTTGCCCTGTTTGCCTGTTTTCCCTGTCTCCCCCGTTTGCCCTGTTTGCCTGTTTTCCCTGTCTCCCCCGTTTGCCCTGTTTGCCTGTTTTCCCTGTCTCCCCCGTTTGCCCTGTTTGCCTGTTTTCCCTGTTTGCCCGTTTTCCCTGTTTGCCTGTTTTCCCTGTCTCCCCCGTTTGCCCTGTTTGCCTGTTTTCCCTGTTTGCCCGTTTTCCCTGTTTGCCTGTTTTCCTTGTTTGCCTGTTTTCCTTGTTTGCCCTGTTTGCCTGTTTTCCCTGTCTCCCCCGTTTTCCCTGTTTGCCTGTTTGCCCGTTTTCCCTGTTTGCCCGTTTTCCCTGTTTGCCCGTTTTCCTTGTTTGCCCTGTTTGCCCGTTTTCCCTGTTTGCCTGTTTTCCTTGTTTGCCTGTTTTCCTTGTTTGCCCTGTTTGCCTGTTTTCCCTGTCTCCCCCATTTCCTTGTTTGCCTGTTTTCCCTGTTTGCCCGTTTTCCCTGTTTTCCTTGTTTGCCTGTTTTCCCTGTTTTCCTTGTTTGCCTGTTTTCCCTGTTTGCCCGTTTTCCCTGTTTTCCTTGTTTGCCTGTTTTCCTTGTTTGCCCTGTTTGCCTGTTTGCCCTGTCTCCCCCATTTCCTTGTTTTCCCTGTTTGCCCGTTTTCCCTGTTTGCCTGTTTTCCTTGTTTGCCTGTTTTCCCTGTTTCCCCATTTTCTTGTTTGCCTGTTTTCCCTGTTTGCCCGTTTTCCTTGTTTGCCTGTTTTCCTTGTTTGCCTGTTTTCCTTGTCTCCTCGTTTGCCTGTTTTCCTTGTTTGCCTGTTTTCCTTGTTTGCCCTGTTTGCCCGTTTTCTCTGTTTGCCCTGTTTGACCTGTTTGCCCGTTTTCCCTGTTTGCATGTTTTCCTTGCGCTGACTGGAACTTAGTCTGGCACTTCTTACTCTCGTGAAAAACACGAGCGTGGTCCACACTGAAAGAACACACAATTACTTCATCCCTAAACCGTGACTGGTATATCCCTATGTTGCCTCCTAAGTGCTAAGATGTCAAGGAACAAAAATTCAAATAATTAACATAATTTGACTTCCGCCCGGCGCTGTTGCAAAATGTCATCCTCCAGAAGGAGGGATCGAGAGGGACTAGTTCCGAAGGTAACTTCGGAAATCGTCGGAAAACAACATGGCGGCCTACGGTCCTCTCGCTACTTTACACTATTTTGCTGATTTATATGGAGTGTGTTGGCTAAGAATCAAGGAGAACCAACTGAGATATTGCATTTATGTCCAATCGTTTATGTGTATAATTAAGATTTGCCAATTTGAGCCAGATTCATCAGCAGAAGGATTTTACATGTATAAAGATAAAGCGACATCCGTCAAAAGGAGGTTTGGTAGAAAATGGCATCTTCCACAAGGAGGTTCTCACTTCTTTAAATACCACCTTTCAAGGTAAAGATCCAACTTGAAAACCACGCTTTGCCTGATAAAGGGAGAGAGAGCAACTCTTATTACCGCTTTAAACCTTTGAAATGATTATTTCTACCCATAATTTTGAGGAAAACTTTTTGTGCACAAGACTTTGCTTCGTGTTTTCATGAGCTGACAACTTCATAATATAACATCATACTTCATATTCTCAAGGCAACAATTCAGGGTTAAAGTGCCTTATAATGTGAAAATCGCCGGGGGGGGGGGGGACTCCCATATTTTGGGGCGGGGTGCTTGTCAAACCTTTTAGGGTTTAAAATCAGGCCTCTGGTACCTTTTAAGGGGTAAAATTAAAAAACTTGCAATAGTTACCTGTTAGAGGTCCGTTCTATAGCAAATCACACTTGTTGGTAGCCTGAATTTCAGACACATTTTCCCTCGTAAAAAATATGAGAGAAAATTATGAGGGAAAATAATATGTCTTCTTGGTACCTTTTAGGTCAAAATCAACTAAGCGATGCCATTTTAGGTACCTTTCAGGGGTAGAATTGAAAGTTCCTGACGAGCACCCCTGCCCCAAAAATTGGGGAGTCTCATCGACAACTTTTCTCAAAATCACACATTCACATGACTAAAAAAAGATCAATTTAATGATCTTTCTTTCATACATAGATGCCATTCAGCCGCTTAACAAATTATTGGCGATTGTTTTAGGACTAGGTAAAATAACTAGTTCAAGTTGTGTAGCCGGTTGCATTGAATTTGGTCAAAACAAACTTACTTTTTACTTGTGTGTGTGGGGGGGGGGGGGGGGGGGGGGGGGGGGGGGGGGGGGGGGGGGGGATGGGGGGGGGGGGGGGGGTAATGGACATTTTCTGAACCACACATTGTATCCCATGGTGCATAAAATCATGTTGCTTCCATGTTATAGCCACTCAATAGATTCAGTCAGCCTCAACATGTTGTCTATGGATACCAAGTTGGGTGATTTTTAGCCTAGCCTCCGAAAAGATGAAACGTTGTTATCGTTCGGCAATGGTGAGAATTTCCATTGAAGAAAAATGTTTTTTTAATCTCCTTTTTAGGATGACATGATAAAAACTGTTACAAAACAACAGCCTCCTTCTGAAGGATGACATGATAAAAATAAAAGCACAGCCCCCTTCTGAAGGATGACACAATAAAAAGTTTTCAATTCACAGCCTCCTTGTGGAGGATGACACAATAAAAAGTTTTAAAATCACAGACTCCTTCTGAAAGATGACATGATAAAAAGTTTTAAAATCACAGCTTCCTTCTGAAGGATGACACAATAAATATTTTAAAACTATAGCCTTCTGAAGGATGACACAATAAATGTTTTAAAATTATAGCCCCTTATGACACAATCAACGTTTTAAAATCATAGCCTCCTTCTGAAGGGTGCCACAATAAATGTTTTAAAATCACAGCCTCCTTCTGAAGGATGACATGATAAAAAGTTTTAAAATCACAGCCTCCTGAAGGATGACACAATAAATGTTTTAAAATCATAGCCTCCTTCTGAAGGATGACACAATAAATGTTTTAAAATCACAGCCTCCTTCTGAAGGATGACACTAAAATGTTTTAAAATCACAGCCTCCTTCTGAAGGATGACATGGTAAAAAGTTTTAAAATCACAGCCTCTTCTGAAGGATGACAAAACAAATGTTTTAAAATCACAGCCTCCTTCTGAAGGATGACACTAAAATGTTTTAATATAAATCACAGCCTCCTTCTGAAGGATGACACTAAAATGTTTTAATATAAATCACAGCCTCCTTCTGAAGGATGACACAATAAATGTTTTAAAATCATAGCCTCCTTCTGAAGGATGACAATAAATATTTTAAAATCATAACCTCCTTCTGATGGATGACACAATAAATGTTCTAATTTAAATCGCAGCCTCCTTCTGAAGGATGACATGATAAAAAATTATAAAACCACAGCTTCCTTCTGAAGGATGACCTGATAAAAAGTTTTAAAGTCGCAGCCTCCTTCTGAAGGATGACATGATAAAAAGTTTTAAAATCACAGCCTCCTGAAGGATGACACAATAAATGTTTAAAATCATAGCCTCCTTCTGAAGGATGACACAATAAATGTTTTAAAATCATATCCTCCTTCTGAAGGATGACACTAAAATGTTTTAAAATCACAGCCTCCTTCTGAAGGATGACACTAAAATGTTTTAAAATCACAGCCTCCTTCTGAAGGATGACACTAAAATGTTTTAATATAAATCACAGCCTCCTTCTGAAGGATGACACTAAAATGTTTTAATATAAATCACAGCCTCCTTCTGAAGGATGACACAATAAATGTTTTAAAATCATAGCCTCCTTCTGAAGGATGACACAATAAATATTTTAAAATCATAACCTCCTTCTGATGGATGACACAATAAATGTTCTAATTTAAATCGCAGCCTCCTTCTGAAGGATGACCTGATAAAAAGTTTTAAAGTCGCAGCCCCCTTCTGAAGGATGACCTGATAAAAAGTTTTAAAGTCACAGCCTCCTTCTGAAGGATGAGCTGATAAAAGGGTATTATTTTTATTATTGAACACAACGTTTGCTTGTCTTTGACTCCTTGGTATGCTCATGTGCTATGTTATCAGCCCCGGGGGGGGGGGGGGGGGGGTTCTCCCAAGTAAGAGTGATAGGGGTGCTCGTCGGGACATCGGAAAATATACCCTAAAAAATACCAGGACAAAAAAAATCCACCCCCTAAAAAATACCTTATAAAACAAAATAACCCCTAAAAAATACCAACAATAAACCCTTTTTGTGATTGTTTATTGTTTCTTATCTCAAAACAGGCCATTTTGTAGAGCTATAAATGAAGAAAGAAAGCCAGAAAACGTTTTGCTTGGTTTGTGACCCTTTCATTCATTTGCGTACCCTAAAAAATACCATTTATTAGTGAAAACCACAACGTTTCTCCGATACACCCTAAAAAATACCGGAGAGTCGATTTTGACCCCTAAAAAATACGACGAGCACCCCTATCAGGTCGACATGTGAAGACCCCCCCCCCCCCCGGTATCAGCCACTCAAAATCAACATGAAAAACTTAAAAAGCGCAAAAGCCTTCAGAATGTGTAGAAACGCCTTAAATAACAAATGTGTGTTTCCAAAAATATCCATACTTACTTTGCATTAATACTACCTACTATTGTACATACACACCCCCATTGGTGTGTTTTGTGAGAAATAAAGACTATATTTTGTATCTGTATCTGTTATTGACGGGGATCTATAGGGATGTATTTTTTTTTTCATGGCGACGGTATTCCTTCCTTTGTGATGGACCTGAGAGGGAAGCAACCGACTGTTTCCTAGAATGCACATTGTTTGGTTCCAGAAATTATCCATACCCCCCCTATGGGAGGGATTGGAAATTCAGAGGGGTGGGGGGAGGTCAATTTACCTAAATACTGGTGTTTTTTTTGGGAAATTCCATAGAGGTGGAGGGGTCACTTTTCAACACCCTTCCGTGGAGGGGGTATGGATATTTTTTTGCAACCACACATAAATACAAAAATCAGAACAAAGTGAAAATCCATTTATTATGAAAGTCAAGCTTTAAAAAAACACTCTTCATATACATGCTGTATGTAATGGTTGTTCCCTCCTTTATATCGAATAATTCTGGGCACAGACCATTAGAATCTAATAGTTTAGATAGTTTAGGGGGCAGGATACAGCAAACAGTTTAGTTTTCAGGGCATTTTTGTAAGAATGTATTCTGTCCTCACTGCAAGCCTCCTCCCCCCCTAAAACTGGTCTGGGGGGCCCACCCTCCCCCCCCTTTCTCGGAAATTTTCCCATACATTTACTGTATTTGCTGGAGAAAATTTGCGCATTTTCGTCTTATGTTTTCACTATCTGCCCCCCCCCCCCCCCCCCCTTCAGAAATTCCTGGCTACGCCGCTGCCCCCCCTTTTTTAAATCCTGGATCCACCCCTGGGAGGTCACTCCCAGAAAACAAAATCACCTTCCATGCATTGTTCTCATTCCTAGAAGTTTAGCCCTACTTTAAAAGAAAATGAATGGAACGCATTTTGACATTTGCCATTTCAGACAGACAGACAGACAGATTTATTTGGCACCTTATACAAGAACAGTACATAACTGTTGGTCCAAATAATTTGATAAAACACACACTATTTACATATTATAAATATTTAGAAGCACTTAACCTTTTAGTATCATTTGCCATTTCAATTTGTGCTAGCAATCAGTCATCCCCCCCCCCCCCCCCCCCACCCACACACACACACTGAAGGGATTGGAAATTAGAAAAGACATTTTACTGGTACATAATTATATCTGTATAATTATGCTTCTCACTTTTTAAATAAGTTATAATTGGACCTGTTTCACCAATGTACACTTATGCATACAATATCTGTCTGTCTGTCTTACAGGGGAGGGGGTCAATTTACCTGATCAAGGCTCGAGACTCATAGTTTCTGGCTTTTTCCACCAAAAACATTTCTATTGATTGCAATGCATAGGATTTTATACCAAGCTGTTTGCATTCTAAAATAATAGCATGTTCAATAAGAGCATGTTTACAGCCACCCAGACCGGTGTCACACTGTGCTCTCCCCCATCGGGAGAGCTTAGCGTGACACTGGTCTGGGCGGCTGCGAGGAGACTAGAACAACTTATGCAGATGAGTTAGAATATTGACATCATGAATTATTAAGGACCAAAGTCATGAGCAAATTACCTACTTATTTGCCAGTTCTCCACACACACCTTTTTATCTGTGCAATTAAAATAATATTTTTCCTGACAGGCACGCCTCTGAGATAAGTATTTTTGCAGGAGACTGAACATTTATTGACTAATTATATAGCCAGCTCGAAATCCCATTGTGCCGGCAGATCGATTTTTCTTGAATCGTCCAATTATTTTTTAACTGGATCGCGCGCGCTCTAATTGGACAGTTCGCGCTGAAATTGGACAGTTTGGGTTTGAACATTGATGTTATATAATTAATAAATAACAGGACTCCATGCTTGTCCAATTAAGAAAAAATGGATGATTCCTCGGAACTCCAAATTGGACTCGGCCTGCGGCCTCGTCCAATTTTGGAGTTCCTCTGAATCATCCAATTTTTTCTTAATTGGACAGCATGGAGTCCTATTATATATACATATTGGTTGCCATTTTTTGTCTAGAGTTTTTTGATTATGATTGCAAATTCAAGTGCAGAAGTGGGAGGAACTATCAACTATCAAATTTATTAACTTTCAACAGAATTGGCTCAAAATGTATTTTACAGTAGGGTAAAATAGATTTCTTTCATTCTATCAGAGTAACTTATAAGCTTACCATTTTTTTTAGGAAAAACATTTTGTGAACACTATTTTAAAGCTTAAGTTTAACAATTATTTCTCCCTTCTTCCCATATTTTGCGCAAAGTATTAGTAATTATAAAAAAATATGGTTCTTGGTATCGCTTGCAAGCCGTCCTACTCTAGTGCAAGCTTCCAGTAACTTATTTTACTTGTTTTTTGGATAATGTGAGAACCTCCTTGTGGAAGATGCCATTTTCTACCAAACCTCCTTTTGACGGATGTCGCTTTATCTTTATACATGTAAAATCCTTCTGCTGATGAATCTGGCTCAAATTGGCACATCTTAATTGTACACATAAACGATTGGACATAAATGCAATATCTCAGTTGGTTTTTCTTGATTCTTAGCCAACACACTGCATATAAATCAGCAAAATAGTGGTAAAGTAGCGAGAGGACCGTAGGCCGCCATGTTGTTTTCCGACGATTTCCGAACCTTTCCGAAGTTACCTCCCGAAGTAGTCCCGAAGATCACCTCCTTCTGAAGGATGACATCTAGCCACGACCTACCCAAAAGACGGTGAGATACTCGTGAGGGCCTAGCCTCCTCGTCTCCATGCTCCTAGTGTCAGCTCCATGATGCTTTGCGCACCCAAACCATGATTTCCAATATGGCGGCCGCTCTTCAAGCCCGCCGAGTAGCCTCCATCATCTGAAATACACAGGGGTCGCGGAGGGGGTGGGGCTGTTAGGGCTACTTTACCAGAAACGGTCATACATTTCTTGTACTATTTAGCCCTACCACTTTCGTGATAGAGTTTTTGATTCTTCCTTACAGCCCCACCACTTGACGCATGCTCCACGGCCTGTGATACATCGCTCAAGTTACCTGTCTCCCTAACTCTGCACTCCAGAAGCAAATCCTGTTCCGATCTAACAAAAAGCCATATAGCCGAGATCCCTGGAAAAAATACGAATCGTTGACAGGCCTTCCCAAGATACAGCATCAACGAGAACTATGCAGGACAAGGAAAGGCTCTATTCAGTTCTTCGCACGCCCCTCATGTCAAGCTGTGCTCATCGAGTCTATTTTCACATTCTTGGGTGTTTGGCGAGCTTTGTCTGAACCTTTGGTCCAGAAAAAAAAACGATGTTGGGTGAGCAAAAAGGTGATAAAAAGATTGCGTGCGGTAGACCATCAGAAATTTGAGTGCAGTGACAACTTTTTGCGTATGATTTTTTTTTTCGGCGATCAGATATGATTTTTTTTTTCGGCGATCAGATTGTAAGTATTTTTCTTTCGGACTTTTTTTTCTTTCTTGGATCTGTGCAATAATTTTTTTTTGAAAGATTGGCCTTGCATTAATTATTAAATTAATTGGTGCTTACACGCATCGACTAAATGTCCTGGTGTTTTTCCTTTCTTTATGACACAATGCCAAACTTGAATTTGGCAATGACGGAGTCAATTAGCAGAATAAGGCTAAACCAATTTCCTGGTTATTGAGGATCTTCGTCAGGTCGCTATTTTTGAGCGATAGTGGTCCTTCGATAGTCCTGCCGAGCGTGGAGCATTTCGAGGGTCAAAAGCCCGTACATAGCCTGGAGAAAATACATTATTTTTCGCATTCTCTCTTAAAAAATCGTAGTTATAAATTTACGTAGTTGTAATCAAACCAACGTACTTACACTGAACAGCAAAACGACCCTAAGCAGGTAAACTCAAATTCCATAGCTCCTGTGTTTCCCCGTGCCATGGGAACAAAGTATCAAAGGCTAGTTCCTATGCCGAGAAAAGAGAATTTCAACGAGAAACCGAAACAGATGGAATGGCGATCCAAAGCTAAAACGAAAGATGTGGCGGCCGCTATAGGTTCGCGAAACGGGGACACATTTTACCAAGGTAAGTTCATTACGTAACACCCATGCCTTGGTTATAAGATATCATTGTATAATTTTCCATCGTGTGTACTTTTTATCAAAAAGGGTATAACAGAGTTCTAGTTGTTTTGAAAGGCGCAATTTTAAATCATAAAATTAATAGAGAATGCGAAAAAAAAAAGAATATGATATCCAAAGCTAAAACAAAAGATGTGGCGGGAGCTCTCTAGGTTCGCGAAACGGGGGCAAATTTTACCAAGGTAAGTTCATTACGTAACACGAATCCTTTAGTTAAAATATCATTGTATAATTTTCCATCGTATGTACTATTTTTTTTTTTCAAAAAGGGTAACAGAGTTATAGTTTTTTGAAAAGCGCAATTTTGTGGCGGGCGCTTTCTAGCACTCTAGGTTCGTGAAACGAGGGCAAATATTGCCGAGGTAAAATTGATTACGCAACACGCATCCTTTGGTTAAAACATCATTGTATAAATTTTATTTTTTTCAAAAATTGTAACAGAGTTCTAGGTGTTTGAAAGTCATACAATTAATAGAGAACGCGAAACAAATGAATAGGATGTCCAAAGCTAAAACGAAAGAGGTGGCGGCCGCTATAGGTTCGTGAAACGAGGGCAAATATTGTCGAGATAAGTTCATTACGTATCATTGTATAATTTTCCATCGCGTGTGTACTTTTTTATCAAAAAGGGTAACAGAGTTCTAATTGTTGGAAAGGCGCAATTTTAAACCATACAATTAATAGAGAACGCCAAACACATGAGTAGGTCCAAAGCTAAAACCAAAGATGTGGCGGGTGCCCTCTAGCACTCTAGGTTCGCGAATCGAGGGCACATTTTGCCGAGGTAGAGTTGATTACGTAACATGCATCATTTGGTTAAAATGTCATTGTATAATTTTCCATCGTATGAACTTTTTTTTCAAAAGGGTAACAGAGTGCTAGCTGTTTTGAAAGACGCTATTTAAATCATACAATTAGAGAACGCCAAACACACGAGTAGAAGGAGGTACAAAGCTAAAAACCAAAATATGACGGGCACTCTAGGTTCGCGACAAGATGACAGAGTTTGGCAATGTAATGCCAATGCTTTGGTTAGGACATAATTGCTTAATTTTCCATCGTGTGTTCTGCTTTTCAAAAATTGTGTGTTCTGTTTTTCAAAAAGGGTAATAGAGTTGTAGTCGTTTGAAAGGTGCACGTTTAAATCATACTGCTATTTCGTTCGACCGCCGAGTGTGCTTAAAAAAATACAGCGCAGTTATCCGTTGTGCGCAGCTATGCAACTATTTTAGCTCTTATTTACTTGTTTTGTGGCATTTTTGACTCCTTATGGCTGTGCACTTTTATCCCTCCTTCAATGCTGGCAAAATTTCCAACTTGTATTTTCATGGCAAAAAGGAAAGTCAACAAATTACACTCTACTCAATTACCATTATAGAGTTACGTATGTTATGTTCAGTGAATCGCTATGAGATTGGCGGATTTCAGATGAATGTAGAAAACAAAAATGCAAAGTAAATACAATTTGCCAATCAGTAAACGAAACTTATTCAATAACCAACCAACCAGGAGGCGAAGTAATTACGACTTGTGTTAAGTCGTGACCCAAGGAGACACTGACATTGAAGGAAATTAAACGTTAAAATTAAAGTGAGCATTTTTTTTTTGCAATCTCATTGGCTGGGAGAACAAAGTCACGATGCTCAGCCAATCGCTGGCCATCGTTACGGGACGATACTACTCGTGATTGAGATGCGCAGAACAGCTGCGCAGTTACGTGACAGGCTCCATTTAAAACATCAAGAATTCGCCGGTGGCGCTCAACCAATCAGAAGCGGGAAAATATGTTGAATGAATGATAAAGAGAATGATTCATATGTCAAATGATTCTTCTCTTATTATAATACAGGTATGTCACCAGCCACCACCAACAATAGTGATGCAAGGGGATATCGGCAAGAAAGTGGACAAGGCCCTCCGAAACAGCAACCACACTTTCCTACTTCCAATCAGCAGTCCCATCCGCACCAACAGCACGTAAAAAACAAGCCACAAAAGCAAAGAGAGAATGATAGCAACTGACCAGCAGAATCACGAAGAAAAACACTATTCAACTAGATCGCCTCTGGGAAAAGATGAACAGATCAATATCAGTTCTTCTGGGAGCTTCCAAGACAGTAAGGGACGACGTCCAAACACGAAGCTTCCACCGATTGTTCACCCCACCTTGCCTACGTTGCCTGCTCTTAACCAAATCCCTACAGGTTCAAAGAGCAAGAAGCCGATGAACAGCGATGGCAATAACGCTAGGCGAGTATACAAACCAGGAAATCAGTCGTTGGGATTTGGTGGAATGGAAGGAAAGAGCACGAGTCTTGCAGTAACGAAGTATTTTCTTCTGCGGAAGACGAATTTCAGGGACCTGTAACAGACGGCCAAGGGGACTACCTTCGCCATATACAGAAATTCCACTTTGAACAAGAAACACCGGAACAAGAAAACCAAAGATTGCAGTTCCAGTCTGGTAAAATGGCTGCAGTTTCCTCCAAAAAGAGAAGAAGTGGTATTATTAAAGAAGTTGAAATGATAGGCCCGGCCGAGGAGCGATGTAGTTCGAGGTTCAACGTCAAAAAAGGATTCGGGCGACCGAAGATTCAGTCTTATGCCTCTGGTATACAACTACCCCAGCAGGGTGTAGAATCTATCCGAGATTCGGAACAGCAGAAAAACTGCCAAAGGCCCTTATCAATTGATGATTTCGAAAACCTTACTTCTCCCCAAAACAGAGGTCGCCATCAAACATGGTCAGCAAAAGACAGGAGGTTTCGAAATTCCGACAGGAACCTTCCGCAAACAAGGTCTGTCGGCGAATTTGCTCACCAGCTTCCAGCTACAGTAGATAAGCCGTCTACACCAGCGGAGATCGAAACTGACGGAAGAGCCGCTAATGACAGGTCAATGTGGAGCATGGCGAAAGCGGTGCAGAGAAAACCAGAGCCCAAATACAATGTCTATGATTTTATTCTGGCGGAAAACAAAGCACAGGCGAAGAAGACGAAAAAAGACGGGCAAGACGGAAGAGCCGCTAATGCTAAGTCAATGCAGAGCATGGGAAAAGCGATGCAGAGAAAACCAGCGCCCAAATACAATGTGTATGATTTTATACTGGCGGAAAACAAAGTAGATTCGGAGAATAAAGCAGAGGCGGAGACAAGAGCACCAGTAGAGACTCCTAGACAAATGATCAGAAAAGGCATGCAAGACATTCAAAACTTTCTGCGGCGTTTATAACTATATGATGCGCTTAGAGTCGCATGTGGGATGCATTCTACTTCACGCTCAAAGAGCACAGTACTATATCCTCACTGCATACTATTGTTCGCATCGCAATAGAAGCTAAGGTATGGGGTGATCTGCGAGTGCGGAACAAGTAATATGCAGCGAGGCCTGGAACACGCGCTGGTCAACCGCCGACGGGGGATGGGGGGTGGGAAAAACCAAAAAAACAAAACCAAGAGGAAGAGACTAAAAATGTGACGAAACTAGTACTAAGCATTAAATAAACCAAACCCCAAACGAGCCCTAAGAAAACCACCCGAAGATAAAATTACCTATAGACTCCAGGGAAATTCTGGCCACTCCAGTGATTTTTGCCAGTCACAACCCATTCCTGCAACTTGTAAATTCCACGAGGCCCTTGATAGAAACCGCTCGCGGTACAACAAACCTTATGCAATAACAGCAGCGAAAACGCAATGAAGAAACCGAAAGAGCTTCTATAACAACGCCAATAACATTCCAGATGAGTATAAAGCCACGAGAAGCGATTTTACAAACCAACAGGAAGGATATGGGAGGTGGAGGCGGTTGACCAAACTGAAGCCAGAGAAACGTCTGAACACTTCAACTGAGCGGCTGAACGGACTGAATTAATTATTCCTGAGCGTGTTCTTATACGAAGCTCTCATTAGTATGCAGTGAGAATAGTGTCTCGATCATTTGTTTCAATAACATTTCCCCCCTATTTTGGCGCGCGGGATCGGACGTGATGTAAAAAGTGAAATGTTGATGAGAATTATGACGACACCGAATCAAGCACATCTCCACTGCTGATTGGATGGGAAAGCTCTCAAACAGGTATTGCCTTTTTTTTAAACTGCACATGTGAATGGGATGACCCATGTTCGAACATAGTTTTTCGTTTCGTTTGTGATTGCCTAAGTGTATTTACTTCGTCCCCTGATTGGTCAGTTGTTGTATTTGTTTCGTTTCTGATTGGCTAAGTGTATTTACTTCGTCCTCTGATTGGTCAGTTGTTGAATTTGTTTCGTTTCTGATTGGCTAAGTGTATTTACTTCGTCCCCTGATTGGTCAGTTGTTGAATGGGTTTCGTTTCTGATTGGCTAAGTGTATTTACTTCGTCCCCTGATTGGTTGGTTGTTGAATGGGTTTCGTTTCTGATTGGCTAAGCTTACTTATTTTGCGTTTAGTTCATCTAAACACTCATAATCACGTGCTTGGTGCTGGCCAACCTGTAACGGAGATTCTTTTGTCTGTTTATCATCATATTATTTCTTGACATTTCTGGTGAGAATAACATTCCGTGTCTTGATCGTTTGTTCAATGATTTGTCCCCCATTTTGGCGGTATCGGACATTTTGATGAGATTGATGATGAAAAGGAAACTATTGAGATGAAGCACATCTTTCTGACTGCTGATTGGATGGGGATGTTGTCAAACAGGTTTTGCATTTAACACTGGGCATGTGAATGAGATGACCCATGTTGGAACTGAGTTGTTTGTTTCGTTTCTGATTGGCTAAGTGTGAACGGTTTTCAGATGACGTACAGGAAACACACCTGATTGGATGGGGATGCCGTTAAACAGGTTTTGCATTTAACACTGGACATGTGAATGAGATGACCCATGTTGTTTGTTTCGTTTTTGATTGGCTAAGTGTGAACGGTTTTCAGAGAACGTACAGGAAACACATCTGATTGGATGGGGATGCCGTTAAACAGGTTTTGCATTTAACACTGGACATGTGAATGAGATGACCCATGTTGGAAGAGTTGTTTGTTTCGTTTTTGATTGGCTAAGTGTGAACGGTTTTCAGATGACGTACAGGAAACACATCTGATTGGATGGGGATGCCGTTAAACAGGTTTTGCATTTAACACTGGACATGTGAATGAGATGACCCATGTTGTTTGTTTCGTTTCTGATTGGCTAAGTGTGAACGGTTTTCAGAGAACGTACAGGAAACAAATCTGATTGGATGGGGATGCTGTCATAAAGGTTTTGCATTTAACACTGGGCATGTGAATGAGATGACCCATGTTGTTTGTTTCGTTTTTGATTGGCTAAGTGTGAACGGTTTTCAGAGAACGTACAGGAAACACATCTGATTGGATGGGGATGCCGTTAAACAGGTTTTGCATTTAACACTAGACATGTGAATGAGATGACCCATGTTGGAACTGAGTTGTTTGTTTCGTTTCTGATTGGCTAAGTGTGAACGGTTTTCAGATGACGTAAAGGAAACACATCTGATAGGATGGGGATGCCGTTAAACAGGTTTTTCATTAAACACTGGACATGTGAATGAGATGACCCATGTTGTTTGTTTCGTTTCTGATTGGCTAAGTGTGAACGGTTTTCAGAGAACGTAGAGGAAATACATCTGATTGGATGGGGATGCTGTCATAAAGGTTTTGCATTTAACACTGGGCATGTGAATGAGATGACCCATGTTGTTTGTTTCGTTTCTGATTGGCTAAGTGTGAACGGTTTTCAGAGAACGTACAGGAAACACATCTGATTGGATGGGGATGCTGTCAAACAGGTTTTGCATTTAACACTGGACATGTGAATGAGATGACCCATGTTGGAACTGAGTTGTTTGTTTCGTTTCTGATTGGCTAAGTGTGAACGGTTTTCAGATGTCGTACAGGAAACACATCTGATAGGATGGGGATGCCGTTAAACAGGTTTTGCATTTAACACTGGGCATGTGAATGAGATGACCCATGTTGTTTGTTTCGTTTCTGATTGGCTAAGTGTGAACGGTTTTCAGAGAACGTACAGGAAACACATCTGATTGGATGGGGATGCCGTTAAACAGGTTTTGCATTTAACACTGGGCATGTGAATGAGATGACCCATGTTGTTTGTTTCGTTTTTGATTAGCTAAGTGTGAACGGTTTTCAGATGACGTACAGGAAACACATCTGATTGGATGGGGGTGCTGTCAAACAGGTTTTGCATTTAACACTAGACATGTTAATGAGATGACCCATGTTGTTTGTTTCGTTTTTGATTAGCTAAGTGTGAACGGTTTTCAGAGAACGTACAGGAAACACATCTGATTGGATGGGGATGCCGTTAAACAGGTTTTGCATTTAACACTGGGCATGTGAATGAGATGACCCATGTTGTTTGTTTCGTTTTTGATTAGCTAAGTGTGAACGGTTTTCAGATGACGTACAGGAAACACATCTGATTGGATGGGGATGCTGTCAAACAGGTTTTGCATTTAACACTAGACATGTTAATGAGATGACCCATGTTGTTTGTCTCGTTTTTGATTAGCTAAGTGTGAACGGTTTTCAGATGACGTACAGGAAACACATCTGATTGGATGGGGATGCCGTTAAACAGGTTTTGCATTTAACACTGGACATGTGAATGAGATGACCCATGTTGTTTGTTTCGTTTTTGATTGGCTAAGTGTGAACGGTTTTCAGATGACGTACAGGAAACACATCTGATTGCATGGGGATGCTGTCAAACAGGTTTTGCATTTAACACTAGACATGTTAATGAGATGACCCATGTTGTTTGTTTCGTTTTTGATTAGCTAAGTGTGAACGGTTTTCAGATGACGTACAGGAAACACATCTGATTGGATGGGGATGCCGTTAAACAGGTTTTGCATTTAACACTGGACATGTGAATGAGATGACCCATGTTGGAACTGAGTTGTTTGTTTCGTTTCTGATTGGCTAAGTGTGAACGGTTTTCAGAGGACGTACAGGAAACACATCTGATTGGATGGGGATGCCGTTAAACAGGTTTTGCATTTAACACTAGACATGTGAATGAGATGACCCATGTTGGAACTGAGTTGTTTGTTTCGTTTCTGATTGGCTAAGTGTGAACGGTTTTCAGATGACGTACAGGAAACACATCTGATTGGATGGGGATGCTGTCAAACAGGTTTTGCATTTAACACTGGACATGTGAATGAGATGACCCATTTTGTTTGTTTCGTTTCTGATTGGCTAAGTGTGAACGGTTTTCAGATGACGTACAGGAAACACATCTGATTGGATGGGGATGCTGTCAAACAGGTTTTGCATTTAACACTGGACATGTGAATGAGATGACCCATGTTGGAACTGAGTTGTTTGTTTCGTTTCTGATTGGCTAAGTGTGAACGGTTTTCAGATGACGTACAGGAAACACATCTGATTGGATGGGGATGCTGTCAAACAGGTTTTGCATTTAACACTGGACATGTGAATGAGATGACCCATGTTGTTTGTTTCGTTTCTGATTGGCTAAGTGTGAACGGTTTTCAGATGACGTACAGGAAACACATCTGATTGGATGGGGATGCCGTTAAACAGGTTTTGCATTTAACCCTAGACATGTGAATGAGATGACCCATGTTGGAACTGAGTTGTTTGTTTCGTTTCTGATTGGCTAAGTGTGAACGGTTTTCAGATGACGTACAGGAAACACATCTGATTGGATGGGGATGCTGTCAAACAGGTTTTGCATTTAACACTGGACATGTGAATGAGATGACCCATGTTGGAACTGAGTTGTTTGTTTCGTTTCTGATTGGCTAAGTGTGAACGGTTTTCAGATGACGTACAGGAAACACATCTGATTGGATGGGGATGCTGTCAAACAGGTTTTGCATTTAACACTGGGCATGTGAATGAGATGACCCATGTTGTTTGTTTCGTTTCTGATTGGCTAAGTGTGAACGGTTTTCAGATGACGTAAAGGAAACACATCTGATAGGATGGGGATGCCGTTAAACAGGTTTTTCATTAAACACTGGACATGTGAATGAGATGACCCATGTTGTTTGTTTCGTTTCTGATTGGCTAAGTGTGAACGGTTTTCAGAGAACGTAGAGGAAATACATCTGATTGGATGGGGATGCTGTCATAAAGGTTTTGCATTTAACACTGGGCATGTGAATGAGATGACCCATGTTGTTTGTTTCGTTTCTGATTGGCTAAGTGTGAACGGTTTTCAGAGAACGTACAGGAAACACATCTGATTGGATGGGGATGCTGTCAAACAGGTTTTGCATTTAACACTGGACATGTGAATGAGATGACCCATGTTGGAACTGAGTTGTTTGTTTCGTTTCTGATTGGCTAAGTGTGAACGGTTTTCAGATGTCGTACAGGAAACACATCTGATAGGATGGGGATGCCGTTAAACAGGTTTTGCATTTAACACTGGGCATGTGAATGAGATGACCCATGTTGTTTGTTTCGTTTCTGATTGGCTAAGTGTGAACGGTTTTCAGAGAACGTACAGGAAACACATCTGATTGGATGGGGATGCCGTTAAACAGGTTTTGCATTTAACACTGGGCATGTGAATGAGATGACCCATGTTGTTTGTTTCGTTTTGATTAGCTAAGTGTGAACGGTTTTCAGATGACGTACAGGAAACACATCTGATTGGATGGGGGTGCTGTCAAACAGGTTTTGCATTTAACACTAGACATGTTAATGAGATGACCCATGTTGTTTGTTTCGTTTTTGATTGGCTAAGTGTGAACGGTTTTCAGATGACGTACAGGAAACACATCTGATTGGATGGGGATGCTGTCAAACAGGTTTTGCATTTAACACTGGACATGTGAATGAGATGACCCATGTTGGAACTGAGTTGTTTGTTTCGTTTCTGATTGGCTAAGTGTGAACGGTTTTCAGATGACGTACAGGAAACACATCTGATTGGATGGGGATGCTGTCAAACAGGTTTTGCATTTAACACTGGACATGTGAATGAGATGACCCATGTTGTTTGTTTCGTTTCTGATTGGCTAAGTGTGAACGGTTTTCAGATGACGTACAGGAAACACATCTGATTGGATGGGGATGCCGTTAAACAGGTTTTGCATTTAACCCTAGACATGTGAATGAGATGACCCATGTTGGAACTGAGTTGTTTGTTTCGTTTCTGATTGGCTAAGTGTGAACGGTTTTCAGATGACGTACAGGAAACACATCTGATTGGATGGGGATGCTGTCAAACAGGTTTTGCATTTAACACTGGACATGTGAATGAGATGACCACGCTAGCCTTTTGCTGAGTCATTCTGGTGCGCGAGTCACTTCACGTTTGGCCATGCGCGAGTTTAATAATTCTTACGCCAGATTATGTTACTTTCAATTAAGTCTTACAACAGATTAATTTGGTCAACTTATCAAAAAGGACGCTATCGCTCCTACTCGTAAATAATTCTGTCTTTCATATTCGGAACATTCGGTTTGTTGAATTACACCTCTTAGCTATGAATATCCGATGTGCCATTTCAATTGATCGAGTTTCCACTGAGTTATTCTCGAAAGGATTTCCTGCCAAACATAATTATTCTGAAGTAATCTTGATTAACTTAGACCAGAACAAAGGACGCGCTGAATCGACAAGTTTTAATAAACAAAGAATTGTATAGGAATCACTGAAGATAAAAAGCGATGTAATGATTGAGAACGGGAGAGTTGTAATAGAGTTAACAACGGAGTTGAAGAAGTTGGTTGTTAAAGAGTCGAATGGGGATGCTGTCAAACAGGTTTTGCATTTAACACTGGGCATGTGAATGAGATGACCCATGTTGTTTGTTTCGTTTCTGATTGGCTAAGTGTGAACGGTTTTCAGATGACGTAAAGGAAACACATCTGATAGGATGGGGATGCCGTTAAACAGGTTTTTCATTAAACACTGGACATGTGAATGAGATGACCCATGTTGTTTGTTTCGTTTCTGATTGGCTAAGTGTGAACGGTTTTCAGAGAACGTAGAGGAAATACATCTGATTGGATGGGGATGCTGTCATAAAGGTTTTGCATTTAACACTGGGCATGTGAATGAGATGACCCATGTTGTTTGTTTCGTTTCTGATTGGCTAAGTGTGAACGGTTTCAGAGAACGTACAGGAAACACATCTGATTGGATGGGGATGCTGTCAAACAGGTTTTGCATTTAACACTGGACATGTGAATGAGATGACCCATGTTGGAACTGAGTTGTTTGTTTCGTTTCTGATTGGCTAAGTGTGAACGGTTTTCAGATGTCGTACAGGAAACACATCTGATAGGATGGGGATGCCGTTAAACAGGTTTTGCATTTAACACTGGGCATGTGAATGAGATGACCCATGTTGTTTGTTTCGTTTCTGATTGGCTAAGTGTGAACGGTTTTCAGAGAACGTACAGGAAACACATCTGATTGGATGGGGATGCCGTTAAACAGGTTTTGCATTTAACACTAGACATGTGAATGAGATGACCCATGTTGGAACTGAGTTGTTTGTTTCGTTTCTGATTGGCTAAGTGTGAACGGTTTTCAGATGACGTAAAGGAAACACATCTGATAGGATGGGGATGCCGTTAAACAGGTTTTCATTAAACACTGGACATGTGAATGAGATGACCCATGTTGTTTGTTTCGTTTTTGATTGGCTAAGTGTGAACGGTTTTCAGAGAACGTACAGGAAACACATCTGATTGGATTGGGATGCCGTTAAACAGGTTTTGCATTTAACACTGGGCATGTGAATGAGATGACCCATGTTGTTTGTTTCGTTTTTGATTAGCTAAGTGTGAACGGTTTTCAGATGACGTACAGGAAACACATCTGATTGGATGGGGGTGCTGTCAAACAGGTTTTGCATTTAACACTAGACATGTTAATGAGATGACCCATGTTGTTTGTTTCGTTTTTGATTAGCTAAGTGTGAACGGTTTTCGGAGAACGTACAGGAAACACATCTGATTGGATGGGGATGCCGTTAAACAGGTTTTGCATTTAACACTGGGCATGTGAATGAGATGACCCATGTTGTTTGTTTCGTTTTTGATTAGCTAAGTGTGAACGGTTTTCAGATGACGTACAGGAAACACATCTGATTGGATGGGGATGCTGTCAAACAGGTTTTGCATTTAACACTGGACATGTGAATGAGATGACCCATGTTGTTTGTTTCGTTTCTGATTGGCTAAGTGTGAACGGTTTTCAGATGACGTACAGGAAACACATCTGATTGGATGGGGATGCTGTCAAACAGGTTTTGCATTTAACACTGGACATGTGAATGAGATGACCCATGTTGGAACTGAGTTGTTTGTTTCGTTTCTGATTGGCTAAGTGTGAACGGTTTTCAGATGACGTACAGGAAACACATCTGATTGGATGGGGATGCTGTCAAACAGGTTTTGCATTTAACACTGGACATGTGAATGAGATGACCCATGTTGTTTGTTTCGTTTCTGATTGGCTAAGTGTGAACGGTTTTCAGATGACGTACAGGAAACACATCTGATTGGATGGGGATGCCGTTAAACAGGTTTTGCATTTAACCCTAGACATGTGAATGAGATGACCCATGTTGGAACTGAGTTGTTTGTTCGTTTCTGATTGGCTAAGTGTGAACGGTTTTCAGATGACGTACAGGAAACACATCTGATTGGATGGGGATGCTGTCAAACAGGTTTTGCATTTAACACTGGACATGTGAATGAGATGACCCATGTTGGAACTGAGTTGTTTGTTTCGTTTCTGATTGGCTAAGTGTGAACGGTTTTCAGATGACGTACAGGAAACACATCTGATTGGATGGGGATGCCGTTAAACAGGTTTTGCATTTAACACTGGACATGTGAATGAGATGACCCATGTCGTTTGTTTCGTTTCTGATTGGCTAAGTGTATTTATTTTGTGTTTAGTTCATCTGAACACTCACGTGGTTCATGCTTGCGAAAATGTAACCGAGATTCTTTTGTCTGTTTATCATTCAAAATTAACTTATGTGAAACACATTTCTTCTATATTTCTGGCGAGAATTGGCATTCCGTGTCTCGATCGTTTCAATAATGATTTTCCCCTTATTTTGCCGGGATCGGACGTGATGTAGAAATTTTGATGAGATTTATGACGACCCGGAAACCAGTTGAGATGAGCACATCTCCACAGCTGATTGGACGAGAAAGCTGTCAAACAGGTTTTTCATTAAACACTGGGCATGCGAATGAGATGACCCATGTTGTTTGTTTCGTTTCTGATTGGCTAGGTGTATTTACTTTGTGTTTAGTTCATCTGGACACTCATAATCACGTGCTTCATGCTGGCGAACCTTCAACCGAGATTCTTTTGTCTGTTAATCATTGAAAATTTTGTTACTGTGAAACATATTTTTTCTTGACATTTCTGGCGAGAATGTTTTGGGCGCGGGATCGGACGAGTGACGTAAAAATTGAAATTTTGATGAGATTCATGACGTACAGGAAACAAGTTAAGATGAAGCACATCTTCCTGACTGCTAATTGGACGGGGATGCTGTCCAAGAGGTTTTTCATTTAAAACTGGACATGGACCCATGCTCGAACCTTTCAGTGGGAAAAATACTCATTCTAGCATTTCACGGATCACGGTTCGTTATTCCCAGTTTTGATCTTTGATTACTCAAAAAATATATATATATATAATCATCAGATTTATAAATAAGAGACAGTTTAAAGGAAAGAATCCTCAGTGGGTTAAGCCAAAGGGTCCACAAATAAGACAGTAAAGACAAATTCAAAAAATCAAGCAAGGCCAAGGAACGCTGTTGTTATCAGAAATGTCAGAACTAAACTGTCATGAAAGATATTTAGCCTTATTTTGATCAACTCCTGAATACCCTCATGATGGTCTCTTTTAGTTAACTTCTATTGAATTCGCACATCAGAGTTACAGCTGAGAGTTATTCCCGAATTATTGCCTAGTCATTTCTAGCCTCGTAGCCACGCTAGCCTTTTGCTGAGTCATTCTGGTGCGCGAGTCACTTCACGTTTGGCCATGCGCGAGTTTAATAATTCTTACGCCAGATTATGTTACTTTCAATTAAGTCTTACAACAGATTAATTTGGTCAACTTATCAAAAAGGACGCTATCGCTCCTACTCGTAAATAATTCTGTCTTTCATATTCGGAACATTCGGTTTGTTGAATTACACCTCTTAGCTATGAATATCCGATGTGCCATTTCAATTGATCGAGTTTCCACTGAGTTATTCTCGAAAGGATTTCCTGCCAAACATAATTATTCTGAAGTAATCTTGATTAACTTAGACCAGAACAAAGGACGCGCTGAATCGACAAGTTTTAGTAAACAAAGAATTGTATAGGAATCACTGAAGATAAAAAGCGATGTAATGATTGAGAACGGGAGAGTTGTAATAGAGTTAACAACGGAGTTGAAGAAGTTGGTTGTTAAAGAGTCGAATGGGGATGCTGTCAAACAGGTTTTGCATTTAACACTGGGCATGTGAATGAGATGACCCATGTTGTTTGTTTCGTTTCTGATTGGCTAAGTGTGAACGGTTTTCAGATGACGTAAAGGAAACACATCTGATAGGATGGGGATGCCGTTAAACAGGTTTTTCATTAAACACTGGACATGTGAATGAGATGACCCATGTTGTTTGTTTCGTTTCTGATTGGCTAAGTGTGAACGGTTTTCAGAGAACGTAGAGGAAATACATCTGATTGGATGGGGATGCTGTCATAAAGGTTTTGCATTTAACACTGGGCATGTGAATGAGATGACCCATGTTGTTTGTTTCGTTTCTGATTGGCTAAGTGTGAACGGTTTTCAGAGAACGTACAGGAAACACATCTGATTGGATGGGGATGCTGTCAAACAGGTTTTGCATTTAACACTGGACATGTGAATGAGATGACCCATGTTGGAACTGAGTTGTTTGTTTCGTTTCTGATTGGCTAAGTGTGAACGGTTTTCAGATGTCGTACAGGAAACACATCTGATAGGATGGGGATGCCGTTAAACAGGTTTTGCATTTAACACTGGGCATGTGAATGAGATGACCCATGTTGTTTGTTTCGTTTCTGATTGGCTAAGTGTGAACGGTTTTCAGAGAACGTACAGGAAACACATCTGATTGGATGGGGATGCCGTTAAACAGGTTTTGCATTTAACACTGGGCATGTGAATGAGATGACCCATGTTGTTTGTTTCGTTTCTGATTGGCTAAGTGTGAACGGTTTTCAGAGAACGTACAGGAAACACATCTGATTGGATGGGGATGCCGTTAAACAGGTTTTGCATTTAACACTGGGCATGTGAATGAGATGACCCATGTTGTTTGTTTCGTTTCTGATTGGCTAAGTGTGAACGGTTTTCAGATGACGTACAGGAAACACATCTGATTGGATGGGGGTGCTGTCAAACAGGTTTTGCATTTAACACTAGACATGTTAATGAGATGACCCATGTTGTTTGTTTCGTTTTTGATTAGCTAAGTGTGAACGGTTTTCAGAGAACGTACAGGAAACACATCTGATTGGATGGGGATGCCGTTAAACAGGTTTTGCATTTAACACTGGGCATGTGAATGAGATGACCCATGTTGTTTGTTTCGTTTTTGATTAGCTAAGTGTGAACGGTTTTCAGATGACGTACAGGAAACACATCTGATTGGATGGGGATGCTGTCAAACAGGTTTTGCATTTAACACTAGACATGTTAATGAGATGACCCATGTTGTTTGTTTCGTTTTTGATTAGCTAAGTGTGAACGGTTTTCAGATGACGTACAGGAAACACATCTGATTGGATGGGGATGCCGTTAAACAGGTTTTGCATTTAACACTGGACATGTGAATGAGATGACCCATGTTGTTTGTTTCGTTTTTGATTGGCTAAGTGTGAACGGTTTTCAGATGACGTACAGGAAACACATCTGATTGCATGGGGATGCTGTCAAACAGGTTTTGCATTTAACACTAGACATGTTAATGAGATGACCCATGTTGTTTGTTTCGTTTTTGATTAGCTAAGTGTGAACGGTTTTCAGATGACGTACAGGAAACACATCTGATTGGATGGGGATGCCGTTAAACAGGTTTTGCATTTAACACTGGACATGTGAATGAGATGACCCATGTTGTTTGTTTCGTTTCTGATTGGCTAAGTGTGAACGGTTTTCAGAGGACGTACAGGAAACACATCTGATTGGATGGGGATGCCGTTAAACAGGTTTTGCATTTAACACTAGACATGTGAATGAGATGACCCATGTTGGAACTGAGTTGTTTGTTTCGTTTCTGATTGGCTAAGTGTGAACGGTTTTCAGATGACGTACAGGAAACACATCTGATTGGATGGGGATGCTGTCAAACAGGTTTTGCATTTAACACTGGACATGTGAATGAGATGACCCATGTTGGAACTGAGTTGTTTGTTTCGTTTCTGATTGGCTAAGTGTGAACGGTTTTCAGATGACGTACAGGAAACACATCTGATTGGATGGGGATGCTGTCAAACAGGTTTTGCATTTAACACTGGACATGTGAATGAGATGACCCATGTTGTTTGTTTCGTTTCTGATTGGCTAAGTGTGAACGGTTTTCAGATGACGTACAGGAAACACATCTGATTGGATGGGGATGCCGTTAAACAGGTTTTGCATTTAACCCTAGACATGTGAATGAGATGACCCATGTTGGAACTGAGTTGTTTGTTTCGTTTCTGATTGGCTAAGTGTGAACGGTTTTCAGATGACGTACAGGAAACACATCTGATTGGATGGGGATGCTGTCAAACAGGTTTTGCATTTAACACTGGACATGTGAATGAGATGACCCATGTTGGAACTGAGTTGTTTGTTTCGTTTCTGATTGGCTAAGTGTGAACGGTTTTCAGATGACGTACAGGAAACACATCTGATTGGATGGGGATGCTGTCAAACAGGTTTTGCATTTAACACTGGGCATGTGAATGAGATGACCCATGTTGTTTGTTTCGTTTTTGATTGGCTAAGTGTGAACGGTTTTCAGAGAACGTACAGGAAACACATCTGATTGGATGGGGATGCCGTTAAACAGGTTTTGCATTTAACACTAGACATGTGAATGAGATGACCCATGTTGGAACTGAGTTGTTTGTTTCGTTTCTGATTGGCTAAGTGTGAACGGTTTTCAGATGACGTAAAGGAAACACATCTGATAGGATGGGGATGCCGTTAAACAGGTTTTTCATTAAACACTGGACATGTGAATGAGATGACCCATGTTGTTTGTTTCGTTTCTGATTGGCTAAGTGTGAACGGTTTTCAGAGAACGTAGAGGAAATACATCTGATTGGATGGGGATGCTGTCATAAAGGTTTTGCATTTAACACTGGGCATGTGAATGAGATGACCCATGTTGTTTGTTTCGTTTCTGATTGGCTAAGTGTGAACGGTTTTCAGAGAACGTACAGGAAACACATCTGATTGGATGGGGATGCTGTCAAACAGGTTTGCATTTAACACTGGACATGTGAATGAGATGACCCATGTTGGAACTGAGTTGTTTGTTTCGTTTCTGATTGGCTAAGTGTGAACGGTTTTCAGATGTCGTACAGGAAACACATCTGATAGGATGGGGATGCCGTTAAACAGGTTTTGCATTTAACACTGGGCATGTGAATGAGATGACCCATGTTGTTTGTTTCGTTTCTGATTGGCTAAGTGTGAACGGTTTTCAGAGAACGTACAGGAAACACATCTGATTGGATGGGGATGCCGTTAAACAGGTTTTGCATTTAACACTGGGCATGTGAATGAGATGACCCATGTTGTTTGTTTCGTTTTTGATTAGCTAAGTGTGAACGGTTTTCAGATGACGTACAGGAAACACATCTGATTGGATGGGGGTGCCGTTAAACAGGTTTTGCATTTAACACTGGGCATGTGAATGAGATGACCCATGTTGTTTGTTTCGTTTTTGATTAGCTAAGTGTGAACGGTTTTCAGATGACGTACAGGAAACACATCTGATTGGATGGGGATGCTGTCAAACAGGTTTTGCATTTAACACTGGACATGTGAATGAGATGACCCATGTTGTTTGTTTCGTTTCTGATTGGCTAAGTGTGAACGGTTTTCAGATGACGTACAGGAAACACATCTGATTGGATGGGGATGCTGTCAAACAGGTTTTGCATTTAACACTGGACATGTGAATGAGATGACCCATGTTGGAACTGAGTTGTTTGTTTCGTTTCTGATTGGCTAAGTGTGAACGGTTTTCAGATGACGTACAGGAAACACATCTGATTGGATGGGGATGCTGTCAAACAGGTTTTGCATTTAACACTGGACATGTGAATGAGATGACCCATGTTGTTTGTTTCGTTTCTGATTGGCTAAGTGTGAACGGTTTTCAGATGACGTACAGGAAACACATCTGATTGGATGGGGATGCCGTTAAACAGGTTTTGCATTTAACCCTAGACATGTGAATGAGATGACCCATGTTGGAACTGAGTTGTTTGTTTCGTTTCTGATTGGCTAAGTGTGAACGGTTTTCAGATGACGTACAGGAAACACATCTGATTGGATGGGGATGCTGTCAAACAGGTTTTGCATTTAACACTGGACATGTGAATGAGATGACCCATGTTGGAACTGAGTTGTTTGTTTCGTTTCTGATTGGCTAAGTGTGAACGGTTTTCAGATGACGTACAGGAAACACATCTGATTGGATGGGGATGCTGTCAAACAGGTTTTGCATTTAACACTGGACATGTGAATGAGATGACCCATGTTGGAACTGAGTTGTTTGTTTCGTTTCTGATTGGCTAAGTGTGAACGGTTTTCAGATGACGTACAGGAAACACATCTGATTGGATGGGGATGCCGTTAAACAGGTTTTGCATTTAACACTGGACATGTGAATGAGATGACCCATGTCGTTTGTTTCGTTTCTGATTGGCTAAGTGTATTTATTTTGTGTTTAGTTCATCTGAACACTCACGTGGTTCATGCTTGCGAAAATGTAACCGAGATTCTTTTGTCTGTTTATCATTCAAAATTAACTTATGTGAAACACATTTCTTCTATATTTCTGGCGAGAATTGGCATTCCGTGTCTCGATCGTTTCAATAATGATTTTCCCCTTATTTTGCCGGGATCGGACGTGATGTAGAAATTTTGATGAGATTTATGACGACCCGGAAACCAGTTGAGATGAGCACATCTCCACAGCTGATTGGACGAGAAAGCTGTCAAACAGGTTTTTCATTAAACACTGGGCATGCGAATGAGATGACCCATGTTGTTTGTTTCGTTTCTGATTGGCTAGGTGTATTTACTTTGTGTTTAGTTCATCTGGACACTCATAATCACGTGCTTCATGCTGGCGAACCTTCAACCGAGATTCTTTTGTCTGTTAATCATTGAAAATTTTGTTACTGTGAAACATATTTTTTCTTGACATTTCTGGCGAGAATGTTTTGGGCGCGGGATCAGACGAGTGACGTAAAAATTGAAATTTTGATGAGATTCATGACGTACAGGAAACAAGTTAAGATGAAGCACATCTTCCTGACTGCTAATTGGACGGGGATGCTGTCCAAGAGGTTTTTCATTTAAAACTGGACATGGACCCATGCTCGAACCTTTCAGTGGGAAAAATACTCATTCTAGCATTTCACGGATCACGGTTCGTTATTCCCAGTTTTGATCTTTGATTACTCAAAAAATATATATATATATAATCATCAGATTTATAAATAAGAGACAGTTTAAAGGAAAGAATCCTCAGTGGGTTAAGCCAAAGGGTCCACAAATAAGACAGTAAAGACGAATTCAAAAAATCAAGCAAGGCCAAGGAACGCTGTTGTTATCAGAAATGTCAGAACTAAACTACCCTTTCAGAACTACCCTGTCAGAACTACCCTGGAGATTTAGGAACCGAACCAGGACGAACCGAACGACCGAGAAAAGAAAAACAGAAGAACGCGGTTGCTCGAGAAATGGTAACACGCCATTCATCGTTTGACGGTAATCCGCCTGTTCTTCGTCGTCGTCCCGGCGTGAGCGCGGAATCGCTCAAGAAAAATACGAATGCGGATATCAACTAAGGTATGATATAATTTTAGTAGTAATGCTTATGGGTATACGTAGTAAGTGGTCTTTATTTATCTGGTCAAAAATCCAGTGAATGACATAACACAATACAGGACCGGAAAAAAAAACATTGAATGTATGAATAGTATCCCCTTCCCACCCTACGGGTTTTTGAAAAATAGAACTGACTTTTCGAGTAACATTAGCATTACATAACATTAGCATTACATAACAGGGCAAGCCTCCCAAAACCAAAATCAAGGGGGTAAAGGAAAGCTTCTCTTTCATTTTCACTATTTACCATTTTTAAATAAATACTGCATTTGTGTGGTCTCTGTTGGTCACTGTAAACAATAGATGATTCGCTAAAAGGCAACGCCACACTCCAGCTATTGTCTTGTCGTTATTATGCTCGTGGCCCTCATAAACCGTAAGGGTAGAAATGAAGAGAAATTAGGGCACCCTTTTTAAGGATTGAGCTGAAAGTTCCAAAAAGTGCAAAAAGGACACCCTTTTAAAGGGCCCAGAACCTCAAAAACCATACCTTTTTGGAGGCACATATATAGCTTACATATGGGAGTACTCCCCCACCCCCCCTCGGGGGCCATGTGAGTAGAAAGCCTCAATAACTAGTAGTCTATGAAGCAGCAAGATAACGTGCCAGGTGAGCGTTGCTAATTCTTTACTCAATTCATATTTTGCGTTGTTTAGGTTACAGCTCTAAAAAAAAAAGGGTAATTCGGTCCCTACTATATATACTACTGGTAAGGGACGTTCTTCAGCAGTGGACAGAGTGGGTCAAGCAGCATGTTTCTCTCTACCTATACCGCCCGAGCAGCTTTGCAGCGAAACACGAGCTGTAAATTCCAGAAATGGAGTACCCACATTGGGAGAATATCCACACAAGAAGCCGGGTACAATAAACCAGAAATGGCAAGAGGACGGACAACGTTATGAAGAGAAATTTCCAGATAATGGTGTAGAGAAGCAAGATAATGGTGTAGGGAAGCAGCACAATCCACGGCCATACAAGCAAGAGTTCAAGCCAGGTCAACCGAAGATGACACAAGAACGATATTCAACAGAAAAACAAAGGCACATGATAGAGCTGGATGAGACACAAGTAAAGCAAACGAAAAAGGCAGGTGGTTCCAGGATGATGCAAAGACGAATGCAAGATCAGCGAATACAGTTTGCCTGGGATGAGGATCATCATCATCTTGAGATGATACATCAGCAGGAAGCCAGTATGGGGAGCCTACAGGGTTCTGCAAGAAGCCCGCTATGGAGTCATGCCCCAGGAAACAAGAGAAACGCATGGGAAAGTCGGCAGGTGATAATCATGCGACGGGTCAGAGGTCCTCTACGCAAGGAAATGCCTTCGTTCGAATGGAAGGTTTGGATGATGGCATCTACCAAGATCAGATGATTGTCCAAAGAACCTCAGTATCAGGGAAATCCAAGACCACAACGCACCAGGTAAAACAAAGATGGGCAAGAGAAGAACTCGGGGGGATAGAGAGACGGGAGAAAGGTAAACCCATCCTGTCGGGATTCTCAGGGAGGTCGAACAAGCAAGAGCTGAAAGACCTCCATGGGGGAAGACATCATTCAACTAGAAAGGTATTAGAAATTATGGGTGATGAGGATATGGAAGTGTATGGTGCACTTCCTGTAGAGGACCCAAGGAACGTGAAGACTCCAGTAACATTGGATGACACGTTATACTGTCAATACCATGTTCAACCTACTCGGAAGGAATCTAGGAAGCAGAAGACAAAGGATGTACATGGTGGAAGAGAATTGTTTGGTTTGAACGCCAATACTATCGATATTGCTATGACGCCGTATCCAGCTCAAGTTGGTAAAGCTAAGAGAAACAAGCACGGCATGGATAAAGATATGTACACACAAGTGATCAACTCGATGACATATGGCTTGAAGATGCGGTTTCACACAACATGAAGGAACAGAAGAAGAGAGATCGGCGTGATCACGGCCAGTACCTTTCGCGTAGATCGGAAGTTTGTCCGCAGAAGGGACCACAGGAAAACATGTTCGCTAAGTCTCCTGAAAGAAAGCACATAAAGTAGTTGGACAAGAAACCTAAGGAATCCGATGTACAGGAAAACAAAAGGTATGGCTATCCACAAGAAATACCATCAAGTTTAAGAGACATCAGCAGTCCCGCGGTCCCGCTATGGCAATGCAGCGAACACAATTTTTTTGAGCCCAAAAACGCGGATAGCGCACAGAATAAAACTCCCCTCAAAGCTCGGGAATTGTATACCGTTTACGATTTCCTGCGTGCTGAAAATGAAGCTGAATTAGAGGAGGAAGAAATGTTACTACAGAGAGACTGTAAGGGTAAACCAAAGAAGGATTGCCGCGGTTTACGACGTCTACGAATTCCTTCGAGCTGAAAACGAAGATGAATTGAGAGATAAGGCTCAGAAGGGTAAACCAAAGAACGAAGTCGCGGTTTACGACGTCTACGAATTCATTCGTGCTGAGAACGAAGATGAATTGAGAGATAAGGCTCAGAAGGGTAAACCAAAGAACGAAGTCGCGGTTTACGGTGTCTACGAATTCATTCGTGCTGAAAACGAAGATGAAATGAGAGATATGGCTCAGAGGGGATATGGCTTTCCACAGGAGGGAACAAGGCCCTGTTCTACCACAGGTGGAGCTGGCTACGAATCTCAGTTTGCAAACAAAGTAACAAAGGCTACAGCAAAGAGAAAGCAGGCCAAGCGTAGCAATGGCGAGTCTCTATATAGACAACAGAATCTCCAAGTCGAGAAGAGAAGGCAACAGATCATGCGCAAAGGCATGCAAGATATTCTGAACTTTCTCCGTCGTCTTTGAATCAATAGAGATCTTACGTTGCCACGACAGCAACGAGGAGGACAAAGACAGAGAGTACTAGGCCTTATCACGGTTTCCGCCGCCATTTTGACAAGAAGCCAAGCCGTACAAAACACCACATAAACACTGCAAACACGAAGTGAAATCGTTGCGAAAATATCAAACATATCGACAAAATACGAATCATAGCATTAAGATAGCGACTGAAACAGTTTACCTGCAAAGTTTGGAGGAGTTATAAGTGATGCCTGTAAAATCCGTATGCATCGATAAGTAAAAGCGGGTCAAAAATACGGGGAAACTAAAAATCACAAAGAGAGCGTAGGAACCTAAAATTTAGTAGATGTATTGTTTGACCAAGTACGTATTTTGTCGATATGTGCAATATTTTCGCTGTGTTTTGACAATGCATTATACAGTATCTCCGTGGAATTTTGCGCTGCTTGCCTAACTCGTCAAAATGGCAGCGGATAGTAATGTATATAGCAATAGTAATAATAAGCAATTATTGGATGAGGTTTTTGTGATATCCGGAAGAAACAATGTAGAGACAAGTGGAATAAGGATTCAGTAAGAAATACTTTCGCGATGAACAAAGTTTATTTTTCTCTCAAGCAATTTCAAGCAATTCTTTTGGCTCATTCAACTTTTCTCAAGTAAATAATCTGCGAGGATCTCTCTTGCTTTCTTCTTCGCGTTTTTCGAAACTTTGTTTTCTAGTAATTGGGCAATTGTGTTCTCGTTTGAAGATGCGAAGCGAGAAGCCATATTTGCTTTTAGCTGCAAAGCTCGCACTTTATACAAAATCGAATCTACGCGCCCTAGGCCGATGATGCATTGCGCGCTTAGAATCAAGAATCGGCTAGCCGATTCTCCAAGAATAAGCATGCTGATTCTAGAAGACCCTTAAATTTTAAGTAAGCGCGCTCTTAGCCAATCAGAATCGAGAGAGTGAGTGCAACGTATAATAAAAGTAGTAATAGTAATCGTAATAGTAGCAGCAATAGTTATAGTAATAGTGATAAAAATGAAGAAAGTTGTCAGCCCAATAGGCCTTTATCACGCAATATTGATTAATAATATAAAACATTTATGAGAAAATGGAATCCAGTTTTCAAATACACATCCATATTAGAAAAATTGCAAAGTTTGGTGAAGATTGCTTGAATACTGGCTGAGATATGAATTCTCAAAACTTTGTATTCTGGCTTTTTTTTACAAGAAATGTATGGGAAAATATATCGGAACGAGGCTGGACGGGCATTGATGCTCGGGTATGTTTGCGCTGTGTAAATGGCTTTGGCGTACTAAATTTTTTCAGAGCAGGACCGAAATTTCATCCGTGTGGCGCATCATCCGCATCACTATGTGGCGAGGTAGTCCCAGAAACATTTTATTTTGAGCAGTACTAAAACTTTCTGTCGTGTAAATGGGCCTTCAGTTTATGAATACTGTGCCAGATTCTTTCATAATAATAAAAATATAATTGATATTTTAAAAAATCCTAAAAAAACATGTGTTGCTACATGATCAAAAGAATAAGATAAACTATTAATATATAACTTTGATGTTTCGAAAATAATCTAGAAATGCATAAAATATATAGAGGATATTACACGGTGGCGCGAAGATATGAGTTTTATTTTCGAGTGGCAAGAACAATATTTTACGAATGAGCACAGCGAATGAGTAAAATATTGTTTTTGACACGAGAAAATAAAACTCATATCTTCAAGCCACCGTGTAATTTTCTTTTTATTATATAGACAAACAAGAAAAAATATTCCTAATTGATTTCCAAGAACTTTTGTTTTGACCAATATCCTCACTAGTGAGGATATGGAAAATATGTCAGTCAGGTCCCGGATGTAGCTTCGTATGAGAACTACGAGTGGCGTCTTTCGCAGTAAAACACTTGTGTCTATATAATAAATTTGTATATCAAGTGTTATAATAAATTGCAATGAATTGGAATCAAAAGGTATTTTGTCATGTGACATGTACAGCTATTGCTTGGGTGAACCAAGGTGTGAAACTAATCAGGCACACCCAGTAACTAACTTATTAATTAACTAATCAGTGTTTTCATATTTTTTGTTTTTGTTTTTTCATGCTCTTAAAAACAGAATAACATGTTTTTGCTTTGTAAGAAGAAAAAAAAAAAGCTTTGTTTTCTATCACATGCCCCTAAAATTGGCTTCAAATTATAATAGGATTATAATTATTTAGCACTTTATTTCATTTGCAAATATGACCTCTTTTCATAAGTAATATTTTTTGCTCCTTCCCTCTATTGTTGGGTTTTTCGCAGTTTTTCGCATGCTAACAGTAGTTCTGCACCTTTGCTAACTATTTCAAGTAAAAGTGGAAAAGCAATTCTGTTCCGTAAACTTGTCCATCATTGTTTGAACTGCTCTTGTACTTGTACTACGTATGTTCTGCCACAAATTTGCTCTGCCCCTGAGGAATTCAAGTTGATGTACAGAACTTGAGGGAAAGATGGGGGAGTTACAGCCCCCCCCCCCATCCAATTCCCCTCCCCCTCATGGGGTACTCAGTATTTTAGGGGTAGGGAAACTTGTTGGGAAAAAAGACATTCACCCCTCAAAGATAAAAGTAGGGCATGCCCAAACCAGCCCTAAAAGACAACATCCAAAACAAATGGAAATTCTTTTTTTCTCACACTTCTTCATTTATTTGCAATAATAAAGATTGAAGCAATAAATGCTTCTTGGAGGCTAGCCTTGGTAGTCCCCCAAGATGTAACCACTAGGGTTTGTACGCTTTCTGAATGACAAAAATCCAGGATTTTCCAGGAAGTCTTTAGTTATTTTTCCAGGAGTTTTTATTGGGTAGAAATGCCCCCTCCCCCCAAAAAACATGATAAGACTAGAGGATGTCATAATTTGCAGCCCAAAATCAGATTAAAGAAACTGACTGATTCAACCACATTTGAGCTGAAACATTTTTCCAGGAGTTTTCCAGGATTTTCCTTAAAATTCCAGGACTTTCCAGGAAGGAAATGAAAATCCACGATATTCCAGGACATGTACAAATCATGTGTAACACAGGCATCAAATGAAAGCCAAGAGAATTGGCAGGTATATGGACAGTTTCATGTGAACTGGGAGCACACAACATGGTAAGGTAAACTTGTGAGTAGTGGGAATAAGATTGGGAGACTGCAGACAATCTCATAGCCCAGTAGTAGCTCACTTAGGAGCTGTGGTTCCAGAAAATATCTATCCCCCAACCCTCTGGAATTTCGATAGGAAAATACAATATTTGTATGGAAGAAATCAGGTAAATTGACCTCCACCCTTTGGAATTTCCAATCCCTCCATTCCATGGGGGAGGGAGGGGGAATGGATATTTTCTGGAACCACTCATTATATCCCATGCAAATCCCTAGGACAATTTTCTAAACTCCCATTTACCTCACCGACTTTGAAAACTTGACTGCAGGACCTTTATATCTGTGTTTTCTTTTGAGATCTATATCCTTTAAGGAATCTATCCTTTTCAACCTGTCGCCATAAAAATGACTCTGGAGGAACTCACTAGCAGAGTTGATGACTTTCTGTCTTTTCTCAATGCTTGGACGACATAAAACTTCCACTTGGACCCCCTTACTGTCCTCTGATTCCCCCCTTGCTGCTCAATTTCAATTTCCTCATCCTCATCGTCGCTGTCAAATGTAATGTGTTGTGAGAAGCTCTGTGATTGCAGCTTCTTTTTATCTGCTTCTTGATCCCTAGCAGCCAGTTCTTGTTGCTGAGCAACTTTTTCTAGCACATTTATGGGCAATCGAGAGAGGTTCTGATGTTCTTTGGAAAGTTTCTGTTGCTTGAGTTTTTCATCTTTGTCTTGACGAAGTTTCTTCTTGTGGCTCTTAGCAGCTGAGACTATCTCTTGTTCTTTTTTTCGTTGCCTTGCAGCGTGCTCTTTGCTTACTGACCAAGAAACACTTTCAGGTGCTTCGTCGTCGTTCGAATCTGGCTTTGCTGCGGGTTCTTCTCCTTCGTTTTCCTCCAAGACAACCACGCTTTCATCTTCAACTGGGGCTGCAGACTGTTCGCCTTCTTCAGCTTTTATTTCCTCTGATTCACTCGATTCCTGAATGTTTTTACGCAAAAGTCTCTCACTTCTTCTCCCTTTCATAATGGACCGCTAAAAGTTCTTTAATCTTTCCTTGATGTTCCTATATGGAGTCCAAAATGGTTGCCAGTTCTAGAACTCTTCCGCCATTTCTTCTTCACATGTTTTTCGTGAAAGTAGCATAACTAATGAAGTATCGCGGGCGCGCGTAACATCCGGGAACCTTGTTTTGGTTGGTTACCACAACAACTTGTCAAAGTACTACCAAGTTCTCTTCTGTCTGCACGAAAATCACATTTTAACTGTTATTATCCTCAAAATTCCAGCATTTTGGAGGTAGCATCAGACATATAAGGAACAGTATTCTCTGCAGCTGAAGATCTGAATCCATTTGTGGAATATATCTGTGAATTAACAGCGAAGTTTTGAACAAGTACAGTGGTCTTTGGGACTCCATCTTTCAAAATGGATGAGATAATGAGCTATATGGACTTCGATGAGGGGATTCAAATGCCTGTGGCAAACGCAGAAAATAAAGAGCTCGAGGCTGAGGTAAGGAATATAAGATCTTTTGACGGATATAAGGGCTTGCTGGTTTCGGATCTGCATCTTTGAGCTAAACATCTAATGTACCGGTATGTTGATTTCACTTTTTTAATGTCGATTTCTTAGGTCGATTCCACACAGAAATCCTTGGTGATGACAAAAGACCAACTCGAGGAACACAAAGACAGGATCCTTGCAATGTTTGAACACTTAAAAAATGTCCAACAGGAACTGCAGCATACTCAGGTACCTTGTAATTTGACACTTCTTTGGTTCCACTATCGTAAAGCAGGAATCAAATCAAACAGTGATGACAGTTGGCTATCATCCATTCTTTACTCTCATGGGGTTGCAATGAAAGGGTAGAATACTTTTAGCAACTGTCATGTTGAATTTGAAGATGTTCAAAGTGAATGGAAGTTTCTTTTCAAATGTCTGTGAGTCAGTAGAAACTCTTATCAACTCTCATCACTGTTTGACCCCCAGGGGGACTCCCCATAAACATAGACAGGGTGGTCATCCTATCCCTTATGGCATGTAAAGTGTCCTCATGCATTTCGCAAATCAGGTCACTGACCCTATACCATAGCATAGGCCTTATCATGGTGCAAAAATATTGCAAATATCAACAAAATACTTAGCGTAAAATAGTTCTAAGTGCCCAAACAATCAATCTATGAAATTTCAGCTTCCTAGCAGAGCCCCATAGCTACATGCAGGAGAAAAAGTAACAAAACAAAGGTGTATATGCATCGACCAATTCTGTTATGGACTTCCGGTTGTGTGTCCATCCGGAATGACGTCATCAAAATTAGAAAAGACAATATCTCAAGAAGGCAACATCGCTAGGTGACCAAACTTGGGTAAAGTTATTTTAGAGCCAAGGGGGCTGCACTAGCAAGGTCACGTGACATGACGTCATCGATGACATCATCAAAACTAGAAAAGCCTATATCTCAAGAAGGCAACATCGCTAGGTGACCAAACTTGGGTTAAGTTATTTTGGAGGCAAGGGGGGAGCACTTTCAAGGTCACGTGCTATTACGTCATCGATGACGTCATCAAAACTAGAAAAGTCAATATCTCAGGAAGGCAGCATCGCTAGGTGACCAAACTTGGGTAAAGTTATTTTGGAGGCAAGGGGGGTGCACTGCCAAGGTCACGTGACATGACGTCATCGATGACGTCATCAAAACTAGAAAAGTCAATATGTCAAGAAGGCAGCATCACTAGGTGACCAAACTTGGGTAAAGTTATTTTGGAGGCAAGGGGGCTGCACTTCCAAGGTCACGTGCTATTATGTCATCGATGACGTCATCAAAACTAGAAAAGTCAATATCTCAGGAAGGCAGCATCGCTAGGTGACCAAACTTGGGTAAAGTTATTTTGGAGGCAAGGGGGGTGCACTACCAAGGTCATGTGACATGACGTCATCGATGACGTCATCAAAACTAGAAAAGTCAATGTCAAGAAGGCAGCATCACTTGGTGACCAAACTTGGATAAAGTTATTTTGGAGGCAAGGGGGGTGCACTAGCAAGGTCACGTGACATGACGTCATCGATGACGTCATCAAAACGAGAAAAGCCAATATCTCAGGAAGGCAACATCGCTAGGTTACCAAACTTGGGTAAAGTTACTTTGGAGACGAGGGGGGGGGCACTACCAAGGTCACGTGACATGACGTCATCGATGACGTCATCAAAACTAGAAAAGTCAATATCTCAAGAAGGCAACATCGCTAGGTGACCAAACATGGGTAAAGGTATTTTGGAGACAAGGGGGGGGTGCACTACCATGGTCACGTGACATGACTTCATCGATTACTCTTTTAAATGCCAACGATTTGCAAGTATGCAATGGAGAACAAGAAGAATGTTTTCTGTAGCAAGTGACGTCGTGATACATCACGAATCTTTTGCAGGACTTATAATGTAATGAACGCACCCTTATATAAAAATATGTAACCGGGAGCTCTGCTTTTAGCCAGTGGCTAAATCTATATATTATGCTTTCTCTCAAGCAAGCGATTGTAGTTTTTAGTTTCCCTAGTGTACCCTGATTTTTGACAAGCTTTTTACACATCAATGCACACAGATTTTACAGGTAGGTTAAACGTGAAGTTGTATGCCGTGTAGCAAATGTGAATATGAGATGAATTGTGAAGTTATGATGAGATGATAATGGCGGCTTTACAGCCTATGTAAGTATTTTTCAGGCAATGCTGCCTCAAGAGAAATACTACCGAATCGCCACGGGGTCACAAGAATTAGTTCCTTCGTAATGTACAAAGAAAAAAATTCTAGTGACCCCAGTGGGATCCGAACCCACGACCTTGACTTTCATGTGCCAACGCTCTGCCAGCTGAGCTATGAGGTCAACTGGGAGCAGGCAAAGTTTTGCCGGGAAAAATACTTACATAGGCTGTAAAGCTGCCATTAGCATCTCATCATAACTTCACAATTCATCACAGATTTTACAGGCATCATTATGAAGAATTAAAAACGCAATTGCTCAATTCATACAGTAGCTATATTAACCTCCAAACTTTGCATGAGAACTGTTTCAGTCTCTATTTCAATGCTATGATTAATATTTTGTCAATATGTTTGATATTTTTTGCAAATGATTTCACTTTGCATTTATAGTGTTTAATGTGGGATTTTGAACTTCTTGCCTTCTCAACAAATGGGGGCGGAAACCGTGATAAGGCCTATATTAGGACAGTAGATCTCGTTCCTGATTGGCTGACAAACTCAAGTGGGACGATAAGCTTGAAAACAACATAAGCTCACACAATAGGTTCTTTATAAAATTTCCAGCAGATTTTCAAAAAATACTTTGGTAGATTTATCAAAGAGATGAGATCAAATCTAGCTGTTATCCCTTACCAAAGCATGATTACTCTTGTAACCAGGACCTCCTGAATGCCAGGAAAAGGGAAATTGACACAGAGAAGCATCTTAGACAAGTTGGTGAGTAATAACACAAATGATCTTACCTGATAAATTATCGCTGAATGAAGCCTGAAGTTATGGCGTAATCATGACACTATCGTCAAAGGTAAATTGTAAATTTAATTTGAACTACTAGGCTACACTCCTAAGCCCTTAATTTTTGTTGTGCTTTTCTTAGCTGAGAGAGAAGAAGGCAGGTTAAACAATGATGTGCGACGACTTACAAATGAGATCAATGACCTTACTGAAAAGAGAAATGTCTATGAGGTGTGTGATTTACTGGCATTGTCAGCCATTGGAAATGTTTCTTTCTTTTATTTGATGTTTTTCTGGCTTTTAAATAGCTGGCAAGTATTGAGATACTATTAAAGTGGTACATAATATGGTATTTTTCTCCAGAATAACATTTTTAAAACCACTCAAAGACTTGAAGACCTTAAGGCCCAAATGAACTGGGACCAGAAGGCCCTTGAGGCTTGGTTAGAGGAATCTGCCAGGAAAGATGAAGATGCATTGACTCTGCAGAAATATACAAGATCTGATGAAGCTAAAGTTAAGGTGGGTAGCCTTATGATTTCCAGGGGGGGGGATTCCATGTGGAAATGCCGCTGCGATTTTCAAATGCGGACCCTGTTCTAAAGCGATTTTTTTGAAGAAAAGCTACCCCATTCAATTTTTTTGCACCCAAAATGAGACCCCGTTCTAAAGAGAAATTAATGATATCTGTAAATCAAAATTGTTGTTGTTTACATGTTACAGTTTTATATGTAATAGAATGTTAAAACTTGTTGAATTCTTTGCATTTAATAAAACAATACATGACCGCCAGGTTGCTTCCTTGAAGATTTTACTGGGTGGTCTTCATTATCATACCCTGTTCTAGAGGACGGTTCCAGAAACGATACCCCGTTCTATCGGCTGGAGGAAGAAATCGGGACCCCGTTTGGCGGCACATACCCGTATAGCTCTTGTAAGGGAGTACCCCCCCCCCCCCCCCGGGATGGAATCCCACCAAGAGGAACCATTTTCATTTTCACCTCAATGTGCAATTCCAGAAAAAATCCCTACCCCACCCCATTCCCCAAGGGAATGCACTTGAAGACACTTGAAGAAAATAATAGCTAAATTGACCCCACCCCCACCCCTCTGGAATTTCCAACTCCCTCCATGGTGGGGGTTGCACAGTCCTATAAAATAATGCAGGCATATGCACCTATTAATAACCAAACTTAGTTACTGTTACAGTATTACTATACAGTAGATTAAGGGTCTATCTGACAGTTAGGGGTTGGTATGTTTTAGGAACTTTCCCTTCGAATGGAGAGAATGACAGATGATGCTGCCAAGAAGAGAAAAAATCTGGAGCATGAGCTGACACAGACAATGACAGCACAGGTGTGTTTATCAAAAAAAAACTACTACAGGAAGCAGTATAGAAAAGTAAAATGACAATTTTCCTGGTATGTGAAAATCAGAGCTTCACGAGCGATGGTAGCTTTTCAAGTCTCATATAAAATTGAAACTCCAAGCTTTTGAGCTCCAAAATATTACAAATCCAAGCTTTTTGAGCCTCACACTTTTACAAGGATCATTCTTTACCCATACGGGATGATAAATAGGCAAAAACATGGGCCGATAAAGCAAACAAACATTGACGGTAACACATACCGGTAGCACACATGCAGGCATTAGTCAAAACTAATATACTTTTCATCACTCATTCCATGATTTACTGTAACATTATTATGTTGTTGACAGATTGAGCTTGACAAAACTGCAGAAGAGTTTCGTAATGCACATAGTGAGAGACAGGAGCTGTTGAAGCAGTGGGAGAGTACAATTGAGCAGATGCAAAAACGAGACAGAGAAATGGATGTATTGGCAGTGGTGAGGATTTTAATATTTGTTTTCATCGCAATGAGAAAAGAATAGAGTCCGCACCTTTTGCTACAATGGAAACAGTTTCCATAGAAACAACCAGAATCCTTTTTTTACATTTTCCTGTTCAATAATAATAAAAAAAAAACTAAGTTTTTACTTAAAGCTTATACAATGAATGTCATATTCGGAAAAAAGAGAATTGATTTACTGTATTTCACTAATGACGTCATAACAAAACACTATTGTTTTAGTGCTATAAATCATGGTTGCCAGAGGGGAAAGCAGCATTTAGGAATGATTAAAACAAATGAAAATGAAAATGCCATTCATGATGTATAGCAAATAAGTTATACACTAGATTATTTATAAGGAACCACATCTTGAATGGAACGTTTATTTCAACCAAACTTGAGCTATCTTGTTCTTGTAAAAAAAACATGACGTCATAGTGATGTAGGACAATTAAAAATGGATCTTTTCTTTCTGTAGCGATTGGCAGAAGTTAAATTGGAAGTCAGAGACAAGGAAGACCAGATTATGGAGAAGCAAGTAAGATCCATGTCAAGTACAATTAAATTTCTCATGTTTCCAACTAAGGCTTATAATATATTTCCTTAGGGCAGATAATGTGAAACATTTACAGGGCTAAAAATATGTGTTAAGTTGCATATGACACTATTTTATTTCGTGAATTGTTCCCTTGATTTGATAGTTTGCAGTATTGGTGGCTCAACACGCAGGTTCAAAATTTAAGTTTTATAATAATTTTCTTTCTTTTGCATTCATTCAAAATCTACTGAGACTGCCTGCCATGTATAGGCAATTTGAATGCTATTTCTGCACATCAACATGGCCAGTCAGGAACAAAAATATGACAGATCTCAGATAGGCAGTCATCAAGTTTGGCTACCTTCAAGTCGTTATTGTAATCCCTGATTTACTTCATTTTCGTATGAAATGGCCATGCACCCAGGGGGGGCTGAAGTGACTATGTACTAATATTTTCAGAAATTCCTTGAGAATGAAGTAGCAAACAATCAAGAGAAAGAGAAGAAAGTAGGAGCTGCAGAGCGGATGGCTGCCAAGCTTAGACTGGAGTATCAAGATGCAGAAAGAACTAGGATTCAGTTTCAAGATGAGGTATTTGTCCTCCATAATAATAATGGAGCAAATTTTCTTATTACTATGAAAAGTCTGAGACAAACGTTGTGCCGCGCCAGGACTGTGACTGTGCCACATCGTGACTACAGGATTTCATTAGCTTAACTGTCTAAAGGATCGTAATTTTCTGCCGCAACCATGCAATTTGATTGATCGTTCTGGATTTGACGCCCCTTACATGCTGCAAAAATGCAATCTGATTGGTTGTCTGTGATTTGTATTGGCGGAGAAGGTGAGGTACTGTATCTACACAGCAGGCCAGGTTCCATGAGTGCAACCACTTTTCACAATCATATACAATCATAAATGCCATTATTATTAAATGAAATCAACTTTATTATTAACACCACTATTTCATTGCCACATCATCATTGTCATGATTGTCATCATTGTCAATGGCACCCCACCTTCATCATCACCATCATTGTTGTGACAGCTAACAGCATCATTACACTCATAATTACATTTTCTGCCGAGTTTACAGTGAAAAAAAGCCCTACGGTATATCTTCTTTGGCTGTAACCTGGTGCTTTCTGATTGGCTGCCTACACCACTAGTTCACCCACTAGGGCCATTACCACTGAATGGCTTCCCTGTCTCATGAAGCACGAGGGTGGGAACAGAGACTTTTTTAGCTTTACTTGGCAGAAAATGTAAAGGGACGTTATTTACATTTTACTTGATTCTAATCTGTTAGCTCCCGCGACCGTAATCAATTTATTTTGTTGTAATCCTGCATGAATCTTGTGATGCTGTACTATAAGTGTCAATATTCAGTTTAACCTTTCAATTTAACTTTTTCTCAGCTCAACACCCTGAAGTACACTGTTGACAGAACAGCCAAAGATCTAGAGGCAACAAGACAGAAATATAATTTACTAAAGAAGGAAGTGAAAGCTAGAACAGAAAGGTATGTGTTGGGGTTGTTTTATACTATCTCTTCGGTTCGTGTTGTTGATTAATTTTGAAGGGAAAGATTCAAAACTTGTTCCAAAAATAAATGTCAGACACTCAGACACCTCAGACACCCAAGTTGTCTGAGGTTCATCCCTCCCAAAGATATAAACCTTTTCTCTATTGATGACGTCATCGATGACTTCATACCACGTGACTACGCCATCGCACCCCCTCAGACAACTCCGCCCAAGTTTGGTTGTCTGAGGCTCATCCCTTCCTAAGATACAAGTTTCGCCCAAGGTGAATGGTAACCATGGCAATAGACCGTGTGCACACGCAGAAATAAGCCGCCGGATGCTCATCGGAAAATATTACCACCCGAATTCAGCTCGATGGGTTACTTACAATTTCATTTTTTCAAATTTTCATACATTAGCCTATGGGGCTCCACAAGAGTTCCGCTATTAAGAGCGAACGACTCCGATAATAATGTTCGTGAGAGATCCTTTGTAAAGCTATTGTTTTTGTAGCCAATCAAATTCATTTAATCATTGTAGCTAATTAAAACTGCGGTATTTACAAGCGCTCAACCGATACGCTCTTGCAAGACTGCATATCGCCACTTTAATCAGGCCTATTGTTTTCTGCATTTCGTGCTCTGTGCGTGACCTTAGGGGATATAAAGAATCTAAAAGAACGCCTACTACGGCAAACGTTGTGCCAGAGTCGCGCCGTTCCAATCCAAAACAATAAAAAGTTTAGTCTAGTTTAAAGTCTAATGATGCGGTATCCTTTGAATCACCCAAACAAACAAACTACTCTTCCCAGTAGACCGTTACACCTCTCGCATTTCCATCCCGCCGCCGGCTGTCTCACGTGATGAGTTGTTTATGTACCACGCGATTACAAGTGTGGGTGTAGAATCCGTTGCAAAGCAGCAAAGCAAAGTCACCCGCCAAACTCCCTAAGTTAACCCCCACGATTATTGACCACGTGGTACATACAAAGGTATCACACGATCAATTTGAGAGTTGCCGGCGGGCTGAAAAGAAAAAGGTGTAACGGTCTACTGGGAAGAGTAGCCAACAGTTTTATAAAATTATTTTCAGGCTTGAGAGAGCTCAGAAGGAAAGAGAAGAACTACAAGAACAGTTGAAGATCGCCACTAACGAGAGTTTAACAGCTGAAGAGCGTGCACAAATGCTCGATGCATTGCTCCAGGATGAGGACCAGAAAATCTATGAGATTGAAAAACTTCTCTCAAGGCTACGCGAGACTCAGTTTAAGAAAACAGAGGAGCTTCACCGATGTAAAGTGCTTGAGAAAAACACAAATGCTGAGATCCAAGGCGCAAGAGCCGCGAGTAGAAATCTGAGTAGCAAGCTCAACAAGTTGGATCAGGAATCTCTCAAACAGCAAGAGATCATTTATATGCAAGACTTTTCATTGCAGCAGCTTGAAAGGAAGATAAATCGTCTTCAAGGAGAACGCAGTAATGAGGAGAAGCTGCAGTTGGAAGCTAAAATACAGGTCAGTGCCAAGAGCCTTAATCTTGGGGATGAATTTTGCTTAAAGTAAAGTTAACTTTGCCACCTGTGTCGACAATAGTGTATTCACACTAGAGACGGAAAACTCGTCTCGTCTACTCAGAAACACTTGCTTGTTATCTGTCTAAACTTTCTTCTTCAAAAAAATTAGTCTCGCGTGATCACAGAAGAACAGGGAACCATATTCAAGACGAGAAACTCGTCTCAGACGAGTTTTCCGTCTCTAGTGTGAATACAGCTAATGATATTGAGCGAACACCCGGGAATTTTGTTTTCTTTTTTTTTAGAATTCTCGGACACGAATAGTTTGGTTTGCAATTTTGAATTGCAAAATGGCGGACAGTTTTTAGTTTTCGTTTTTATCCTGCTGAATTAAAAAGTTATTTATGGATGTTTGTAGGGTTTACGTTTCAAAAAAGAAATCACGCGAAAAATGTATAGAGAGAGCAGCTTCTTCCAAAAACTGTCAATTGATTTCCACTTGAATTTTTCGAGCGCTTGGAAATTTGGGTACAATTAGCGGGTGTGTGAGAAACGGGCCCCAGGTTTGCCTATCACAGAGAATTTGTGCAGAAACCCGTTCATGGGAAAAGCTGAATTTTCCATGGTAGAAAAATGAGAAGTCTTCGGATTTCCCATCGCTATTCTTGTGAATTCCGAACACTTCCCATGCGTGTGCCTTGGGAAAGTCAGCTTTTCCCATGGATGGGTTTCTGCAGACATTCCCAGTGTATTAGAATTGCGTTAGGCTTTCCTCGAATATTTGAACGAGAAGAAATAAACAATTTTTCGGAAAACGTGGAAAACAAATAAATTTTCGATGTTTTATGGAAAACTTTTAACACTAAAAATAACCACGAATAGGAAGTTCTAGATTATTTACCACACTATGGATTGCTACGCGCGACCTCAAAATTTACTGTTGCGATTGGCGATTTTATGCAAGACAACTGTAATGTCAATTTTCTTATAGCAGAAAGTTAAACATTCGAGTCAAGGAAGCCAAAGGATAGCTTAAAACCATTTTGCAATCAATGTCGACCCACTGAAGTAGCCGAATCCAGCGTTTTGGTTTGATTGACGGCTAAAAATCGCTAAAACGCCCATCGCAACATTAAATTTTGAGGTCGCGTAGCAATGCATAGTGGTAAACTGTAAAAAAAAAAAAAAATGAAAAACAGAACTTTTTGGGCCGATGCATTTCTCAGTCCAGTTTTCTTAGAAATCTCTTGACATGTTTATTTATATTTCAGGAGCTGGCGGCTCAAATGGATGAACACAATTCCACTCACACGCTTCTATCAGCACAAATGAAAAACCTACAGGTAGGCTTGGCTTGTCCCAACTACAGAGAACCCTGTAACGTGAAACATTGTAACCGCACACATGTTTCCCAACTTAGCCACGCGACAAATATTGTTGCACGCGACACCGAGACACAAATGTTTCTTTGCCAGACAAGAAACATTTTGTGAGCCAGCTCTCCTTCCCATAACTTATATAAAGCACAATGGGACCAAGTGAGAATATATAGTACTATTCTTACTTGGTCCCAGCAATGCTTATATAATTCCGAGATACGTGCAGTGTTTCCTAGATTAGCCACTGGGGAACATGCAGGGCACTAATGTTGCGCGATTTGTTTAGCCGTGGCTTTAATCTTCTCTTATTTGTTACCTTGCTGCTTGGCATGTAATTTTCCATTTACAAGTCTTTGTGCACGAGCTTTTCATGCTAGTTTGTTTTTGTCAGGATGACCTTCGTAGAGCCAACAGAGATCTTAGTAAAGGCAAGGACGAGATGGGAAACTTGACAAGTAAAATAGGTGAGCATCTTGCTTCAAGTACCCGGCGAGCAGTGATTTCCTTCTCTCTTAGGCCGTAATTACGCCACGCAAAGTGTTTGACCTCTTTAAGTGGCCGACCATTTAACTTTTGAAGTCTTTACTAAAAAGTAACAAAGATAATCGTGTCTGGCTTAACAATTAATTATTTTCGCATTTTGTTATAATTTATATTATTGTACATATATTTATACACGGTTTCCATGGAAACCAGTTTTTACTTGACTGATGTAAATCCGTATTTTTTTTAAACAAAATTCCTGCACAAAAAAAAGTCCTGCATCCTTTGTTTCAAGGTAAACAATAGTCAACTACAGCAAAAAAATATATTGCACGCCACGTGCCTCTGAAAAAAATATAGTCCTGCTCACCAAAAAGGCCCCTCCCCCAAGTCAAATGTTCGGCTCCTAAACAAAGCCATAACGTCTGAGAAGGACACGAAAGAACAACTTGAACGCAAATCAATGTACTGGGAAGCAGAAAGCGTATATTTTGCTCTGTTGTTGCTTATCTTGTTTCTTTATGTTGTTTTCAAAAGATGAGTTGAATCTGCACAACGACAGCGCCGAACGAGAAAGAAGAAAAGTGATTTCTTTAAAACAGGTGAGAGATCGAGTGTGTAACAATATTTTTTAGTTCGTCATCGTTGCGTTGGGAGTTGCAAGACAAATTGCCACGTGTAACATGACCTTGAATGGGATAAGGTCACCTAGAACAGACTAGAGCAGATTTTCTTATGACTATGACACTGCACGGCGACACTGGCCTGCTGTAGATACTGAATGAAATCATGTAGTCGCGGCACTTTTCACAGTAATACGAAATTTACTCTTGTCCAGTGCGGTATGGAAAATCTCAGGGGGTTCCGATGAAGGTTTGCCACGATTTTAGCGAGTTAAGATGGCAAATTCAGTAAGCTGTAATTAGAATCCGCGAATATCTTTGCAATCGAAATGACCTCAAATCTTCACCATTTCATGTTGAAAGTATTCTTTATTTAGTTTTGGTTGTAATTAAAATGTTAAAATGTTTGTTTTTCGATGACGCATGTTTTATCAACGATGTCTCTTTGTAGGACCTGATGGTTGACGAGAACATCCTCAAACTTGAAATCAAAAGACTCAGTACAACACTAAGTAAAAAGGCAGACAACGTGTTAGGCCTTGAAAACAGAAGATTACAGCTAGAAACGGTAGGCATTGACACCATTGATATATCGTTTTTATTCTCAAATAACTGCGCTAATTGTATTGAAAATGTGTCCAGGAATATGTTGTTTGTATATATCTATCTTATTAGATGCTTTTTCGTGTAATATGGGCGGATATTTGACGAGTTGTGGGCGTGTTTTTCCGAGCTCCGCAGGGACGAGGAAAATGCGAGAATGAGTAAATTGTCCCGGCCAATAAAAAAAAACATCAAATGAATTATTTATTATACGACGAACAAATATATTTTCTTTTTTTTCCTAGAGGGCACGGTAACAAATTCTGCATTCTGATTGGTGCTTAGAGCGCGCGCGGGGACAATCTTTTCCTATCTCTGGCCTAGGCTACGGTAACCATTAGCGCGCTATCAAATTTTAGAGTTTAAAAAAAAGTTATTTACTGGCTTTAGGTCGGACCGTATAGGGAAAAACTGTGACCTCGGCCTGGAAAATATTGACCTCGGCCTCAGGACTTTTACTAGCACACGATCGGGAGGTCATTAACTGCGCGCGCAAATCCGGTTCGTATCCGGTTTTCCACAGTGCAATACGGCTTTCAACCGTGTAATACGGTTTTTGCCGTGTAATACGGCTCCATATCTGCACTCAATTTGGACCTTATATGGTAAAATGACGTCACAGTCGTATAATAATGTTTGATATTGCTGTTGATAGTCTATGAAGGAACGTCGTCATGAGATTGGTATCCACAAAGACATGCTCAAGGCACAGCTGAAAGCTTCAGAAGAAGAGAGGCAGACAGTCAGGTAAATACTCTATTGGCGGGCGCAACGTGACGATACGAAACCTTCGACTTTTAAGACGAGCGTCTTAGCTAAAATATATCCATACAACAGGAAAAACACCTTGAAATTAGTATATTTACGAAGTTTGGAGCAAAGTTTGGGAGAGCGTTGGTACAGTGCTACAGCCCAGATGACCCAAAGTCATTCAAGACCATCTGTGTCAAATGTAACTCACCACGCCTCCTGGATATGACTATTTCTTGTTGTTTCTAGATCAACAATGTTTTTTGGCCTTTTTAGGATTTCATGTTCGCTGCATAGCTGTCGTCGTGTCCCTGTCTATTCGACGTTATTATTGTGGGTTTTTTTGGCGACCACTTCATCAAAGTTAGTTGCCAGTTTGCGACATGATAAAAACGTTAATATCTGGCCCTGTTATTGAGACACACTGTTTTTTTGTATTGAAAGCATAATTAAAGAATGTTCCTGTGGTCTTTTTGCAGTGCCGAGCTACAAGAAAGAATATCAAAGATCGAGAAACTTCGAAAGAGGTGAAATGGGCTGTTCCATATTACATCCGTTAACTCCTATTAAGGAACCTGGAATTTCCACAGTACCTTTCTTATTTACCTAGAATTTTCAAAGGGTATTCATTTAAACCGTTGGAATTTCAGCAGTGGTCAGGGGTTGCTTTACATTTCCGTCTGGAATATGTGAAAATTTGAGTTCATCAAGAGGGGGTAATCAAGTGGGGGAGTATGGCTATTGTTGCAACAACCCAATGTGGTAATAGTTCCTTGGGGACTGTTCTACCCATGTTGACACGATAGAATTCTCGTTTTATTCTAAAGGGGTTGGCAAGGGGTTGGATATGTGTGAAATGGCACGGTTAACCGAGCTATATGAATACAATGAAATACTATTTTTGCAACAACCCAATGTGGTAATAGTTCCTTGGGGACTGCTCTAACCATGTTGACACGATAGAATTCTCGTCTTATTCTAAAGGTGTTGGCAAGGGGTTGGATATGTGTGAAATGGCACGGTTAACCGAGCTAGATGAATACAATGAAATACTATTTTTGCAACAACCTAATGTGGTAATAGTTCCTTGGGGACTGCTCTACCCATGTTGACACAGAATTCTCGTCTTATTCTAAAGGTGTTGGCAAGGGGTTGGATATGTGTGAAATGGCACGGTTAACCGAGCTATATGAATACAATGAAATGTTATCCATCTCCCATGTACCCCTCTTTGTACAAAAAAGAAAAACGTTATTTCGATACTAGTATTGATTTCGATTCTGTTTTTCAGGTACGAGATTCTTATGGTGTCCATGGCTCCGCCCGAGGGGGAGGAGGAGAAATCCCAAGCCTATTACGTCATCAAGGCTGCGCAAGAGAAGGAAGAGATGCAGAGGGAGGGAGACGAACTGGATGCCAAGATTCGCAAAGCCGAGAAGGAGATCAGGTAGGATCGATAGCAGTGAATGGGCCCAGCTTGTCGGCCTGTCTGTTTGTTTGTCGTTCTATGAGTTTTATTTTAACCATGGTGCAACCGAGAGCACGAACTCTCGTCTTTGTATAGTTCCGCTCTCCAGTGTACCATGGCTGAAATAAGAAAATTGTAGTCAGAGCGATTGACTGTCGTGAGTATTTCACAATTACTTTGAAATCACTCCCAGGGGCACTCCCATATTTTTTGGTCGGGGATGACCGTCGTATCTCTTAAGGGTTAAAATCACGGGTTTTGGTTTCTTTTAGGGGTGATCTTGATCTGCAATAAGATTTGAGGGAGATTGGTATCTTTTAGGGCCGAAATATGTGTCCAAATTGACTAATGATGGAACTTTCTAAAAACCATGTCAGAAAGAGAGATTACTCGTGAGAGTGATTTCCCGGGAATCACTCATATAACACGCATTCCAGCCACCCTATATTTCCTGTATTTTTCATACGATCCTATAAAACTCATCCTATTCTCGAGAAAAAAACTCAGGACTATTTAAGCAATAAAAGTACTTTCCGCGTGCTCTCTGCTTTCTTACAAACACGAGGGGGATGTTGGGAGAACTGATCAAAACTTCAAAGACACGAGCCGAAGGCGAGTGTCTTTCAAGTTTTATCAGTTCGACCAACATTCCCCGAGTGTTTGTAAGAAACCAGAGAGCACGCAGAAAGTATTTTTATTGCTTTTAGAAAATAACATACACACGCGCGACAGCATCGTGTGACAATCGTGTTTCTCAGGTCTCTTACAAACACCCTTTTTAACCAATCAGAATGCGCACATTCACAATACAACATAGGTGTTATTTTCTAAATCCCAATAAAATGCCTTCCATGAATCACGAAATATTAGAAATGGTTGTATATCCCATGTTTAACTTTGCTTCATTTCCACACGTCGACGCATGGTTTAACTTTGTATGCTTACAGTATTATGCACTGGCTGCATTTCATTTCACATAATACAAATGAAACGCCTTTTATCGTACGTTATAATGTAGCTACGATATAACGCGCGCTCTAATTGGTCCAAATCTATGCTCTATTTCACCGATAAAGTAATGGTTCTCCCTCGCTGTATCATAAAAACATAGAGCACATAGAGCACAACTCTCTACGACTTTATCGGCAAATAGAGCATCTCTTGTGATATTGGGAGAAACAACTAGATGAATATATTATCCTAGTTTCGAGGTTGCCAACGCGCTGGCAAGAAAGCTCTAAAGAATAGTGTTTTGTCCCCAACATAGAGCCCTGGAGAACACCCTACGTCTTATGAACAGCAGAAACGAGACATACAGAAAGAGCTTCAACAAAGTGGATGAGACAAGTGATGAGTTCGACGACAAACAGAAGCTCGAGGAACAGATGCGCGCTGTCATGGACAAATACAAGTACAAGCGGCGACAGATACGAGAACTCCAGGAAGACCTCGGCGCCATGCAGATCACGCTAGATAAACTAGCGACGGACGAGGAAGGACTTGTAGAAGTGATCGACGAGAAACAACTTAAGGTTGGGAATCTACAGAAGGAACTGGATGAGCAAAAGGCAAAGAAAGATAGAGCCGGAAAACAGGTAGGGTCATGGAAGCTCTTCATTATCAAGAGAAATTTGGGAAGGCACTAAATAAGAACCACCCGAAACCAAAGGACTTCACACAGGGTTCGTTTGCGTCCTGGAAATCCTGGATTTTCATTTCCTTCCTGGAAAGTCTTTGAAAGTCCTGGAAAACTCCTGAAAGATTATATGTTTCAACTCAATTTGGTTGAATGAGTCAGTCTCGTGAATCTCATTTTGGGCTTCAAATTATGACATTAGCTCTGTTATCATGCTGCAGCAAGAGTGAATAGAAAAATGTTAATTACCGTATATCGGTCCCATAAAGTGAAGCAGCTTCCTTTTTTTCTACCCCATAGAAACTCCTGGAAAAATAAGTAAAGACCTTCCTGGAAAATCCTGGATTTTTGTCATTCAAAAAGCGTACGAACCATGTTCATATTTAATCAAATCCTAACCGAGCAAACTCGTGCTAATTCTGGACAGTGTTTCGTCGACCGTTCAACTCACCCGTCTCATCCTGTCTAGTTTTTAGCGCATTTTACCGTACACAATAGAAAGTTCTTGATGCAATGAATCATGTCAACAAAAAGAAATGCATTATGAGCAGGTTGAGTCGTTCCCTTAGAACAACGGACTCACTTACCATTCTTTGTTAGGAAACTGTTCAAATATCAACTATCGTTTCTTTGTAGGTGTCGAGGGTAGCCAGGGATGTGCGAAGTGCAAAAAAGAGCCGAGGAGAAATCCACGAAGAGAAAGACATCGACTTGAGGGAACTGAGAGACTTCAACTCCAAGACGATGAAACAGATGGGTGACGTGATCCATAACTACCCAGATATTGCACCAAGCGTACACATGTACTTCGAGCAAGCCGGGCTTCCTGTGCCGCCCTCGCCGGGACCTGGATCCTCGCGCCCAGGCTCTGTGCGGAGCTCAAGAAGCTCGGGTTCGATGTCGTCAGCTAGGTAAGATGGCACTTTATGCCTTACTTTTTATCATGGAACCCCGTCGGAAAACACTGAAATTGTGTAACCTTGTGTAAACTTGGAACTCCCTACCGGAACGCTTGAGAGGCGAACGCACGTTTTCAACTTTTAAGTCTATGCTCAAGCTTCAAGAATTTTCTCTTTAAATGACTGACTGCATTATCTTTATAGCATCTATATAATATTATCGTCTGTTATTTGATCGTTTTCATGTTATACTCGGAGATATTAGATTCTTTACAAGCTACTCTGAAATTCGAGTTTAAATAAAGTTATGTATGTATGTATAAACCCCAAGGATCGACATTGGGACCTTGATCACCAATGATTTAGGCTTTGGTGAGCAACACTGTCGACCTAGTCGCCAAATGGCGACTTACCTTTTCAGTCTTGTTTTTACAAAATGTAGCTGTAACAGCATTAATTGGGAGAAAAAGATGGTGGCCAGATTTCTATTATGGTGACCAGTATACGTCGGGCCATGCCCTCAAGAATGTGTCCACGTTTTTTCTCGTGATGGAGCTTCTAATCCAAGAGCTCTGTAAAAAACTCGGGCGTAGTTCGTAGTTTGCCGAAGTTCATCGGATTGAGATCGGACCATTTGGAGCCACAAGCCCAAGAGCAAGTGAAACCGGTCCTCATTGAACAAAAACTCCTTCAACTTAACGAGCTAAAAACCGCGTAAGAAAGAGAGAGATTACTCGTGAGAGTGATTTTCTGGGAATGCCACTCTGAAAAAGATGGTGACCATACTACTATTATGGCGACCAAAGTGTTTATTTCGGGCCCTGCCCTCAGGCAAACATTTCTATAGGCGGTCTGCGAATAAAAAGTGGAATGCCCAAAACCAGAATTTACCCTTAGAAGAAATGAAGTTTTATATCCCACTGTAGGTCGGATCTATCGAGTGGTGGTAGGCGCGGTGTTGGAACTGTTAATATCGGCGCAGGACTTGGAATTACTGGCACAGCCAGCCCAAAAACTGGTAAGTAGTATATGATGAAGTAATAGGAGGAACTTGTGTATTTTTTTATTCAACGGCAGGAGTCCATTACCTAGGAGCGTCCATTTAGGGGTATGAAGGTGTAACAGCGAATAGACCGATCCCGTCTTCAATTAATTAATCACCAAACAATGGGCAGTTTTTCCATATGGAATTCAAAATGTCCGAGCAACAAACTCGAAATTCGAAGATGTTTAATGAATTCTTCAGCTTTTCGGAATGGAAATATAAAACCCATATACTATGAGCAAACTTCTAACACTTTCCTGTGATGAAAATCTCTGGCCTACGGTCTCGGCAGCGTCACAAATTCTGGGTAGTGCTTTCAAGTGAAACTTAATTGCACGCGTGCGAAGTTGCAGATTGTGTGACGCGTCACAATGCGCCCACCTAATACTCATGCTAATGATAGGCGGTTTCAAGTCTCATTAGACTAAGGTAGCCTGGTCTGACCATATTTTGATTACTTTCAGTTGTTTCGCCTTCTGGTCGACCGGGTTCGGGATCTCGAGCGTCGTCTCGCGCAAGCAGCGGAGCAAGTCGGAGAAGTACCGACGCACGGCGATAGATTAGTGGATTGTCGCTTTTTTATACTGAATTTAAATTAATATGGGTTGCAAAACCCTGTGTGCCGCAATTGTGAGGTCTGTAAGAAAACATTGAAATTGTAACTTATGTACATAGCTGTATATTATTAATGTATTAAATTTGTTTAAAACCAAATTTTGGAGATGTCAAGTTTTATAGTGTGGTGCACACTCGTCAAGTAAACATATTTCATTAAATATTCAGGCTCCGGTTTAATCCAGGGTTATATTTAACACACCTCGGGGTGGTTTAAATCGCTAGCTGGGGATCTCTGAGATCGAGAAACGCGACAACTTCGCGGAGAACTTGCGCGTTTCTCGCACTCTGATTGGCTGAACAATAACGGTCCAAAAACAGCAGCCAAATAATCAGCGACAAATTCTCGACAAAACGCGTACTTTTGAAACGTAAACATACGCGAAAAATTCGTCAAGCTTCAGGGTTAAACGCAAATGGTAGTAATAATATATAGATTTAGCCACTGGCTAAAAGCGGAGCTCCCGATTACATATTCCTCAAATTTCTTTATTCTCTCTTCAATGTTCTCGTGTGGTCATCGATTTTTTATCAGTTGGAAAAAAACTCTACAAACAGTCCTGCAGAAAAATGAGACAGTTCCGGGTTGCCTGTGGTATGGGCGCGCAGACACGCACGGACGCGCCCGCAATACCAGAGAATACCGCTGAACCATGAAAAATCAAGTCGATCGTATACCTGAGTTCTGTTTTTTTTGGAGGTATTGAACTCTTCCTGCGATACCTATGGTGCTCCGCTCTGCGGCCTTCGGCCGCAAAGGAGCTCCGCTAAAACTAGGGCATTGTCTAGCCCCGTCACCAGGCGTCTTGTGTCAGGCAAGTTCGGTGTTGTGTCGAGCTACCCCGGCCTAGTCCTTGGCGTCCTGGACGGGCTTCCTGTGGTTGGGTTGTGACGTCACAGGGAACTCTCCTTCAGCGCCAGCGCACATTCAGCGGTTTACCTTCTCACTGCATACAAGGTCCTTATATAATCGAACCACATGGCGATTTGTTTGATACAATTGTTACATAATACGCTCCTTATAGCCCAAAGCACGACCAATAAGAATAATTCCTGGGGGGGTCATTCCTTTACTGTGCTGATTGCTAAATATCGAATAATTACATAATTAACAATGTCATAACAGGGTCCTTACATAATCGAATCACACGGCGATTATTGTGATAAAATTGTTACATAATACGCTCCTTATCGCCAAAGCAAGACCAATGTATTTATCATGGGTTAAGTATACCGCCTTATTAGCGTGTAGGGTATGCATGTTTGTTTACACGCGTCTTGTGTGGACACACTTCTAATAAGTAGTTACGTATTACATGATAAATGTTTTATATTCGGTTGAGCGGGTGAGCGAATTAGAATATAAATAGAATAATTCCTGGCGACCTAATTCCTTTACTGCGCTGATTGCTATAATTACCGAATAAGTACATTATAATTGTTACATAATACGCTCCTTATCGCCAAAGCAAGACCGAAGAATAATTGAAGTTCACTTTTACCCAAATCTTCGTTTCTGCTAGGGTATTTTGATAAAATGGAATGGTTCGCTGGTAAAGCGTTCCTGGTCCTTATATTAATAAAAAAAAAATACAAGACTACGTTCTGTTTTAAAAAAATTATCTGATAATTGCACGTGCAAGCTCACGTCCCTAGACCATTTCCTGTTTTGATCCTCCCTAATAAAATCAGGGCTAAGTCGATAATTACAATATATATATATATATTAATTACAATTTCATTGTTTGGCGTAATGAATAAGGAAATAACATGGATTACATGAAACCATGCCATAAACAATCTATAGTTCATTTTCACTTAACTCATCGTTGCTGTAAGGTCTTTTGAAAGAATGGAGTGGTTAGCTATCCGATTATCAAAACTGTTTAAACGTACTCCTTCGAGAAAATGCTCCTTGTTAGAGCAATCGGGCGTAGATGAGTTAGATGAAATGCCAAGTGTTCCTGCGATGAAAAATGTTAACTTGAACATTGGAAAGGACGGCGGCCGACCTCAGACTCCATTCGTCGGAGATTTAAGCCCAGTCGTTAGTCCCTTGGACCGCCGCACAGGGCGAAGGGTTGGCAAAAAACGACGACGCAGAAAGAAGAACGCGTTTTTCTTTGACATTCCATATACCATTACTCTTACCACCATATACGAAGAGGACGAAGAAAACGAGAACAGCGAGATGGCTGAGGTGCTACAAGAAGCGAAACGCGTCCAACTAGGATGTCAACGGTTAAAGCCAATGAACAAATCGCAATTACAGGCGACACATTTGCCACCGAGAGTGGAGGGGCAGTCAAGAAGCATTTCGAAATCCGGTGAGGGAAGTGTTCGGATGGACGGCGGGGGAGACATCGAGAAGTTCCAATCAAGCACCATAACAGTAGATTTGAAAAGAATGGAACCAAGCGTCCAGGGGTTGCAGGTTAGCGCTGCCATTTCCAGTCCATGGCCCGACACGCCTTACAACACACAAGCGAGAGACAAACACAACCTGTCTTTCCCTACAGAGTCACGACATACTAATGGTGCGCGAAACGAGCCTACACAAGTTGTTCAATTGCCTGAACATCAGTTTCCTAAACCTAAAACGCAAGTAAAGCATTCCAAGGAAGAGATTCAGGCGTTTATACAAAAAGGAAATGAGGTGCGACTAGAAATGCGGCGACGAAGGCGACAGATTAGCAAAGACGAGGAGAATAGGCAAGCGAAGGGAGAGCCAAACTGGAGCGACCTCCCGGGCCCATCATACACGGCCATGAAAATTCTTCAAAGTTACGAAACAATAGCTCTTGGCAAATAGATCTGATGAACAGGACTTATTTATCTATTTATTTATTGTGTATGCAGGGGCGCAGCTACAAGGGCTTCAAATTGTTTCAAATGGTACGCAAATGTGTAGTTTTTAAGCTTAGAACATGATATGAGCTTCTGGTATGTATGTATGTATATATGTTTACGCCCTTTTCGCATAGACCGTGTATTATAAGATGTGTCAGCATAATTTACACGCAATTTACAGGGTAACAAAACCAGAAAATCTCACCGTTCTTCGTTATTTGAGTATTTCTAACTCAAATGGGGATATTTAGTTTACGCGCGCGCGCTCGATTATACGTCATTTTCGAACGAATAGCGCGCGTCCATTTAATTAAAGCAGCATGATGGGCTTGTGAGAGCGCACGCTTTGTTGCATTTCAAGCAAATGCCTGTCTCTGAATCGTAACTGGAGACTGCGTTCTGATAATAGTGCGCAAGGATGAGGTTATAAAAACATTTGATTTATTATTACTGCGATTTTCACAATTCTGCGAACTCCCACTCGACATTTACAAACGCTAAACTGCGTTTTGTCTTCCGTCAATCAAACCTTTTAAGTCAAGTCCACGCATGTTTTCTGAGTTTGGTTTGCATTTTACAGTGAAAAATTGTGTTTTGCAGCCAAAAGCTAACTCTTTTCAGTTTACAAGATGTAGGCAAAGACTCCGTGAAATCAATCAGAATTGCCCACTCGTTGGATTGGCGGAAGCCAAACCGCGGTTTGTTGGTCGGTAGTAGAGTTCGCAGAATTATGAAAATCGCAGGTAACAGTTCAAACCGTTGTTTCGAGCTTGGAATTTTCAAAACGTGGTTTAAATTTTAGCTGTTTCGCCAGTCACAAACCATCTAGCCAATCAGCTCCTTGCCATGTTTCGCCTAGTGCAGTCGACTGGCTTTCTGTCGAAACGAAAACCCAGTAGACTGCATGCACTATACACAAGGAATTCAAGCCGTACATCTCTTCGCAAACAAATCTTGAGCTGAGCCCTCAGTGAAGCTGCTGACCTGCTGTTATTTCGCATGCGCAGTAAGACAAAATAACCCCCTCCCCACAGTCAAACTCTGAAATTGAGATTCTGTTGGAAATGTGCCGAGGCAGACAATGGAGTTTTATAATTATATTTTAGCTGATCGGAGACACGAGGAAAGCTTAAAACTTCAACTAATCTTGATCAGCAACTGACCTTTGCATCTAGCACAATTATGACGCTTTGTATTCTCCCGGGGTCGCGTTTTAACTCACTGAATATTCCTGAGATGTTTTCGCAAGATGACGCCATGGGATTCGAGAGATGAAATTTTGACGTCTCATTCCTCGAAAACTGAACCTAGTACCACGCTCGAACTTTCGTATACCTTCAATTACCCTAAGAGGATTCAAGAAAAAGTGGAAAGTCTTTTGGAATTTGTGTCAAAGTTCTTTAACTTATTTATTTTCTTCGAGCGGTCGTTTCTGAAGAAATTCCTGTGTGAAATCATTCATTCGGTGTTCTTCGCTGATCGGAGGCCCGTCGAAAGCAGTAGAAAGTCGCATGGAATGCTGCGAGGTGTGGAAGATAGGAATTAGCCAAGAAAAAGCACCACGGAAGTGTATTCTGCAGAAATTCTTGTTTAGTGCTTGCCATCTTGAAATTGACAATGTTGTAGCAATAATTATTCAGGTCAAAATTAAATACTTTTTTGTGGAAAAACTGAACCTAGTACCATGACGAGAGTCGGCACAGACATTCTAATAATAATAATAATAATAATAATAATAAGTACATTTTTATAGCGCTTTTCTCTTACGGATCCAAAGCGCTTTACAGTAGTTTAATATACACAATAATATAAAATAATATAAGTAATCAAAGGATAAAAATATATATAAAAATTTAAGAGAATAAAAATTATTAAAAATGGTTTACAATTATAATATAAATTATAATTAATAAAAATTAATAATGTTTATAATGTATAATGTAATTATAAGATATATATAAAAATGCAAAATATAAATAAATAGATAAATATACAAAATAATTATTCGAACGCGCGTTGAAAAAGAAGTGTCTTGACTTTAGATTTAAAAGTAATCAAATCATTACACGCACGGATCTCCGGTGGTAAGGAATTCCACAGTGTTGGGACATGTACAGAAAAAGCTCTAGAGCCATACGTCTTCAGATGAAATTTGGGCTGTGTTAAGAAGTTCTTTGTAGATGAGCGCAGATTTCTCTTTGGTATGTAAGGAACAAGCAGGTCAGTTAGATATGGCGGAGCAAGGCCGTTGATGGCTTTGAAAGCAAGGAGTAAGAGCTTAAAATCTATTCGCTCTTTAACCGGGAGCCAGTGGAGAGATTTTAGAACACCGCGAATATGATCATATTTCTTGGTACCTGTCAAGAGCCGAGCAGCAGAATTTTGTATGTACTGTAGTTTATCAATGTGTTCCTTCTTAATACCTGCATAGAGAGAGTTGCAGTAATCTAATTTCGAAGAAATAAAGGCGTGTATGAGAATCTCACAGTGCGCAAAGGAAATAAATTTTCTTATTTTGCTAATGTTACTCAGATGGAAGAAAGCGGCTTTGCATGTGTCTTTAATTTGCTTGTCCATAGTAAGAAATTCATCAAACCAAACACCTATGTTCTTAGCTGTTTTAGAGGCAGTTATAGTGTCGGGCGCAACTTCTATGGACTTGATGGGAGGACTGGGGCGATGACGTGCATTAAGCACAAGGAATTCAGTTTTATCGGTGTTTAGGCATAATTTATTTGCGGTCATCCACTCTTTTATATCTTTGATGCAGGATTCTATACGTTGCTTTGATGATAGTAGTTCTGTTTGATTTTGAGGGTTGAAAGGCAGATAGAGTTGAGTATCATCGGCGTAAAAATGAAAACTTACATTATGTTGCTCTATTAATTTCGCAATAGGGGCAGTATACATAGAGTACAAGATGGGACCTAAAACAGACCCTTGAGGAACGCCACATGGCAACTTTCGACTGGTAGAGAAGTCATTGTCTACTTTGACAAATTGAGATCGTTCTGATAAATAGGATTTCAACCAAGAGAGGGCATTTCCAGTTACGCCGTAACGGTACTCAAGTCGTCGAAGGAGTATCTCGTGGTCAACCGTGTCAAAAGCAGACGAGAGGTCGAGCATAACCAGAATAACACCCTTCTTGTCATCAATGGAACACAATACATCATTGTGTATGCGAGCGAGGGCTGTTTCTGTACTATAACCTGCTCGATAGGCCGACTGAAATTTCTCGAGTGAATCATTGGCATCAAGGTGCTGATTAAGACGTTGTGCAACAACTTTTTCTGTCGCTTTGGAAACAAATCGTAAGTTAGAGATTGGCCTATAGTTTTTGTCTTCTTCATGATCCAAAGATGTTTTTTTAAGCAACGGGTTTAAGAGGGCTTCTTTAAAACATACAGGCACAGTTGCAGATGAAAAGGAAAGGTTAATCATTTTCACTAGAACAGGCAGGAGTGTTTCATAACAGCAGTCCCTCATCAAGGAGCCCGGAATTGGATCAAGTACACAAGACTTTGTGTAGCTCAACTTAAGGAGTGAGGCTAATTCTCTAGACGACGTAGACGAGAACTCAGCGAGAAGGTCAGAATAGCATTTCTCCTCTGGAAATAGCGCGGGTGAAATAGGTTGAAAATTGTTACGAATAGTGTGAACTTTATGTTCGAAAAAGTTCACAAATCTCTCTGCCAAGTCTCGTGGCTGATCATAAGAGGGTAATTTCTTAGCGGGTTTAGTGTTTAACATTTTCTCTATTGAGGAGAAAAGCACACGCTGGTTGTTTGAGTTTTCATTTATTGTGTCTGCATAAAATTTCATTTTGGAATTGTATATCAGAGTATTGACATTAATGCATTGTTCAACATACATTTGCCGATGGACAGTCAGTTTTGATTTACGCCACAAGCGTTCGAGTTTTCTTCGTTTAGCTTTTGCCTGCGTGATGCCATCTGAGTACCAGGGAGCAGCAGGTCTCTTGGTGACTGTCTTGATTACTGAGGGAGCATGAGCATCAAGCAAAGAAGATAAAGTTTCTTGGTAGCAATTAGCAAATTGAGATATATCATCAAATTTACCTGTTAATAAGTCAGAGTCTTTGATATCTTGAAGAAAACGATCCTTATCGATTGAGCGGAGTTTTCTAGACTTAACTTCAAATCTATCGACACTAGGCTTTTTCAGGCAAGTTGATACCCAGTGTACAGCCGAGTGATCAGATATTATAGGGTCTGTCACTTTGACCTTCCCAATGGATTCATCACCCTCCCTTGTAATTACCAAATCAAGTGTGTGCCCATTTCTGTGAGTCGAGCCATGTACGTGTTGAACCAAGTTAAAAGCATCAAGTAAATTCTGGAACCGAATAGCAGATCGATCTTCTTTAACATCTAAATGAAAGTTAAAATCGCCCGCAATGATTAGTGGTCCGTTAGAAATTACGGCCCCTTCAAGAAAAGAACTAAATTCATTCAAAAACTTGGTTACGTTCAATTGATTCTTTCTTGAAGGTGGAGGACGGTAGACAACTATCATCCTGAGCGTAGTGGACATGTAGTTAATGTGACAGTCAGTGAACTCGAAAGAGGAATAAGAGATGTCCGGCGACAGTCTTCTAAGTTTATACCGCTTTTTGTAAAGAAGCGCAACACCACCACCCTTTGCACCAGTTCGGGGTAGATGATGGAGAATAAATCCAGTGGGACACACATCATTTACCGTTATTTGTGAGGAAATGTCATCTTTAAGCCAAGTCTCTGTAATGGCTAGAATGTCAATGTTATTGTCAATGACAAAATCCTTGATGACAAAGGACTTGTTCTTTATAGAACGTGCATTTAGAAGGCACAGATTAGCAGCACCTGAGTACGAGGACATCGGAATAGAGTTCCTCTTAATTGAAATCAGGTTAGAGAGATTGCGAGACTGATTGCTTGTGCAAGATGAGTGGTAGTTCCGTGCAGTAATGCGGACAGGAATGCTTGTTGGGTTCGAAGATTTATAGGGACCCGGGTTCATAGAAATATCACCTCCCTGTAGAAGAACCTGCTGGGCCGCACAAGAGTTTGGGTAGTAAAGGCACCAACATGGTGACCTTTTAGGCTTTGTATGGTAGAAGCAAGGTTTGGTTACATATTGAAAGCCCGTCAAACCAACAGTATTGATTCGAGAGAGACAGATTAGGGTCTCATTAGTCAGACAGGGGTGTTTCAAAGTTAGTCTGAAATTGTCTCCATCTATACAGATCAGAAAAATAGAAAAGTTCCCAAAAGGCGGGTCTCATTACGTCGGAAGATAGCGTTACCAAGCATGCTGAAAAAATATCTCAAAACATGTCAAATATATATAGTTCCTTTTATCTTTAGTTTACTGTATTGTTTTACTCTGTTGAATTTGGAATTGTATAATATATCTTCTTTTTGATAAATATGTATTTACTATGTATATCTTGATTGTTCTAAAATTATTAATAAACCAAATATTTATTATTTCTTCTAATACTATATTGTAATGACAGGAATAGTTTGCTTGCTTTATATTGTATATTATTACAATTGTTTATTTATTTATTTATTTATTTATTTACTTTATTCATTCATTACAACTATATAATTGTACTCTTATTGCGTTTGTTTCATAAGTTATAAGCCAAATAACCAATATATATTTTTTTTTTTTAGGATTCAAAACAACAATACACAATTTCACAAATAAATTTCCATTGAGAAGAGAGAAATTATTATAAAAACCTGGTGCTTATAAGCTAATTGTAGCGTCAGTGAATCGAGATAAGAAATCGATGACTCAATTCACAAAAACAAAGTCTCGCGGATCCCGCGAGTCCCGCGCGAGCAGTGAAGCGCGAGAGGCAATGTAAATGTATGCAAAGACAAGTCTGATTTTATGGACCAGTGACCGTCAGATTGAATTAATTAGCTAGTTTCTGCTAGAAATTATAAGTAACTCAAATTGAAGAGAAAAACATTAAAATAGGCCTTCAAAAGATGAAAAACAAAGAACGCGAGAAAAAGAAAGAAGAGAGTATAAAAGATACTTATGTTCTTTGGCGTAGTTCGAGATCAGCCAGTCTTGCGATCCAAAGAATGACCGACCAGTTCCTTGGCGGGAAACTTGAAGTTCGATCCAGCAAAGATATACGTGTTCCGCTTCACAACAGTTGAAAAACACCCATCAAAGCAAACCAATGACCTCTAGATAATGTAGGTAATCCCGGTGACCAAATAAAATGAGATCGGTGCAATATAACTATCTAAAATTTGAAAAGTTTTCTAAAAACCACGGAGCTGGCGATAAACACGTCTAACCTCTGTCTTCCCAGATGCCTGTGTGATTACTTGGCATTCTACCATTTACACTCGCTCGTATTGCCGTGGAGTTGTTCTTGGAATTTGTGTCCAACATACTGAAAATAATTATTTCATTGATACGAGTATTCTTCCTTCGGTGTTGCAATGTCATTTGCAAGAACACTCGAAAACAAGTAATTCAGAGATCTTCGCGGATCCGAGGCTCGATTGAAAGCAGTTGGAAGTCACATGGAATGCCTTGGAGCATTGGAGATGTGAAAGATTTGAATTATTCAAGAAAAAGAATATCGAGATTTCAAGTGTATTCTTCCCTTGCCATCCTGAAATTGACAATGTTGTAGCAATAATGATTCAGGTCAAAATTAAATACTTTTTGTGGAAAAACTGAACCTAGTACCATGACGAGAGTCGGCACATACATTTTACCGTCTACATTCATTCGTATCAAAGTGGAGTGGTTCTTGGAATTTGTGTCCAACATACTGAAAAAAATTCATTCAAATAAGTATTCTTCCTACTACAGTGCAGCAATGTCATTTGCAATTACACTCCAAAAAAATCATTCAGAGATCTTCGCTGATCCGTGACTCGATTTAACAGATTTAAAGCAGTGGAAACTGAAAGTCGTCTTGAATAGAATGCTACGAGGACTTTGACGCATTGGAGATATGAAACATTTGAATTTTTCAAGGAAAAGCATATCGAGATTTCAAGTATTCTTCGCTTGCCAACTTGAAATTAACAATGCATTGCAAGTAATTATTCAGGTGAAAGTTAAATATTTTGTTGTGGAAAAACTGCACGAAGTACCATGACGAGAGTCAGCACAGATATTCTGCTATCCACATTCGCTCGTATTGTCGTAGAGTTGTTCTTGGAATTTATGTCCAACATACTGAATATGAACGAGAAACATCAATAGAAGTATATGACCGGAAATGGGTAGAGTCTAATTAGTAGCAATTGCTTTTCGAGTTAGGTTCCTAGTATAGCCAGCGCCATAGCGAAGCAGATTTAGGGAAGATTATAACATAAAAACATAGCACTATAAAAACATAGCACTGATGTAAACGGATTGATTTGCAATAAAAAAGTTTCATAGCTGGATGGCTTGCGAAGTTATTGTCACCAGCGGTGATGAAGTCATTGCCTGGAGTGCTGGCACTTGAAAGGTTCAAAGTATTCTCAACTCCCTATTTGTGTGTTTCCTGACATTACGTAAGCCGCATTTTCAGTTGATTAGCTTAGAAAAATCCAAGAAATCGTCTCTAGTCTTGGCCGCAATAAATTTGTACAAGCGCAGTTTGCACCAAGCGTAAATATAACCATATTATCCGCTCTATCACAAAAACATTCAGAAACTTCTAGCTATAAAGAGTGCGCACATCAGAAAATCGCGGACTTTCTGAAAACACACAATATTTTCTTTTATATTAATACAAATCAAGAGAAAATAAATCATTTTCTCTTCTTCAAATATGCTATTATCGCTTCGGAATCATTCACTCGATGTGTTATCTGAATCGTAAACACTATTCGAATTCTCGCTTCGCATCGAAAAGATCACGCAATTTGGAATTTGACTGCAGCTTTTACACAAGTCAGCTGTACATATTGATTTTACAATGTGGGCTCATGAATAAATTCCAGCGCGCGCATATATTTAGGCAGGATACGAATCCGCACAATTTTTGCTCGTTTCGATTAGATTTCCGCTCGAATTCCTTGTGTATAGGCGAAGGGTCTCATTGGCTTTGAGTTTGACTGGCGGAAGAAGCACCCGAAAATTCCGCGAAACAACGTTTTAGCTGTAATGAACTTTACATTAACTTTCAAATTTCCTCTAGCAAATGCAATAAATGTAGGGAAATATCTCCCGAGAAAGTAGGGCCGTGGGGTCCGTTCCTCTCTTAGTTGTGTATCGCAATACGTACAGAAGAATGTAACACATCTAAACGTGGAACTGTATCAGTATATTCAGTACAGTAAGATTGTATTGCTAGAAAGACGCAGAGAAACGTGGAACTGTATAAGCACTGTTTTAAGCGAGTCAAGTGGGAGAATAGAAGAGTGCATGTAATGGCTTTTAGCAGGCAGCGGAAAGAGAGGATGGATTCGGGTCGGTCTGTTGCATTCAACATAGACAAAGTTCCACAGTTCAAATACACGTAAAACCGAAATTTTAGCTACAAATGCCGCTAAAATGTACCTGCCTTTTGACAATCTCCATATTTGCATTGGCTATAGAATAGAAGGTCTTCTGTCTCGCAAACGTTTTAGTTTACTACCATTTGCATTTCGCTCAACCCTGAAGCTTGAAGATTTTTTCGCGTAGTTTTACGTTTCAAACGTGCACGTTTTGTCGAGAAGTTGTCGCGTTTCTCGCTCGCTGATTGGCTGCTGTCCGTTTCGACCGTTATTTCTCAGCCAATCAGAGTGCGAGAAACGCGACTACTTCTCGACAAAACGTGCATAAGGCTGGTTTCCATATAGTCGTATCACTGTCGTATCTGTCTCATCAGTCGACCGTGAAACAATAAAAACTGGAATTATTCTTTTGTTTCACGGTTGACTGATGAGACACATACGACAGATTATATGGAAACCAGTCGAATCAGTCAACCGTGAAACAAAATAATAATTCCAATTTCCATTGTTTCACGGTCGACTGTATATAGTCCAGTCCCTGAACTCTCCTTCGTGGCTCCGTTGTTGCCTGTGGTCGCCGAAAGGATCGAGACAATCTCGTACCCAGAGCCTGTCATCTTTTGGCTAGCGGCAAAGATTCAGGGCTCTGGGGGAATCGATTTTTTTAAAACCCAGATTCTGGGTTTCCGGTTTGATTGTTGTATGAAAGTTCGTTACGTTTTTGCCCTACTACGCATGCTCACAAATCGGATTCCCCCAGGGCCCTGAATCTTGCCGCTGGCCAAAAGATGACGGGCTCTGGGTACGAGGTTGGGATCGAGAGTCCAGAAACCTTTTTATTATATGGATGCCAGTGTTTTACCGGAAACTAAAACACTCGTATTTTCCATATCTTCACTAGTGAAAATATGAAAAAGTTATGTACCGAATGTCCCGGATGTGCACGTTTGCAGTGTTGTTTTCCTGACTTCGTCTGCAGTGAAATCTCGCTCGCTCGCGGTTACACGAGTTTTAAGCCACAAAACTAAGTTTTGTTCTAGTTCTAAAGAGAAAAACCTCATTTCAACTATGGCAGAGAAAGCTACAACACCACCAAAAGGGAAATTAGTTCTTAACGACACTGGGAATCAGAAAGATTGAGGGAGCATTTCACAAGTAAACACTTTCGACTTTACCAAGTTCATACTCATTCTCTGTTAACGATTGCCACCCATGTCGCATGGTAAAATATCAATATATTTTATTCTGAGCGTGCCAGTAATCATCCATGTCACGAAATAATAGAAGTTTACAATATATTTCATGTAAATAACTTCACCTTTACGGAGTTAGCAGACTTACAGAGGTCATCTCAATACCATTTACCTGTGACATTGTGATAAAAACATGTGTCGCACGGAAGAAATTTCACGCAAAAAAGTTATGAAACATCATTTTCTCAAGCAACATTGGCCGGGATGAAAGTTTAAGTTGAAGATACATATGTTAGACATAATTTGAGTGACCTATGGTGGACCCAGAGCTTAATGTTTTTGTTTGAGTCGTCTCGAAAGTGGTGTCGCACACATTTTGGTCATATACGTTATTTACTACAAAATTGCCGATATTTTCTCCCTTTAAGCTATTTTTAAAGTAAAAGGCGAGTATCCTATGCTTGGTTATATCCTACCTTCGATATAAAATGCTTTTGATCTGAAGAAAACAATCGCTCGTCGACGACACGTGTCTTTTGAACACCAATTGTTGTAATTTTTTCGTGTGCGTCATTTACGTTATGTGATAAAGGTCAACGTAGCGTACTGACCTTTTAGCAGATTGAAACCTAATGAAGTTTATCTTAGAACATGACCCACCACGTAATAATAATGTGCTATTCATTGAACGTTATCAGCCAGTTGCTGAAATATGGCTTGTCAAATGTCTGTTGTCACAAACGTTATCATAACGTAGATTACAGTGAAATCTTGTTTGCTACAGATAACCCTAAGGAATTCATGAAGTTGAGTGGGAATCAGTCTGATCTCATTGCTAATTACCCTGGTGATGGAAAGCATGCACGTTTAAAGTTTCAAAGTTCATTATTTTGCGCCAAACAGCAAGTAGAGAACACGTGGACAGCCTTTTACTGTATTTTCCAATTAAAGCTTTCCTTTTGGAATTTTGTTCCTACAGAATGAAAATGTTGGCTTTATGGGTGTAAGGGGATGCTTTGGGGGTGTATTGAATCGTTTACTTTTAAAATACTGAACTGTATCGGTCACCATGTTCAATTAAGTATAATATAACGTAAATGACTTGCGTTATAACGTAAATGACAGGAAGTTGTTTAATGTGTTGTTTCACTTGGAAGTGGAAATTGTTTTGTAAATTGTAACAAATTACATTTTATTTATTTCTTAAATCATTTGCCACACAGACCGATATAGATCATGCCGTTAAGCTGAGTTTTTTGTCTATTTTGTTTTACCTGAATTTTAAAAAAGTTTATCCCACTAAAATCGCTTTAACTTTTTTTCTTTTCAAGATATCAATGAACAAATTTGGGAAATTTCTCTTGAGATACCTCGCAGCAATTTGCAATAGTTCCCTTGCTGTTACAACAAAGTTAATTTTTTTCGATTTTTTGCTATTGCTGAACCCACTGGACTCCGTTAACAGAGAATGAGTGGTGAGTTGTTCAATTTGTAATATTTTGCCCCTATGTCAATTCTAATCCATATAATAAAAAGAACATTACACGGTGGCTTGAAGATATGGATTTCATTTTCTCGTGTCAAAAACAATATTTTACTCACTCGCTGCGCTCGTTCGTAAAATATTGTTCTTGCCACTCGAAAATAGAATCCATATCTTCGCGCCACCGTGTAATATCCTCTATGTATGCGCATGCGCTAGATCTGACCAAGAACCATTCTCGAACCCAGAGCTCCCCGGCTCGTAACCTCACGGGGGAGGCTCTGGTGACAGCCACTGACGCATGCGCGAGATTTAATACAGAGCCGCTGAGAGAAAGACCTCTCAGCGCATGCTCCAACGCTCAAAATTAGCCAATCAGCGACGGCCCTCAAATGGATGTCCCCAGAGCCTCCCCTGCGAGCAGACGAGCTGGGGAGCTCTGGGTACGAGAATGACCAAGAACTTGTTTTTTTTGTTAGTGCGCATGATTCAAATACCGCTGTCGGAGATTGTTGAATTTTCGCAGTTACGGTCACAAGGGCCGTCCTATCTTGAAGGACAAAATTCATGTAGCCAACAATCAATTTCTTGACATTTTAATAAAGTTTCTATCTTCTACCAAAACCGGTAGACTGTTTTTTCGGCTCGAGAAAAAGCACTCGTCTCCAGACGAAAACATTCACGATGTAGTTTGAATTCCTTTATTGAGGTCAGCGATGCGTGCAAGTCAAATATTTTATTTGGCAATTTTTCGAACTAAAAACACAAGAAACACGCTTGGCACAAATGCACCCGAAATCGACAGCATGTTTTGTGACGGCTTTTCCCGAAGGACGCGCGCTTAAATGGGGAGACTGGGCTCTAATCAAAAGGATCGATTGACAACTATTTTTAGAACTTCCCAGAAGACCTCTCGAGCCTCACAGAGATTTGCAAAATGGCGGACTCGACAGAGGAAGAAGAGAGGAAGATTTTGATACCAAATATGACTAGCTTTTGCAGTAACCACCAAGTCTTTCGGCAATGTTGAAATGGTGAATATTGTGGAAATCGCATTTATACGGTGGCCCACAAGTGTCACGGCAAAATAAAAACTCCACGGCAAAACAAAGCAAACTCACGGCAAAACAAAGCAAACTCACGGCAAAACAAAGCAAACTCACGGCAAAACAAAGCAAACTCACGGCAAAACAAAGCAAACTCACGGCAAAACAAAGCAAACTCACGGCAAAACAAAGCAAACTCACGGCAAAACAAAGCAAACTCACGGCAAAACAAAGCAAACTCACGGCAAAACAAAGCAAACTCACGGCAAAACAAAGCAAACTCACGGCAAAACAAAGCAAACTGGGAGAAACGGCCGAGAAGACCCTGGGGACGAGGTTACGACTGTTGGTCAGCGGTTCACCTTATGAGGAGAAGTGTGAATCTTCCCTCGTGCTCGAATCCATCATGTTTTGCACAAACTGTGGCAAAGAAGGCACTTTATTTGCACGATTTTGTGAAGGATGTGGAAAAGGTAAGATTTTAACTTAGCTCAGCAGTTACTTATACATATTTTCTCTCATTCTCTCGACTGCTGAGCGAAATGACCTGCATGCATAGCTATGCATGCTGCTTGCCTTATTCATGAAATAGTCGAGTTTGGGTACAATTTTAGCGTCTCAAACTCCTAACTTATGCTCTAATTTTGCGGCTTTTTGCGTGTTAAAATATCAATTGTCGAATATCAAAAACTTGGCTTCGTATCATAGTCTCCTGAAACATATGTATCGTGTTTCTTCTCTTGAGATTCATGAGCCAAGTAAACAAACATACCATAACATGTAACCGGGGAAGGGGTACCTCTATTTATTATATGGCTGGACAATTTCCTGTGATTTGATTGATTGGCGCACTGGCTGTATTTTGTGTATTGCCCACAGGCTATATTTTCCGTATTCGGACCCGTGTCCCAGATGAAGATCATGCATATTTGAATGAGTCATAAAATACATGAATTATTAACCTCTCTTATTATTGACTTAACGGGGATGATCTGCTGAACAGAGTCGGATTTCGAGCTTCTTGTCATAAACAGGGTATACATTTTCCAGATTTCTGAGTCTGTTGGTCATCAGCCAATCAGATTGCGTAGAGAAAACAATTATACAATTACTTGTGATTACTTTGGAAGGAAATTCAGTTTTTGATTCACAATTGTGAATTACTTTGCCCTCTGATTGATTTGCCGTTGAATTACTATCGCATTTGATTTTGCAGTGAATAACTCATGAATTGCTTTGACAGTCATGTGAAAACTGCTTAATCATTCTGTAAAAGATTTACACCTTTTCTTTTTCTATCAGCACTTTCATCTTCCAATCAATCTGGACCATCCAATCAATCTGGACCCTGTAATCAGCCTGGACCGTCCAACCAAGCCGGACCCTCCAATCAGTCTAAACCCTACAGTCAGCGTGGACCCTCAATACGAGCAAAGTCTTTTGAGGAGTACAAAAGATCAAAAGGAAAACAATGGAAGTCATTTGTTAAATCCAAACCCTTACCTGATAAAGATGAGGATGTAGTCATTAATATATCATTAATGGAGTACAGCCATAAAGACGAAGACCTCAAGGCTAAAAGGGGGAAGAGGCTCCCACTAAGGGTCTCACCCTCAGTGGGCTATATTGCACTTAAAAAGCTAGCAGAGGAGAAGTGGAAAAACTTCTGCAGTGATTTGTATGATGAATCAGAAGTTTATCACCTTCTCTTTGAAGATAAGGCCAAAGCTTTGTGGGTACCGGGGACAAAAAAAAACCGAACCATTCACCCTTGCACGATATAAAGAAGAGATAGGCAAAGACTACAAACGGATAACGATGTATATCTGCTGTGACAGAGACTTACAAATGTATGAGGGCTTCTGTGATGATGACTATGAAAGTGAAGATGGGAATGATGCCAATGGAAATGAGAATCATACCAAGGAAACCAAGGGAGCAAAGTCTGATGATGGCGATGACATAAAGCCAATGCTTGATGCATCTTCCAGCAAACGCCCAAAACTAGATACTAGTCAATTTGAGAATACAATACCAGTGGTTCATCTTGATGATGGTGATCATCCAGATGAAACTGCAGTTAATCAGCAGATCCAGATGGACCAGGAGTTGGCTAAGCAACTACAAGAAACTGTTGATGAATGCACAGAATCGCATATGAATGCAGAATCTGTTGTGCGACAGATATCAAAAAATGTTGACAATCAAGGACAACTTACATTGTGCTCAGACGCAATGCGTCGATTGAAAGAATTGTTGCGCTTTGGAAGCGAGAAATCGAGAAAAATCCAGAAGCAGTTGATCAAGTCCTTAGGGTGCACTTTAGTGGCGAAAAGGGTATAGATTCTGGTGCTATAGCCCAGGAGTTTTTCCATTATGCAATAAACCTTATCAGCGTTACAGTTTTTCCTGGTGGAGTCCCCGTGGAGAGCACAACATATGTGCAAAATGGGACATTTGTGATCTGTGGTCAGCTGGCTGCTCACAGCTTAGCCCAGCGAGGCCTTCCTCCTAGATTCCTTGAGAATGCTACTTATAACTTGATGATCAACCCAGAGCTGTCATTACAAGAGGTTGACCAAGAACAGTTCTTGACTGAGAATGACAGAACTCTGTTGGAGGCACTAAAGAATGATGTCAAGGAAAGCAGAAGCCTTATCATAGACCATGGCTATACTGGTCCAATTGATGAATTGCACAAGGAAGAAATCGCCAAGTCTGTCACTGTCAGTATCATTACAAGAAGAAGCATTTACCTGAAGGAGTTCATGAATGGACTCAAGGCCTTTGGCTTATCTGACCTGATTGTTAGATATCCAGAAGCATGTAGAAGTCTGTTGGTTAAGGATGCACACAGTGTTGAAGAGGTGGATGCAAACTATGTTGCATCATTGTTAAGGCCTGTTTACTCAGACATTAAGTCACAAAGAGTTGTAGAGGAGAGCATGTTGGATCATTTCCATGATTTTATGATTACACTAGAAGACAAGCAGGTTGATGGGTACGAGGAGGCTGTGGGATGGAAAACAGAAGAAGACACCTGCACAGCTGAACCGGAGCAGTTTATTTCAGCTGACCTGACCCCTGCTGGGGTACTAGGCTGGCTTACAGGTCAGCGACACAAACCTCTTGATGAGGAAGATGAGCTAGTAATTACGGTGCAGTTTGACCATCACTGTAAATTAAGAAACAAAGATCACACTATCTGTTACCCAATTGTTGGTGCATGTGCCCAAGTGATAACATTGCCAGTAGAGCACATGAAAACATCCAAAGAATTCAGCGAGGTATTTCTGACCGCATATTGTAAAGGCCAGGCATTTGCGAAGCCCTAAGTTTGTATACTGGTACTTTATGATTTATTGAAGATTTTTTTAACCATACCAGGAAAGGAGGGTGTGTGCTTACATCCCCTTCTTATAGACAAAAAATGCAATCATAGACTGTTTAGCAGATGGTTCACAGATGGAACAGAACATAGTGAAAACAGAAGTTTAGTGACTGTATCCTAAAGTATGAAACAAGGTTCCTTGGTGACTCCCCCTAAAAAAAGTCACATATGCTTGTTCTATCCCTTAGGGTATAAAATTCGCCTCCAAGTGCTATCCCTTAGGGTCTTCTAGAAAATCTGCTATCACTTAGGGTGTCTTGCAGCCCGACCCAAAGAATACAAATCAAACTTCCTGTCAAACTTGTTAAGATTTCCTGTTTTAAAATCAAGTAATAGGTCTCATGGTCCATCCAACTGTCTATAAATCACAAACGTCAATTGGCCAATCAAAATTGATCTATAGACCATGCCTTTTTGCTATCTCTTAGGGTTGAATTTGCCTTTGGCCACACCCATTTTGCTATCCCTTAGGGTTAAAATTCATTTTCTCAACTAGCATATGTGACTTTTTTTAGGGGTTAAGACACCAATAACTGAAAAGAGTGATAACTTTCTCTACATAGAGCAGATAATTATTAGTATTATATGAAAGATATATGGTATAATATATTGTTCCATGAATTATAATTCATGTATGTTATATGTTACAGTTTTAAATTTTATACTTTTATCATGATTGTCATAACTTGAAAATATAGTTACTGTTTTTTTGGTTTGGTATGGCTAACACTTAATCAGTTGCACTCTTATCCAATCATGCTGGAGATGAGGAACTTGCTCAAAAAGTAAGTGTCAGTTATGCAAACAATGATAGCTAAGGGGCTGAACATTTCACTTTTGAGGGAAGAGGTGGTTGATTTTGTGGTTGCAATATTTTTTTGGGGGGTCCTCAGTCTTCACCCAAAATGCACGATTTTTTATAAGCATAAAGCGGGATATTTTTTTCAAAATCACCCCCCCCCCCTCTCAAAAGTCACTTGGGCAGCCCCTAAGATGAATAAATGTTATGTTACTGTTAATGCACATGTTATTGTAATTACCAGAAAGCCTCTGATTTTTGTGTATCCATGTGGATGTTCTCTGTTTACATTGATAATTTTAATTCAGGATGATGTTTAACAATAATAAATTCTGATACAGCTAAAAATACCAAATGATATTACTCTTTTCCTGTCAAAGAACTAAGATGTTCTAGGAATTCTCTGAGACCTTTCTGTAGGTGGGTGGGCTCTGCAAAATGGAAAAGCATCTTTCCTATAACTGTCCACATAAGGTCTATAACAGTAATCTCATATTAAACATAGTTGTTTTCTTTGTCTTTACTTGTAATTTGAACAGTTTGTCAATCACATCACTAGACACTGCCTGTACATGGTCAACATGATCAAGTTAATATCCTCATTGTGTGATCCCAGAAAAAATCTGACCCCCCCCCCCCCCCCCCTGAGGAAGGGATCTGAAATTTCAGAGGGGTGGGGAGGGGGTCAAATCTCAACCCCCTTCTCTGGGGAGGGGGGGGGGGGGGTATGGATCATTTCTGGAATCACACATTACAAAAACATTTCCAGCACGTCATTTTTATACAGCTATGAAATTTGTTGGTATCTCATGCATCTCTCGATTTGTTTCTTAACAAACAAATTATGTTAAGATGATTTACTGCTGTTTTGAGTATTCTGTGAACTCTCACCAACGTTTTCCAATGCTAAACCATCTTCTGGCTTCCGTCAATCAAACTTCAAATTTTTAACGGAATTACATTTTGTGCTATTTGATTGATCAGTGCCTTGCGATGAGATGGTGTTTTATGTGTTGGCCTATTGAAAAGCTTCAAGGGTTTTGATTGACGGCAGCGCAAAGGAGGTTAAGCAGATGGAAATCATTGGCGAGAGTTCGCAGAATACTCAAAACATTAGTAATGAGATCCACTTAACTTGGAGGAAGTAGTATCAAGATTGATTGATTGAGATAATAAAAGATAATGTAAACGTTTAGTCTTTCAGATAAGTAGATGCAATACAGTAAAATCCTGCAAGTAAGAACCTAAAATTTAAGAACCTGTTAGGCTAAAATTTTGGCTAAATTGGCCAACATTTATGTATTGTATTGTATTCCCTGTTATACACCCTTTATATAAAAACCTGCTTAGCCTAAACATTTGTCATAGGTTCTTAATTTTTATAAAAAATCATGAATTGGAACATGCTGTACCTGATGTCCAGGAAAGAAATTAATTTAAGAAAGAAATTAATTTAGGAAAATTATTTAAGGAATAAAGGAGAAATAAAGAATGTAAATAGCTTAAAGTTTCACTAATCACCATTTATATAAGAACCTGTTTAGGCTAACTTGGGAAAATGTAGGTTTATTACTCACACGTTTTTACTGTTTATCATATACTCATTAGTGGATCTCATTAAATAATATACTCATTACAAAGAATGAGTATATAACAGTAACCACGCCCTTTAATTTAATGTTACATCAACCACTTCAAACTGCAACTAAAAGTAACCGTTCATAAAGACTAAGGGCCTCTCGCCAATGCATTGGCCTCTGAAGGTCAAGGGTATTAGTAGTAAGCTGATGGGAAGATTTTTACCTGAATCGGTTAAACGTTTAACCGATCGAATTTTTCACAAAAATCGTGATTGGTCGAGAGAACAATGGTTGTCAAAACAAGCAACGTGATTGGTCGAGAGAACAATGGGGGTCGAAGGTCACGCAAAAAAGGATCACACAACGCAAAAAACGTGACAAATGGGAACATTTTTTACCTGAATCGGTTAAACGCATAATTAATGAGCATGATGGGACCATTTTTACCTGAATCGGTTAAACGCATAATCAACGGAATTTTTCACAAAAATTCAGGTAAAATGTTTACCCGACGGAATTTAATCAATGACTTGATTCAGGTAAAACGTTTACCCGACGGAATTTTTCACAAAAATTGCGATTGGTCGAGAGAACAATGGAGATCAAAGGTCACGCAAAAGAGTAACGCAAAGGGATCACACAATCTTTTTTATTGTTTTTTAGAATTCTACAGTAGACATATGATCTTTAGTCCAGGGTGTATTATCGCTGCAGGCAATACCCCACGACTGTCCTCTGATTTCTATAATGTCTTTGATATCTAATAGTTTACGTAGTCGCAAGAGCTCATTTCTTCGTATTCCTTGGTCGCAGTTGTATTCATCACCTGTCTTTAGGGCGTTATGGAGGCGATTGCAATAAGCAATTTTACTCCCCGGCTTGGTTAATAGTGTTTTTAACTCGCCTCTGCAGAAGAAGAGTTCCAAATCCGGCTTGTCTTTGAAGGAGCAGCAAAGTTTGTAAGCCATCATGTTGGGTATGCATGTTTTCGAGTAGCCTTCTCGTTCGAGGTAATACTTGCAGGCGTGATGGTTAAAATTGAGGTTATCACCTCTTCTTTCATGCGGTAAACCTTGCAAACACATTTTAGGTGCAGTAGTTTTAAGCTACTGGTTCCTGCCGGGAGAATGATCATGATGAACTGATGCGGTGTACTCGTTTTGTTGTTTCTTTTATGCTGTGGTATATAACTGAACACACGGGTAAATTGGTTGACCTTTTTTTATTTCAGCAAATTACCTTAAGTTCATATTACAGCTCGTGAGGTCGGTTATATAACTGAACACAGGGGTAAATTGGTTGACCTTTTTTTATTTCAGCAAATTACCTTAAGTTAAAGTTACATTTCTTATTTTTATAATTGGGCAAAAGAAATATTCTTTAATACCGCTAAAACATAATTTCTTCTGTTTCTTGTGGTCCAGAAGAAATTGTTCACCTGAAAAAGTGATACAAGCATGGTTGATTATAATACATGCTTAAATCGATTTTGTAGTTTTTGAGATTAGTTAGTTGATTGATCGTGATATTTTGGTTAACGTTACAGTTAAAATAAAATAGTTTCACCGATTGTATAAATTTCACATGTAATCCATCGCAAAAATGTTGTTGGGCATATCTTTGGTTTTCATCTATAAAAAAGAAAAGCGAAATTGTGGTTAAGTAATACAATCGAATTCAACATAGTTTATTTTGTCGGGGTAGATATTTTGCATATCACCGTGAAGATAGAACGTTTTTATCCCTTTTAAAAAAATTCCGCGAATACGTGATCCCTTAAAATTGTCTCTTTTAAAGTTGTCTTTATAATCTGAAAAAAAAGGAAAAAAGTTTATTCTAGTAGCGAATTGTAACTCTCTTGTAAGTTGATTAAGTTACGATTCATTCGCGATTCAGTTTCCGTTTCAGCTGCTTGTGGTGTATATGTCTTGGCACGAAACGGTAGTTAGCCTTTAACAGCCAAGTCAAGCACACCTCAATTGTAAGTTATAAAATGCTTTTAATAATCTTATTCGTTTTTTTATATGTTTACAAACATTTGGCTGGGTAATAGCATTTCTTTTTCACTTCATCTAAAGAGTCGTTTTCATATTGTTTAAAGGGACCAAATTCTTCTAATATATCGTTGTAAATGGTCGAATCTCCAAAACGTGTGATGATAAAGTAGGAGAGATCGTCAATGAAAAACCATTTTCTTCCAACGTAAAATTTTTTGATGCATGTTTCGTCCATATCTAGGATAGAATATTTCGTGTTAATTGATAAAACCCGCACAATCCTGTATTAAAACCGCTTCTATAAATCCCAGGCGCGTTACACATACACTCCATATGTATATAAAATGAATAGTGCGGTCGACCAGTGTTATCAGCCCATTCATTATAAATAATACAAGCTTCTTCTGTAAATTGTGATTGTTTGGATAAAATATCAATGTCAATACCTTCAAAGCGATGTTCTCTTTTATCGTTGTCTAAACAGGCAGCACAGAGGGGAAAACATTGGGCACAGTTCCAGCAAACGTACAATTTTGTTTGGCATTTTTGAATGTCACACCATGGCCCTTCGATGAGTAATCGCACGTTTCTGTGAATTTTATCCCACCCCATCTTGCGTTTTCGTTCTAGAAGGTTGTTTACGAGGGGAATGTGATAGGATTTCCAGACGATCAATTTAACATCCCAAGGCAGTTTTTGAAAGGGTAAAGCATCGACTGACGGTTTGACGATGCTCACCCTTATCCATTTTTCCTTTTTGGTCCACTTTTCGTCTAGCCATTTCCATCCGTTGCGTTTAACCCATTTGTAACTGCCTGAAGATTCTTCTAGCGAAAAATAGCTAAAGTCAAAAGTCCAGTTGCCATAGCTGTACAATGGCATGGCTGGTAAGTCTCAAGCATTTGAACTAACTGTGATGGTTTTATAGGTAAAAAAGAGTTGGTTAATCGCGGTTAAAAAGAACGGCATACACGTTCATTCAACGTTCAGGTTCACACACACATTGAAAAAAGAGTTACCTGTAAAAATGATCAAAAAGAGCAAAGCATTTGTTTTTAGGTAAAGTCACGCATACACGTTCGTTCTACATTCGTGTCGCACGCGTTGAAAAAATACAAACACAAGGCTGTATCGGGTTGCATGCTAAAACGAGGAGGGAGTCACGAACATCGAGTCATAACGACTTGATTATGCTATCTTGATTGGAATGTGAAGGTATCATGAATTATCAGCGACTTTCTATCCCCCACGCATACACACTGACATAAACATGCTTGTTGGGGTAGCTTAAACTAAATCTAACTCGATCAAAGTTTTGTCGTGCAATGTTCCACTGTTCAAAGTCTCTGGTGGTGGCCTGATGTAGACGTAACGCCATAAACAAACGTTTTGCATGTCGCTTCCCTAAAGGTTGATGTTTTTTAGCGGGGTGAAGTCGTGGGAGAAGGTCTTGCACGCGAGCGTTGTAAATCATGTTCATAAATTGAGTGTCACAAAAAAACAAATTGATGTTGTGATTGAGACATGGTAATTTTATCGTCATCCACACAGCCGTTCCGTTGATCACGCACGATCGTATGGCCGGTTGATTTCTTGTAAAGCGCACATAAGGTGTTTGGTGAGTAGAGTTCCATTGTATTGGTGTCGTGTCGCAGTAACAGGGCATTGTGTACAGTCGTCTTGCATTGACGCTCACGGCCATGTGTAACCTTCGCGCCGTAGTCGCTTGATTGAAAGGCGACGACTTCGTCTATGGAATCGGCTCGTGTTAAAGTAAGGAAATTGCCAGTTTTTAGTAAAGATGAAGCGGTAGGTTAATCCATCATCGCTCAATGTTATAAATTCTGGAGGACAGTACTCGCCGATCATGCATCGTTTACCTGCATTCGTAGCCATCATTATTGACTGGCCATAGCGGTTAGGTTTTTTACGTTTACGTTCTGATCTGGGTCGATTGGTTAATGCTAGTTTTTGATGTCGTAGCGTGATCACAAAAGCGCATCTCCATCGGAGGTAGTCGTAGGGGAACTCTTTACCTAAGCGATAGACTTTATCCTCTTGACGCACAAACTGTTGTTCGAGCAGGGTGCGTAACATGACATCGTGTTCCGCTTTTTTTAAAAACGCCGTCTTGCAAAACATGAACCCATTCGAGAGTTTGCGTAACGCGGTGTTACGATCGGGGTAACACCAAAATTCCACAATGCAACCCCATCCTCGTTTAACGCAAGGGATTGCTGTGTCACAGATGCAGCGAAAGCGACATGACATGACTAGAAGTGACATGGTTGGTTGAAAAAAGCGAGTTGCGCGCCTCTTTTTTATAGCCGTTTTTGTAACCTTTCATTTTGTTTTGTAACCGATGGGGTATAATTACAAGTTCGTAATTAGTAAAGCCATGAACGCGGCGCCGCCGCCACACCACTATGCCTTATGAGTGGCGCACGCGTTGTAATTTTCTCGAAAGCCTTGTGGTGTGTTATCGACTGTACGATTCTCGACATAGTATGGTGGGCCTTTGTGATGGGGATGAGTGCGAATGTGTCATTTCTAGAAGGATTCAGAATGAAGATCGTGTGGTGTGCTCGTATCATTCGTCGTCCCCCTCGCTTCGTTACGATGAGATGGCGTTATGGCAAGCGACTCGCAACGATCTAGGAACCGGTCGGTTAAACCGCCTAGCACACTTGGAGATTACCCAACAAGGGGTGATTAAATTTTTGGTGTATCAAAGACCTTGTCACCGCGAAGGATGGACTGTCAAAGACGCGTTTTATCTGTTTGGATTTTACCCCGAATACGCTAGTCATGTAGATTACCTGAATAATCTTTACCTCAAGATGCTTACTTCGTCTTGGCATTTAACTCAGTGTAACTTTAATTATAGTCAACTGTTAAATTATTTTTACCTTAGAACTCAACCCCCGATCAAACACACTAGAGCGGTGTGTCAGGCGTGCGTTAAAGTGTATGGCGAGGTGTTTGATTCGTGGCCAGTTCAGCACGATAGACGAGGGGTGATGGTGTTCAACGAAATCAATCATTGTTTTTATGGTACTCCCCCTCAGTGTTTGCATGGGGTGGCCATGGCGTTTGAATCACGACAGGGGCATTGGGTGTATTGTGTGCAGTACGATGGTTTGTGTCATGTGTCGTCAACGTGGCGTTTTTCGGGGTTGGGTAAGTGGCTTAAGCGCCTGATCGTGCAGGTGACTCGACAGTGTAACCGTGTTGAGGATTTTTGCCCTAGCCGTGTGGTTAAGTTTCACGCCGTGTGTGTTTCCGCTCTCGAGGCGGTTGCGGTTCGCGATGCGGATTGTGTTGAATGGGATGGATCTCGTTGGATGGTTGTGGTTGAGCATTTATTACCTGCCGTGTTTTGGGTTCATAATGAAAAGGGTAAGCTGTTTCGTACGATCAATGGGGCTCGTTTTGAGCATTTCGTGAGGTGTTTTGAAGATCATCTTTGTCAAGTGGTGGGGCACGTGAGGAAGAATGGCGAGGTGTGTCAGGTAAATCACAAAAGAGATGTGCTTCTTCCTAAAGGGGTGGAAAAGGTTGTAACGGATGATGCGTTTTTAACTGCAGTTCTAGGTTTAAATTTACTGCCGCCGTCGGGGTTGTTTACCCACGAGGAGATATTGTGCTTGTTTATGTTTGCTTCGATACCTCATTTCAGAGATCACGTATCTGCCGAAATGGGTGAACAACACGACAAGGTGTGTTTTGCGGCGTTTCGTGTGATGCAACCGCATGTTGAAAAAACGTGTTTTTCTCTGTTAAAACAATCGTTTGAAACAGTGCCACCCCTTTTGGAGCTTCGATCTCATGTGTGTTGGAAAGTGGCTAAGGAAATTGGCGAGGTTATAGAGAAAAGCGATCAATGTGAGGAGGTTTTCGCGGAAGCGCTGTTTATTCCTCGTAGTAAATTCTATCTCAATTTTGTAATTCGTGCCTATTGTAAAGATCACCATCATGCGTGTTGTTGTAGAGAAACGGCTTTATTTAATGTCAATTAACTGTGATAAGCACACCAATTAAAAAGAAACAGGCTTCTTTAATGGCGCAGTGTGGTGTTTTACCGTCGATTAAAGGACGATGTTTTCCGCACGTGTTAGTTTCTTTGTTGAATGGCCATGGGTGATTGTACGCGTATTCGTTAAACTTATCGTCGTCGGGTTTAGGACATCCTAGCGTTTCGAGGTTGTAGTTGGGGATTCCGCATGCGTCGAGCACATCTTTTTCCACGTGACCTCCCTTGTAAGCCATCAGTGATTCTTTGCTGCAGTGGTTGTCGTAAATTTGCCTGATTTTGGCCTGCACTTGGGAAAGAGCGATGTGTCCACGAGGGCGGTCATCGACGCGAAATCCGTGAATAAAGTTTTTCACATAGTTGCATGATTTTTTGTCCTTGTGACGAAGCGACGAATAGTGGAACGGATAACTGACGAAATAGCGGTGTAGTTTAGGTGAATAATTTGGCCAAGCTTCCACCGTGATGATTCCAATTTCTTTGGGATAAAAGCGGCGCTGGATGAAAAATCCTTCCATATCGAGAATCCCCCCAATCTGAACAGATCCTTGGTGATCAAAGCACGTCACGACCATGATGATGTTGAGCCTTTTTCTGTATAGCCGATTCTGCGAGCACGTTAAAAAGTTTCGCGAATTTATCCTTTCTCGGGTAAAAAGCAATCGGTTTTACCCGATTCGAGAAGGGGCAACGTACGAGATGTGTGAAGATGGGGATGATAACGCCTTTGACATAGCCTTTGTCGGAGGCGTGTTTCTTCGGTTTTGTGATGAAATCGAAAAGAAAGAATTGAAACAGCTCAAAGACCGCACCGACGATGCATCGTTTCTTCTCGAGTGTTGTATTGCTCATGGTGCCATTACCCAGCGGTTTGTGAATTTCGAAGACCAGCAGAAACAAGCAAGCAAATTTTCAAATTTTCGTGAGTGGAGTGACGATTGGGAGGAGTTACACACGTTGCTCGTTTACCTGTTGAGGCATTATCCAACGGTTTGACAAAAAAAATATATATAACATTTAGGCATCGCAACGAAACATCATCATCATCATGTCATTGTCTAGTATAGCGCTTAAAGCGGCTTTGTTGACGGCGTTGGCGTTTTTTATCCCCTTTTCTGCTGGATTTACCTTGGGTGCTCTAATGGTATCGCGTAAAGCGGATAGCGATGATGATGGAAAAAAATCTCGCAAGGACGGTGTCGAACAAAGTGACTAGATCGTTGATCGCTTATTGGAGCCAAGTGTTTACGTATCATGTGTTTCATCAACCTCCATTTGTGGAGGTGTGCCGGCCGCGTGCGAGGGAGAATCACAACGTGTGGTGGCCTGACAGCGAGGATTGTGGTTTTGGTTTAACCGATGCTCGATTTCAGATGGACTTTGCTGACTTGTGGTGTGCCGAAGATTTCAACTCGAACTCGTCTCGCATCTTGTGGCTTTTGTGTGACGAAATGAATAAACATTGCAAAACTGTAGGTGATGTGGATTACGTGTTAGACGTTCAATGGGTGCTGTATAAAATGCTTCGATTTCTCAACACGGCATGGGCTGCGGAGTACACGATCCCCGCCGGCCCTCCTGAAACATTTTATTCAAAATCGCATTGCGGATGTAGTGAGTTGAAAGACGATTTTTACGAGTGTATGACTACGGTTTGCGACCTGGTGCTGGCTGATGGGGCGTGGGTGGGTCAATGGCGTGATTATTTTTGGAAGGGGAAGGGGTTTGGGTCGAAATTACCCGAAACGAACCCTTTTGAAAAATGTTTAATAAAACTGGAGCGTTGCGATATTTATTGTGTCGATCGTGAAGCGTTGCTCATCCATTCAAAAGAGAAGTTGCAGCAGCAGATCCAAGTGGTTTTGAAGGAGTCGGCCAGCGAATTAGATAATGAATTCGATTGAAGAATCAGCGGAAGAAGTTCGTGCCTTAGCGTCCGTTTTGGTAGAGCATCCTCACTTGATTCAGTTGGTCCTCCGTTTGTGGGATAAAGCGCGTCAACTTGAACACCATCCATGGACGGAGTTGGCGTGTTGCCGTCAAGCCTTGATGGGGCTGTGTGACTTGTTTTTAGATTATGCTTTACCCAGGCAGTTACCGTTGACTCATTTTTTGATGTCGGAAATGCTTATGTTATTACGGTTGTTAGAGGGGATTGTTAAAAAAACTCCAAACCTAGTGAACGCCGCTTTGCACCAAAAAATGTCCGACGTGTGTCAAAAGGCTTATTTTTGCATGAATGGTATGCATGGACAAGATGAGTTTAGCATGTCGTTTGTAACCGAGGTAAAAACGATGTTGGAAACCGAGGTGATCGTGTCTCCGTTGTTGAAATTGGGCGGTTATTTAAAAGCAGCTTTAACCCAACTTCCTAGTGAAAATCAGTGTAAAGAATATTGTGTTCAACAAAATTTATTAGCAGATTATAGCGGATCGCTGATGAAGCGCATTGAGCAAATGGCTTGTGAATTGCAGTGGCAGTGTTTGCAGATGTTACAATAAAAAATAATCCACAGTTAGTTAAACAGTCTTTTCAAATGTTTTTGAACGTAGGGTTGTTTCGTCACCCCTTTTAACCCCAAGCTTCCTAGCGTTCGAAATCCGACAGCAAAAGAGGGGGCCACGTTCACAAGCCCCGACAATACCTCTCCTATGGTGTTGGTGATTTTGGACGCTTTGAATACCGGACGCTTTATGGACGCGTGACTGATTTGAGGTACCGAACTTGCGGCACCCGTTCGACGGCGGCGGCGTGGACCCACGGCAATACCTCCACGCTGCTTCCTGCGCCGGCGTTTCATCGTGTGTGTGTGCTTATAAAAAGGGGTAGGGTGGATTGAGCGCGCTTTTATAGACTGGTGCGCGTTCGTCATGGAGCACATAAAGCGACATATTGCTCAATTGGAGCACATGATTGATTATGAACACGGAAAAATGGCTTTGCCCTCGGCCGATTTTGTAACACTGACCGCTGAGATGATGCAGGTAATCGCTAAGCTCAAACAACGTACTGGGTTAACCGAGGATGACTTTCGTCGGCTCGTATTTCGTGATGTCGTTCAACAAGAGGGTGAATCAGAGGAGGAAGAAGAAGAGCAAGAGGTACAGGGAGAAGAAGAAGAAGAAGAAGAAGATTCACCCTCTCGGGGTCGTGAAGTACACATGAGCTTTACCTTTAACTGATTCTAAGGAAAAAAACTATAAAGACAAACGAACTCAGTGTGACTCAGAAGCTAAAAGGAAAAAAATGGCCTTGAGCAACACGTCGTGTAGCGTATGCGATCAAACGCCTCACGGATTTGATTTTTCCGTGGAAGACAAGGCACACTTTTTTAACGTGTTAAATCACATTTTGTTTGGAATGGCCAACAGCCGGGTGTTACCCACACAAACCCTAATCAAGGGTTTAGAACAGTGGGTGTTTGGTAATCCCGAAGGTCGTGCTGCGGCGAGAGCCACGTACACTCGTGTGATGATCAACCTGCACGAGGAATTGCGGCGACGCGAGCAGATGCAATTGTGTGTTTCTTGCTACGTAAAAGAGAAAAAAGAAAAGGTTATCAAGCGCGAAGGTGGTGGCGCCTCTTTAGAAGATGTGGTGCGTCAAACGTACGCGAATTTAGGTCACGAACCACCACCGAAAAAGAAAAAGAAAAAACAGCGTGTTACCATAAAACCCGTCGTCCCGATCGAAGTGGTGCCTAATTCTCCTGTACCATCACCAGACCAACAAGAACAAGAACATGGCTGATTGCGGTGATCGTACCGACGAACTTTTTTTTCGCCGTATTGCGGATATGGAAAAAGTGGTGCCAGGGAATTATTTAGAACATGTTCGTTTTTATTTTTTTCATAAAAAAAACGCACATTTTGTTCCGTTGTGGAAGAACGTGCTCAAGAAATGGGGCGCTAGCGACAAGGCTGTTCGTTGGGCTGTTTCAAGAGTAGATGATTGCTTCACGTTTACGTTTTTTAATCAAACTCTACCCTTATCTCAAGTGCTGCGCAGCGTGTTGTTTATTATGGAGTCGTTGCAGTCGCAACCGCCAAGCCGAGAGATCGACGAAACGTTTAGCGATCAAGAACTCGCCGAAATTTGGAGTTCTTTTAGCAGCCTACAAAAGCCCAATGTTCATTTGATTCTCGCTGTTTTGGGACAGCTTCTCAACGACGCCGTCTGCAGACGTTTACTGGGTGTGCAATTGCAACACGTAGCTTCTGAGAATCGAGCACGACTTGGGCTGGGCGATGTCGTCGACGGAAAAAAATAAAGTGCATCCTTTTTTTTACAAGTTGGCCGACATCGTTAAACAACAGCAAGGGCGAATTGCTATGCCACCGCGATATGATGGCGATCAATCTCCCACGCACGATTGTATTTTGGACTTTTTACACACGTTGTTGGAACAGCACCCACAAGATCTTACCGAATTTATGATTCAGCGGTATTTGGAACGTCAGTTGGCCTTTGCGCGATGTCATCGTTTTGCTTGGGAAGAAAATTACGTGTCGTATGCCGCCAGCACACCCTCTGCAGGACTCGTCACCTTTTGAAACACTATAAATAGCAGATATAGACGCGCCATCACAATGGCATCACAATGACATCACAACAACAACATGGAGGAAGGCGGGGGCGGCGGCGGCGTCGGCGTGGACAACGAGGTCGCGGTGGTCTTATAAAAAGCCCGGTGACTCGTAGCATAATTAAAAGCGCAGGAACTGCTTTATTTAGACGTGCCAAAAGAGCGTTGGTGAAGCGTGGCATCGTCGCGAAAAATGCCTGAACAAAGAACAGTGACACGAGACTGCTTGATGGAGGCGTTACGTTTAATTTTAAAATTTGCCACTGAAATGAGTGATAGAATGTGTAGACGACGAAGACGAGTTGTTAAAGAAATGTAATAAAAAAGAGTTTTCCTAAAACCGTGTCTTTGTTATAAAAAGCGCGCTCGAGACCGGCACACAACAGAGATAGGCACAATGGCAGAGTGTGCGACGCTCACCGATAAAGCCGAAAAAGCGGTAGATTATCATCATGCGCAAAAAGTGGTTGCTCTTCTTCGGCAATGCTTGCCCCTGCTCGATGCGGTCGACACGAAGGACAACAATCTAATGAACGTGGTGCTTAAATTTCGCGAAGAGGCAGCCCTGATCGTGGAAGAGAGAGAAACGGATGAAGGGGGGTGCTCGTGTTTTGGTGGATTGTGCATCACGTTCTTGTACTGGGACACGTTATACGATAGTCTTGAACGCTTGTACCACGAACGTGATGCCCTTCGTCAAGAATGGCCAGAGTTAACCGTTCTGCTGGATAAACTGAACAGTCAGTTACACTTGTGGATTCACAGCACAAGTTTTTTCTTCGGTTACGTGAGGAGACGAAGTTTAGAAGAGTACGGTCGTTACCTTCTGAATGGCAACAACAGGGTAATAATCTCCCTCTATTACCTGACGGAGCAGGTACAATGGCAAAATGCAAGCGAGACTACGCAATAATGATGCGTAGCTCCTCGGGTATATAAATTGAACCGGTTACCTCGTTTAAATCACAGCCCCTAGAAATGATGATGTGCGACGTACCTGCCGTAACGGCTACTAGCCCTCCTCCTCTCAACGAGGAATCGAAAAAACGAAAATGTCCTGTGGCCACCAAGGACTTGTCGAAAATGCTGCCGCCGCCGCTCGACGACGAAGAACCCAACAAAAAGAAAAAGAAAAAGAAACCTAAACCTAAACCACCGGAGACGACGACGACTGTTGTGATGGAGGAAAAAAAAGATCCCTTGTGGGAATTTTTGCTAAACGACCAGGCGCCACCGACGGAATTTCTGTTAAACGGTCAAGGCGGCATGGCTGCGGCGCCGCCACCACCACCACCACCACCACCACAGATCACGGGGTTTCACCCGTTTGAGGCGCTATTTCAAGAAACAGAAGAAGGTGGTCATCCACCGATCGCGATGCTCATGTCGGATTTTGCACACGTGCATCACAATTATCTCGACTGTCTGATTCGGCTCAAAGCGTTTGCTAGCAACGAGATGTTGCCGAGCCTCAACAAGGTGATCGACATGCTCACGTCACCCGTGCAAGACAAGTTTGGCTACACCGAGAACGTGGGTCCGCTGTTCAAGGAACTGCACAAAAACACCAAGACTTTTCATGCGAAAAGCAACAAGCCTTTGCAAGAGGCTTGCGATCTGATCGCCTCGATGCGCTATGCATCTCGTAAGAAAAAAATGTAAAAAAGAGTGTGATAATAAAAAATTTTTATTACATTTTAAATTTTAAAAATGACATGCGTATTTATTTATTTTTAAAAGCAACGCGTGACCAACGAGTCAGTCCTCCTTTCCCATCTTGTTTCTTGTGCGTTTTGCTGCGCGTCACGGCAGGAGTCCTTGTCAAGGCCGTGTCAATCTTTTTCAACATGGCCAACGATTTTTTGGCTGCTTTTTCGTGCGAGGTAGAAGGGGTTGATGACCTTGTATACGCCTTGGCCAATTGTCTTTGCACTTCGGAGGTTAATTTGGAGGAAGACGGGGTAGCCAGCAATTTGCGTGTTTTGGGTGTGGTGCCGGGTAGAGCGGACGGTGGCGTGGGGGCCGACGACAAACCCAACGCCGACGACGACGTCCGATCTGCCAAACGGCTACTACCATTCGCCGCCGTGGTGTCCCCGGCCAACGTTTGCGCTTTGCGATAGTCGCGCGCTTGTTGCAGCAATAACGCATAATTGGCAATGGCTTTGGACGTTAATTTAGCCAGAATGTCGGGCGTCCATTGATGCTTGCTGCCCAACGTGTGATTGACCCATTTGGCTTTTTCCAACAACGGTTCCGTAAAAGGGCTTTGATTTTCCACCGTTTGAATTTGCTTCAATTGATTAATGCGTTGCACGTTTAACGGATTCATGCCTCCTTCTTGTTGTTCTTCCTGCGGAGGAGGAGCAGCAGCAGCAGCAGAGGGTGCACGTTCCACGGGAATCAAATACGCCAGTTTATTATATTTCATGCTCACCCTCCTCCGACGAGTCCTTTTTATATTCCTTTTCTTCTTCTTGTTGTTGTTCGGGCAATTCCACCACTAAGTGTTCTTCTTTTTGTTGTTCCGGACTCAGCAGATTTTTTTTTCTGGGGGGTTTGCTAGCGGCGGCTGCGGCGGCCGCGTGGGACGTGATGACGTAGCGTTGCTTTGACTATGTCGCTAATCACCTCGTGAAAGCGCGGATCGCGTGATCGTAACGCTTTGTGACGATTGGCTCGTAACGTGCGCTTACTTATAATCGTTTTCAGCCGCTTTTTAAAAGGCATCAATTTGTTCTTCACCTCCTCGTCCAACGGGGTGTTCTGATAAATGGCATTGTGAATCGTTTCGCTCAACGCATCCACTTCGCGTTTTCCTAATTGATTCACCACGTTGGGCACCAACGCTTTTTCTTGAAGCGCTTGGAAAAGCAATTTGTTGCGAAACAATCGAGACCCCATTATTATTATCGACGACGACGACGACGCTTCTTCTTCTTGAATCGTGTGGCGCGTTCGTTAAATCGGTTCATCATTAAATAGGGTTGACCCGCCAACGTGACCACGTTGCCAATTTGACCGCCGTGAAACAGCGCATCGCCGCGCCCTTTCAATTTGTCCTCGTACCCATCGTAACGAATAAACGCCGGTCCATAGGGTTTTCTCGCCGAAGCCGCCTTTTTTGTAAACGACACGGGCAATTGCTTGCCCGGCCTGCCTCGTCGACGTATCATTTTTTTTTTTTTAACACACGCCACTCTCTCTCTTTATTTATACTCTCCTCCAACGAAGTCGTGGCGGCGGCGTTAACGGCCCGTGCGTTAACGGCAGCTTGACGAGCGCGCGGCGAAAACCACCACCACCAACGTAAATCAAGCCCGGACGCTTAAAACCAAACCCACCACCACTCCCCATCATTTGCATGGTCACGTACGGCATCGTCAAATGGCGCGCTACTTTACGCAATCGACGCTGTTTCAAACGACGACGCTTTTTCATCACGGCGACGGCGATCCACTCGGCGATTCAGGAATTCTCCTTCGTGCACGCACCCTCCTTATATTGGGCCCACCGCGACGACGCGTTCGACGCGCCGTTGCAGGCCGGGGGCGCCGCGGCTCCGCCGCGGCGTTCGCCTCGCTCGCGGGCGTGGACGAACTGAACGACTCGCGTTGCACGACCGGCCGTTGGCCCTTGCGCACCGTCGTCGTGGTTTTGGTCAGGGTGGTGGTTTGGTGGTCGCCGTCGTTCAACGGCGTTCGCAACGTGGACGTGTTGTACGCTCCGTGCTGTTCGGCAAACTGACGCGCAAATTCCGCGTAGTCCTCTGGCGGTTGATCGTTTTGTTGTTGCTGCGGCTGGTTTTGTTGCTGCGGTCCTGTTGCTGCGGGTGGTGCGGCGGCGTCGACGCGAGACGTGCCCACGAATCCCGAACGACTGTTCGGTAACGCCACGGCCGACGGTTGGACGGGCGAGATGGTGTCGACGTGCTGTTGCGTTAACGTCGATGATGGACCTGCTGCTGGTGGTGGTGGTAAAGACGACATTTGTTGTTGGGGATCCGTGACGTTCAAAAACAGACCAGGATTTTCGTCCACCACTTCTCGAACCGCTTGCAACACCGCCGCCGTGCTCGCCAACGACGTGGCAGCCTCGTCGTCGTCGCCGCCAAGCACTTGTTGATCGAGAGGGTTGATCGCGGCGGGTTGGGGGTCAAGCTGACTCGCCAGCTCGCGCAGCTCCGCCAAGGCACGCGTGATGCGGCTGCCGCTGCTGCTGCTGTCGCTCATGGTGCTTATGCTTTGCTCAGGTAAATGGTTTGCCACTGACGCGTGCTCGGCAAAATGTTCGATCGCTGTCTCAACTCGGGCGCCGAATGCGGCGAAAAATCCAACATGAACAATCGCTCGGGGTCTTGAGATGTGGCGTGGGCAAACGCTTCGTGCGCTGCTTTGGTTTGCCCGGGAAACGCTTGACTAAATAGGATGTCGGGCTGACGTTGGTCGCGCGGGTTGTTGAACAAAAAATAGTAATGCGTGTTGATGCTGTTCGTCCGCGACTTCGGTCCGCCGTAAAACAGGTTTTGAGTGATCACCACCACCGTGATGTTCAGGTGGTGACTGCCTTTGGTGAACATTTTTTCCACCTCCGAGTTCGAACTCACCTCCGACATGAGATCGTCAAACACCACCATCACCTGCTTTTTTTTTTGCTTTGGACCGCCAAAGCCGCCCGATTGTTGCTCATGCTCTTTTTTTTCGTCGTCGTCGTCGTCTGCTTCGTCGTCGTCCGATTGTTGCATGCGCGTCGTCTCGATGCCTTCGATCATTTTCACAGCGTTACAGCGACGCTGCAAGTCGCTGTACTTGTCTTGCCATTGCGAATAATGAAAATCAATTTCGTCGATAGGCTTTTCAAACAAATCTTGACGTTCCAAAATCATTTTAATCACAAATTCGGTTTTGCCGCACCCCGTCGGTCCCACCACCATAATGGTGCAAGGGTTTTTCAGACGAGGTGCGTAGGTGTTTTTTTTTCATCATCATGGACATGATGTTTTACAACGATTGGTTTGGCACACCTTTCGCATTTCGGCAGGCGTTTCCACAAACTCGCCAAATGCCGTGCACGTCAAACGACAAACTTTTATATCGTTTTGAGCCAGCCGTTTGGCGTCGAACAAGCGCACAAACTCCCGCATGGTGCGTCCTCGACACCGAAAATACAAAAACATGAGACAATAATGACCACACACGTACGTGGTCTCTTGCTGAAGTTGGTTTCCGTTCGTTTCTACGCTAGGACTCTTTAACGTCTTTTGTATGTAGTACAACCAATGAGGATGATAGTCTTCCGGTCTGCCGCCATAACTGTCAAAAAATTCGACCGGTCCTCGAGCAGGACGCCACAGGGCCACCCAATGCGTCCCTGGTTGACCGTGCGGATCCGTGTTTACAATCAAGCCTTGATTGCGCCGTCGCTTTAATAACCCCACCGGTAAGCGATCTGCCGCCACTACGCCACGCACGTGACCACGCGTGATGGGGTTGCGATGCAACAACGACTGAAGAAGCACGTTACTCGTACCCCCTGGTGATGATGTCATTATTACAGCTCTTCGTCACGCACCAAACGATTACAATCCATTTTAATAGTTTTGGCCGTCTCCCACAAAATCACCACGTAGTGATTGGCCACCAAATTCGCCGATAAGCGCAACTTCAAATCCACCTTGCCTTGCTGGTCCAGGGTCAGGTACTCGTCTTTACCACCACCCCCGTTGTTGGGCATAAAGTCCCAACAAATGACCCCGTAGCCGTTGTTAAACTCGTTCAGGCTGATCGGCGGCGGGGGTGCAAATTCGTGACGTCCTCGAGCCATGGACGTGATCGACACCTCGTACAATTCGGCATAATCGTCGGCGTTGAGAAACGTCACCTTGGGTCTCGGAAAAGTCCCATTATCCACCAACACCTCAAACTCGGTCAAATTGGGCGGGATCACCATCTTCCACATGTTGCTAGCAAAGCGCCCTGTAAACCCGGTTTGCTCGATGAAGCACACGTACATGCGTCGCGGCATCTTCCCAGTGAACAAATCGCCAAAAAAGAACTCCGATTGCTGCGCCTGCATGACCCGCGTCTGCACTTCCGTGTCAATGTAGGGAAACTGGGCCTTCATGCCTTTTTTCCACACCATCTCTTCAAACGCGATCTTGAAGTCGTCCTCGAGTTTCACCGCCTCCACCTCGACCTTCACGTCGAGCACTTTCAGCTTGTACAGAGCCCCCACCGCCTCACTGTTGGCCATCAGGTAATATTTGGGCTCGTTCATGTACATTTCAATTTCGATCGACGTGCCATCGGGTAGAAAATTGTGCGCCGAATTTCTCAAGTTGATGAATGGGTAATGGCAAAGCCGCACTTTGGACCCATTACGAAATTTCTTTTGCCTGTGCCAAAACCCCGAATTGTCCGCAGCCGCCGGTGCAGCTTCGTCCAGAGTGGTGGTGTCATGCTTGTCGATGTCGTCTTGAAGCCAACACTCGGTCGTCCCCTTGAGGTACTTTTTCTGCCATCGGTCAAACCCCAACAAGGCGCGAAGGTACGCCTTGTAAGGGTACAAGCTGTTCTGATCCTCCAATTCTTCCCCGTTGATTTTGAACGACAAGTTTCGAATCATGGCCGCAATGGGGAAATTAAGGGGGGCTACTCTTACGGTGTTGTCGTCAGGAAGACTCGTGTTGTCGTCGGCCTTGACCAATTTAAGTTCAAAAATAAAACGGAAACTACTCATGTTAAACCAACTCGAATTGGGCATGATGCGCCACGTCATCGGATTGTCCGAACTCCCTTCGATTCTTCGAAAACTCAACAACCCATGGTGCTTGAACGTTTTCATTAAGGGTGGGGTGTTGAACATGTCCACCACCCGCTGATCTTCCACCACTTGCTCGCCTTCCACGTTAAATTTGGCCTTTTTGCTAGGAGGCTCTTCTACCACCTCGATATTTTCCTCCTCTCCGGCTTTAGGATCGACCCCCATGTTGTTTCTCAATCAAAGACCGTGGTCGCGTGAACTACGGGTTTTTTCTTCTTCTTTTTATTTTTCTTCTTACTACTACTACTACTACTAGAGGGTTGTTTTTTTGCTTTTTTAGGCTTTGACGCCGCTGTTTGTGCTGGTGGGGCTTTGCGTTTTTTCCCCGTTAACGCCTGATTGACCTTTTTTTGCAAGCTGTTGGCGTTATTAGCCACCTCCTTTCTCACCGCTCCTTTTATACTGTCTCCCTTGAGCACTCGTTGCGTGACACCTAACCCGGCCGCCGCAGCTGACCCTGCTGCTGCTTTACCCAACGTCACGGCCGCTTTTTTGGCCATTCGAGACGCCACCAACTTTCCCACCCCTCGAACCAAACTCATGCCAAGTTTAGGGAGAAGCGCCCCTATAATGCCTCCGTGTTGTATCGTGGACGGCTCCGAGTAAATCGGATGGGGCATGGGGGGCCGTGGCACCTTGTATACCTCCATACCACCACCACCAAGCTGAAACGTACTAATCATCTCACAGTCCGGTCACGCGTAGTTTGGGGCGAATGTGCAACACCGCCGACGTCGTTTCGTTGGGGTTAAAGTTTAACGACTCCCCCCTTTGATTGGTTATTTTCAAATGAACTTCCGTAATACTCGTCGTCCGTGTTTTATAGTATTGCACACGGGGTAGCTGGTGCGTCGTTTCGTAATGGTACGCACGCTGGGTAAGGGGGAACACCCCTGCCAAAGGCAACGTCCGATTGTTCACCACCGATTCTTCGACCAGGTTGAACAGGTACACCAGCATTTGATCCCCCATCAGCGAAAACATGTAATCGAAATGATCCTGCCAAGGCAATTGGCTGGAAATGGTCGTGTACGTGCTTAACCCGTAGGGTAAAAACACGCGCGACGAATACGACTCCAGCTGGCCGCCCGCCACGGCTCGACGATACGCTTCCAACGAGCTCTCCATCGCAGGGGCGTACGGTTGCGGGTTCAACGCAAAATAACGCTGCTTGGTCAACTCGTCCTCGCTGCGGTACGGATTTTTTAGATGCAGGCCATCCGCGGTGGCTGGGAATTTGCTGGGGAGCGTGGGGTGCTTCTTGATGTCGCCGTTCGCAATTTCGAGCATCATGGGGCAGGCCATCAATTGCGCCAAGGGGAACCCAAACACGGAATTCATCAGCGTTTCGCTGCCAAACACCCATCGCACCCCCGTCGTCTCCATCTTGAGCGGCGACGTTTTGCTCCACGAAAACTTGACAAACCCTCGAAATGTGTTCGGATCCATGTCCGCCGCCGCGGTCAACGTTTCGGCTCCAGTGCGACCATAGGTATCGACTACAGCGTGACCAATTTGGGAGCCCACGCGCCACCCCAACAATCGAAGCACGCTTTTCGAGTTCACATCAATGACCAATTTCGAAGGAAACGAAGCACTGACAAACGCGCAACGACGAGGCGACACTGGACGCATCTCCAAGGCAAGCGTCTCGTAAAGCCAGGTGGCAATGTCGTTAGGCATGTAATGCCCCACAGGCATCCAGGCTTCCAGCCACGTGGCGTTGGTAGGGTCACGCTTGAACCGCAACCCATTGTTCGACGCGTTCACGTTGGGCAATTCGGGATTGAATTTCTCCGTCAGCTCGAACAACAACGCCTCCATCGAATCGTAATGAATGTGATTCAAGCGCCCCAACGTCACCAACTTTGCCCGTTGAGAAGGTGCCGCAAACGCCAAATACGTCGAATTGTGGGTAAAATCGTATTCGACATACGGTCGCTCGGACCACGACGCGTCTCCTTGTCGCGTCAACGCCACGCCATTCACGTCCACCGGCTGCTGTTCCCACACGCCAAACGCCAATTGTGCGGGGAGCAAAGCCGCCACCTTTTTCATCGAAGGGGTGGTCAACAATTCCAATCCCACCTCGTAGTCGATGCTGCGGGGTAACGTCAACGGCACGTTGAGACGAAAACGAAACTCGCCCGGCGTGTTGTGGGCAAACTCCTTCACCCCATCCTTGTTGGTGCAAATGAGCCGCTGATCCATGCTCGTCAACTCCACGCAGGCAAAATTCAGTTCCACTACCGTATCATTGCCTGCAAAACGCGGTGTTTTTCCTCGAGGATCGCGAATCCAAATGCTAATCGTCTCGATGACATCCAAACACAACCTTTTATACAATAGTGTTTCTGGAGAATAATGATGAGGCACACGCACCTCTCCTCCTTGTTCTTGTTGCATCAACGGAAGTCTCGCCAACAGCCTTTTTTGCTCACCCCCCGACCACTCCGTGTCCACCACATCCGTAAACACGTCCAGATAAGGCTCTTGCTGAAATTGCCTCAACTTTTCGTGAACCAACGCCTCCATCTCCACATTTTCGCCGCCATATTTTTTTCCGCTCGTCGCCAACATAGCCGCCACAACCATGTTGTCAGGCAAAGGCTCTTTTACCCCGTTCTCTATCAACAACCGATCTTTCCAATACTGCGTCAAAGGCACCTGCAACTCTTCTTCTTCGCTAGACAACTTTTGCAGCCCCAACGCTTTGGCCAACGGTTTCGATAGTCCGACAAAATTGTCAATGTCAGGATCGTCGTACGACCATTCGGGAGCATGCAACGTCACGCGACGTCGCGCCGCATTCCACGTAAACAAAGGCTGCGCCCGCGGCCTCTTTCCCCACTGTTTCGTGTTCTCATTCAAATAAGCAAGCAATTGGGGTATGGTGTCAAAATGATGCTTATCGAACACAAAAATGCGCTCGATGTGATAACGATGTAATATTGATGAAATCATTGCTGGCCTACCACCAACCGCTTCACGTCGCACAATGGCCATAAAAAAGGACTCGCTCAACACGTGCGTCGTATACCCCTCAGCACCAATAATACCAGGGATACTGATAAACTTCAATGCCACCGCCGTGGAGAGACGGCGATTCATTTCCAACGGCCTGCTAAAGGGGATGGTAAAGTCGGCAGACGTGTTCGTGGGCGTGTACGTGGGTCCACCGCCATTACTCAACAACACCATCACGCGCTCATCGTTTCGACTTTTCAAACTCAACGACATCTTTGCGTTTCACCCAACTGTTGCTCGACGACGGATAACCTTTCCAACGGATTAACAACTCCTGTTGAGGACCCTCTTTTCCACGCGTGTCCAACACTTCTTCCACGCGATACAACGTATTGTCATCCACCACCACCTTTTGCAATTCTTGGTCATACATTGTACCTTTTATAATCACGCCCTGCTCATCTTCCACCTTGTACGTGACAGGCGTGGAATCAATCACGCGCGCCACGCGAAACACCTCTTCCGTCCACTGCGGTGCATACCCTTTTTTAAACACTTTAGACACGTGCGACAACCGCACCGCATCCCCCACCGAAAACTTGGCCTTCTTAGGTTCTCCAACGGAACCAAACAAACGCTCATACACCTGCTCCTGATTATCCCACGTCACTTCAGAAGGAGCCATGCCAATGCTCGAATGATACGCTGCGTTGTACCCCTCCACCAAATCCGGCAACACGTCCACCCACTTTAACGTCTGATTTTCAAACAAATAGCGCTGCAAACGCAACCGCAACGTTTTGTTAAAGCGCTCGACCACCTGAGCTTTGGTTTCTCGATTTTGCGAATGAAAATGAATCACGTCTCGAGACTTGAGCACTTGATTGACGTCTTTATTGTAAAACTCCTTACCCTCGTCCGTTTGAAGCTTCACCGGAACCGTGTCTTTAAACAACGTTTCCATAGCGGCAGCTACCTCTTTACCCCCTTTATTTTTCAAAGGAAGTGCCATCCCTTTTTTTGAAAACACGTCAATCCCCGTTAGAAGGAAACGATACCCGTGATTTTCTTCTTTCAATTTTTGCATATCCATAAGATCCATTTGCCACAATTCATCCAACCCGTGCACTTGAATTTTACGCCGAGGAAACTTGCGCCTCGGTTGCTCGTGCAGGGTGAACGTCAAATTCGAACGGGTAAAATCACGCACCAACTCTTCGGGGATTTTTTTCGCTTTAGCATAACGCAACAAACTGGCCAACCCCGAAAACGCCACGGGGCTTTTGGGGTTCGTGTACGCTGCGCGCAACTCAGCAATACGTCGTTGTTTTAAACTCCGTGCTGACGTCTGCGGGCTCAGCCTGCGTCGACGGCGGCGAGCCATTATTTCTCGTATTACGGTTTGTTGAACGAAACCGCTTGCGAACCGCTGCTGTCATATTTATAACACGCCCCCCGCAACACGCACTCGTGCACTTAAAACTCCTTAAAAAATTACTCAAAGACACTCTCACACCTGAAGGAAACATCATTTATTACGCGCCTTATCCGTTACACTCCTTTATAGCCATAGGGGCGAGTCATGACCGAATTTGGCAAGCGCCACCGCTTCGAATTGACAAAACGAATTGTTTTCTTTTCACGGTGGGTCCTCAACGTCCTCGTGTCCTTGTCACGAGAAATTCTCACAGACGACACGTCCAAAGTATCTCTTTGAGAATACACCAGGTCTTTTAACGAGTCCAACACCACCACCTCCTCGGCAGAAGCGTTCATCACGACCCCCTTCAGCCGAAAGGGCGTTTTCCCTAAATGCGTCCGATAGCAGTACGCCTTCGGACCAATGGAAACGAATTCTTCGATGTAATCTCCCGCATCCAACTCATCGGTCAACTGTCCGAGATACGGGCCGATCGGAATGTGAGGTCTCCCATCGCCGCGCTCCACGTAGATGCACGAGTCCGTGTCGAAATAGAGAACCGTACCCCCGCCACGCTCTACACGTTCCATCAACTCGTACAACTCGAGACGGGCATAACACGTGGTAAACGACGAAATGACCGCATTCACATTGTAGTTTAACTCTTCGCATTCCTTCTTGGTCGTGTAACGAACAAACGCTTTCTCGTCGTTCACAATCAACACATCCTTGATCACATTCTCCTCGGCAAACACCAGCTGATAAAACTTATCGGGGTCATACACATATTCCGATTTGCAATAATCGGTACGTTGTCCTATCTTACCCCACAGCGAGTTCAACGTTAATTTTGCCACAAAACGTTTTCCCGAATTTTTAGCAATGTGAGACTGTCTCAACAACACCCCTTCGTGATGCAGATAATCATGCACGTACTCGTGTTGGTGCAAATCGGTCACGCAATCCGGCGGATACCCTGACGCCTCTTGTTTTGCTCGCAAATTTCGCTTAACGTACTCCGCAAACAACGCATCCGTACACTCAGAGTAATGCCAATACTCGTACACGGCGACAATGCGATAGCCCATCGCCACCGCCTTCTTCAATTCAGGCGTGCACCAAACTCCAACAAAACATCGTTGAACTGTCGTGTGCGTGCATTCAGCTTGACGATCCTCGACAGCGCACGCCTTGCAAAGAGGAAACACAAACTTGTGATTGAGCGTGAGCCCCAACACGGGCAAATGAAGCGAACAAGGGGCATCACTTTGCACTTCACCACGCCAAACACCTGATCCAAATCAAACTCGTCCACGTCCACCATCGTTTTCACTTCGGGGTGGCCCACAGGAAAGACTTTGGTCTGACAAAACGGATAAAGCGACGTGAAGTCCACGTACCGGATCTTTTCCCCCTCGCCTGCGCGATGGTGAAACATCACCACATTGGTGCGCCCGCCACTCAACGCATCGCGCGGGCGTATGGGTAACAAGTGATCGTAATCCTCGTCCTCACCCAACTCGATTTCTTCGTCCTCCTCCACGATCTTGTTCCACTTGCACTCCCACATTTCGTAGAGTTCATGCCCCTTGTCGTGAAGCTTTTGACTCGTACGAACCGTTTTGTTGTACAATGCTTCCATAGAAGCACCAATCACTCTGTTGTACGCGGTAGGTGGATAACATTCAGGGCATCCGTGGTAATAGCATCCGTGGAATTGGTACGCGGTTCCCGTGTCGACGTCATAGCCATCCACCTTAATGCCGTCAATCCGCAACTCCCCCTCCTCGCTAGTAGCCCGGCGAATAGGACGACCCAACTGGGACTCCAAAAAACTTAACCACTTTAACGCAGCTATCGATTGCGTGTCATGCCGACGATATCCTTGTGGAGGAATAATACCAATTTGCCCCTCTTTCAAATCGTTCGCTTTGTAAATTTGCAACACTCCTTGAGCCAACGTGAAGCGCTTTCCTTTGAAAATGTCCACCTCGTGCTGCTCAAAAAACTCGCGACCCACCGCCAACACGCCCTCCTTCAGCAACTCCACATCCTTGACACAATACTCCAACAATTCCTTTTGCAAATCAAACGGTTTGTTCTTTGCTTTTTCCAAGTCATACCACAAATCGAACGCTTGACGCTTCTTTTTGTTCATCTCCTCGTAACCATAGCTTCGTTTGTCAGGTAGAGGCCCAACGTAACGTTGATTTGCGGGCGTGTTGAAACAATAAGGAAACATACCCTTTTCCTCCACTAATTTGTGACCCAGATTAAACGTGCCATGAAACGCGGCCAAAGGCAGAGGAATAAACGCATACGAATCCTTCATTTGAATCTTGAGCTGAGGAAACCACATGTACAAAATTTTCGCTCCTCGAAACACGGGTTTCGACACCACAATCGAGTGTCTCATGCAATAATTCAAAATAAAGTAACCATCGTAACCTTGCATGTTGTGAGCAAAAAACGTGTACCCCACATTCACGGGGCTAAACAGCCACTCGCAAAACGCATCCAGCGTACGAAACACCGCGTATCGTTGCTTGCAATTGGTGCATCCCTCCGCCTGTCGCGACGGCAAGTGCTCACAGCCAGAACAACACTTCATTGCTACAGCCAAATTAACCACGTGATGATGAGATTCATGCTGCTCCTCCCCGTAAGGCATCGTCTCAAAATCAAAAAATCCAAAACAGTAATCGAACGAGTTGTCCACCTGCGTCGGTTGTATGAAACAATTGTGCTCTCCTTTGTAGGTCCTTTTACAATTTTTACACTTTTCCATCCCACAATCGTGTTCCACCACCATTTTCATTTTCTTCTTGTTTAAGCAATCCACCGTCTTTCCACATTCTTTGCAAAACACATAACGACAACACGTGGAATACTCCATCACCGTAAAGCCGTCCTCCTCCTCCTTCTCCTCCTCCTCGTCCTCCTCCTCTTCATCGTCCTCATCCTCTCGTTGTTCCTCTTTTCGTTTCGGCAAACGATAATTATTACGTGTCACCACCAAGTGATTATCAAAACAATCCTTGGTAGGAAAACGACGATGACACAATTTGCACACCTTGTACGAATGATTTACAGGATAAAACCGTCGTGCATCACACACCCGTGCCTTACAAAAACAACACGGTTTAAAGCACGAATGCGTCTTTTCACTGGTATAGTAGTTGTCACACTTGGAGCAGTATTTGCCAGCTGCAAACAAGCCGTCCATCGACTTGATCACGTCATAATGATCATTCTCCAACAGTAAGTTAATATTTACCACATCCAGCATCTCTTGCTCTTTCACCTCGCCGCAAAACAAAAGCATCCCATTTTCCGCATTAAAAATGCGAAGGCGCTCGTTGGGGGCAAGACACTGTTGATAACGCTGCCAATCTCCCGGCCCCGCATATTTTTCAAACCCTGCGTCCTTTCTCAGCATCATCCGTCCAACTTTTTCCTCAAATTCCGAAATTTCCAACAACAACTGCAGCGGGCAAACCACCTCGCCATACTGCCTGCTGCGTGCTTGACAAATGGCTCGAACAAAACAATTTCCATCATCACTTTTCTCGACGCGCTCGATCTTGCTTTCATCAAAATGTCTACCGCTTTCAATGGCTCGCAGTTTTACGTGTTTTCGCTTGTTTTTCAACAACTGCGTGCAGCGCGCCGCTTTTTCATTCGTGTCGCCGCACTCATGCTTTTTAACACGCGCCTGCGTGCTGTAAAACGCACAACATTTAAAACAAAACGAATACCGAATCGTTTTAGTCATCAATTTATCAGGATCCACGACGCGCGCATACGTCACTTCCTCCTTATCATTGGTCATTTTATACACCACTTCGCATAATACAGACCCCTCGTGCTTGTCGCAATGGCGATACATCACCTCGTCTGCAGCCATCATGTCCACGACCACCAAATTGAAACCCTGACTAAACAACACGCCGCCCACGTGTGCCAACACTTCCCGCTCCTCGCCGCCGCCGCCAAACTCTTCGGCGGCGGGAATAGGAATGTCAAATTGCTCGTACAAACTGCGCACGCCAGGACGATGATGATGCGGCGGGTCGTATCGGCGTAAACACCCCAATCCTTCCAATTGGGTAATCAATCCAGGCACATTACGATCTCGCTTTAACCTGTAATCTCCACGGCGAATCCCATCGTGTTTCCTTTTACCACTCCCCCCAAGATACGGGATATGACTAACATCTACTTTAATATGCTTTTGCAGTTCAATACTCGTCTGACTTTGTGCCACCACTGTAAATTCCTTAAAAATCAACTCAGCTGTCAACAGCTTGGCGGGTACAAAAGTAATTTTCACAGGATATTCCATGCCTTCGCATTGTAACACAAAATTCATCTTGTCCATAGGTCGAGCCTCGACGTAAGCCTTGATCGTGTTCACTATCGTTTCAAAATTCGATATCAATTGCACCGCTCGTTCCAAAGCGTCAGACGAAGGTTGTCGATTAATTTCACATTCAAATTGCAATTGATTTGTGGAAAACTTTTTACTGTGATGATAGTTCGAAACCACCACACTCACATTGCCATCATTCCATAGAACGCGATTGTCACCTCCTCCTCCTAGCTGTTCCCAACGTCGATATTCCTCTTCGATCAAATCCTCCTCATGAGCAAACAACCCCAAACCCAGTCCTTCTTGTCCTTCTTCTTCTTCCGCCTCATCATGATGATCTTCACCCGGACACAGAAAATCAAACAACACTGTTTCATCCTCTTCGAATCGACTACTACATTGAGGAGTTTGGCTTAGATGAAATAAGTCTTTCAAAATACTTGATCCGCTAGGCTCATCATCGTCCATCGCACCACTCTATGAAACTTACCCGCCACGATCGCTCTATATATTCACACCTGAACCGTCCCACAATCCTTTGCAACACTTCCTCATCACCAGGGGGGTTACCCCCCACCCCTACCCCCTCCTCCTCTTTTTTTGAGTGGCAGTTTTTTCCCCAAAATAGCCTGAAGGGGCGGGGTTTGTAGGGTATATATCTTGGCGCGAAACGGTAGCCAGCCACAACCAAGCAAGCAAGCAGCCAAACAGATAAAGCAAGTTCAAGAAGCAAAGAAATCAAGAAAAGCGCCATCCGCCGTCGTAGGTAAGTTAACAACACTTTACATCGATCCCGTTGCAGTTGCGATTCAGTTGCGTTTCAATTTCCGTTACAACACTTTACATCGACCCCGTTGCAGTTGCGATTCAGTTGCGTTTCAATTTCCGTTCCGCAAAAGGGGCGGCGTTTTATGGCGATTCAGTTTCCGTTTCAGCAAAAGGGGCGGCGTTTTATGGCGATTCAGTTGTTGATTTAGCTGCGTTTCAATTTCCGATTCAGTAAAGGGGCGGGGTTTGTAGGGTATATATCTTGGCGCGAAACGGCAGTCAGTCACAGCCAAGCAAGCCTTAAACCGCCAAGTCAAACCTCAATTGTAAGTTAACACACAAAATCGCATGATCGAATAATCTCTCTCTCATGACTCTCTCTGTTTTTTCTTACAGAAACCTCTCTTCAATAACCTCTCTCCAACCACAACAACAACTCTCTACTACTGCAATCATGGGGTGCGTGAAAAATAACTATACAGACGAGATTATAGAAATAGAAGTGTCTAGAGCGACTGAAGAATTTTTAGAGAGACTTGATCAACTGACAACAGTAACTATTGAACAATGGCAGAAAGAGAAAGAAGACGATCCACCTCAAAATTTACTCGAAGCTTTACTGTATTTGGACGACACTACGACGGCGGATGGTGTGTTCGACATAAGGGCTGCTCAGAAACTGTTGCAAAAAAATACTACTGCAACAGTTAATGGACAAGACAATGTATATACTACTGGAAAAGACAAAAATTGATTCTACTGGCCAAAGACTAATTTTGATTGTATTTTTTTAACAAAACAGACACTAAAGCAACACAATGGATCGCTTGACAGAAAACAGCAGTGGCACCGTAAGTGATGACTACAATTAGATTCCATAGTGAAGGGGAGAGAATTCACTTTTTCGCGAGTTACTTTCAAGAAATAGTGTCAAACGATTTCCAGATTTCCAGATGTCCCAACTGTCTCGAGGATGATGTAACCTTCTGTCTCCTTAAAGGACATGGAGCAACGTCAGCCGCCTGTTACAAATATGAGTACTACATAGTTCAAGAAAAACAAAGTAGTGTTTGGTCTATAGACGAAATTTTATGGCTATTAGATAATTGTGCCCTTCCTTTGTTTTTTCCGGTTAAAGACATTAAACGACTTTTTAACTTTTTTACCCCTAATTTACACTTAATTTTTAGAAAACAGTTCAGACTGTATGAGCTATTGTTTCGATTTATTAGCTACCCCATGTATCAGCCTATGATTAATTTTTTAAGCGGTAACGGAAATTCAAAATTTAACATATCACACGAAATTTTACAACAAGCAGCAGCAGCAGCTCACGAATTGGGGTTTTTTGTAATTTTTTAGACCAGCAAGAATTTAGTAATTTAAACCAATGTACCCGTAAATATTTAGAATTTACCCATAGCGCCACGATCACACTCGATAAAAACTTTCAATACCAGGCACATTCTCTTTTTAAGAAAGGGAGCGGTGAACAAAAAATTCAAGTATTACAAAAACTATATAACGCTTCGTACGAATGCAACAAAATTAAAATGTTGTTTTGTTTGTAGATTTTACTCCAAACGGAGTATGCAAAAACACTCAAGACTGTTACAGATAAACTCGCAGGGTACATCGCTGGATGTAGTGTTAATCCGATGGAAATCCACAAGCAAATTACGCTTAATCTTGTAAGCGGAAGCATCGCAACCCAAACTACACAAGACTGTATTTTGGGTAACGACTTCCGAGCAGACCGTCAACTTTGGCCATTAAATAGCAAATCACGATATTTAGTCGTAAAGCAACAAAACGTAGAATGCTTGGGTTTTTTAACTGAAGAGGATATTATTACCTCGTTTCGACCAGATGGACGATTAAACACAGATGCATTTTGGAAGTTCGCAGTTCCTCTAAACGTGGCATCAGACAAAATAAACCAACAAATGCTATCAGGCAAAGTAGACCCAAAAATGCTATCTGATTATCACTGCCAGTGGGCCAATGTAGTCTCCTATTTGGCAAGGCAGACACTCAATTCCGATGAGACGAAAAAACCATCGTCCATCATTTTTACAAATGCTGTGGCTTCACCTTATAATGCAACAAGCACGCGAAAACGGTCTGCCGTGATCGGGTCTAGCCAATACTATAACAAATCAATTTTGGTAGATCGCGTCTTGTTGCAGAAACACTATCAAGGGGTAGAAGAGCCAGCATGCTCCATCGTTGAAGTAGAGCGAGAATTTGCACTATTGAAACAAACAAACAAAAATGATCGACATGGATTGGTACTGCATATGAAACTATTTGCCCCTACACTAGCAGTGCTGTTGGTCATCGGCAAACACAATGTATCTCGCACCCAAGCGATAGATGTGTTAGATAAGGAGCTCTTTCAAAAAAACAAAAAAATTATCAAGGGACCGTTTGACGAGAAGGTCACCAAAGAAGACGCAAAAGATCGCCAATTTTCGCTGCACTTTTGCATCTCAGCCCCGCTGCAAGAAGTGGAGCACATTGCCACGTACACGCAACTAGAAACGTGCAGGTTAGTCAGGTGCCACTGTAGCAGCGCCGTTCATCGCAAAAAACCGGCTAAGTCAGCACATGCTTTTCTATACAATCGTCTTGCAGCTTACGTGGTGTGCAGCGAAACTTCGCCATCTTTTCGTCCTTTCCTTTCAAAGGATATTAAGTGTTCGTTTGTGAAGGAATACAAGGTGGCAGACAATGCTAACGGTAGCAAGAAAGCAATACCACTGCGAATCACAGCTATAACGCATGTGTTAAAAAACGAAATCGTGTTTCGTGGAGCTAAGAGCAACACTGTCAAGATAGCGTTAGAGGTAAAAAAAATGACAAACACAAACAAATGCCACGTCATCAATTTTCATAGAAATGAGTTTATTGTAAAAATAGGTCGATCAGCCTGGTTGACGTTGAGCACAAGTGCTCCATGCAAATGCCATCATTGTTGCTAAGTCTGTTTTGTTAAAAAATAAACATCGATTACTAACAACTGTTGTGTGTTAACTAGTTACGACCGCTTGACACGCTTCGTGGCAGGAGATACTTGACCTTCCTCAAATTCATCCTCGTCATCACCACCCTCTTCGTCGAAGCTGTACGTAGGTAACGGTGTAGGATCATCATCTTCCACCCCGCCCACGCTATTATCCGCATACTTCGGATCATGTTTCCAGGGATAGTAGGGGGATGCTTTCTTCCATTCAACTCCTTGCAATCATTAACAAACCGAAACGTACCACACGACACATGTGGCAACGACAATGGACAAGCATAGAAAACCTCCCCCTTTCTCTCTCCGTTCTTTGCGACACCCAGCTTGCAATTCAAACCGTGCTTGCACCGAAGCACCCGATGCGGTAAACGAATTCCATTTTCGCCACACACCTTGTTCACCTTGCGCGCATCCGACTTTTCCAAAAAGAACGTACACCCTTGCTCAACCTTCGGATTTTGATAATCCAACTTCTTGCCGCACTTGTAATACATTTTACCCTTGGCTTCGCTCTCAACTTGCACGGCTTTACAAAACTGGTACTTGCCAGTAGCATGATTATAAAACGTGCACAGACATGTGATTGAAGCCATAATGTGTGCCGAACAGAATGATGAACCACGGTACGTTGCGGCTTTTTTATAACTTTGTGATTACCTGAATCGGGTATGGATGGGCTAAGTATTGGGCTGATTGCTTCTGCCTCAATCGCAGCCCTTGCAATCTTTATAACTTGTGTGTATTACTGTCGTAAAAAGGGTACACGAACCCATGAAGAAAAGTTTAATGATTACCTGGATCGGATCAGGAAATTGGAAAAAAACATACCTGAAATACAACGAAAATATGATAAAGAAACAAACGCCTTTCTGGCTTTTCTGGTAGAAGGTTACGTTCTAAACCCGGCAAAACAAGAACTGGACAAATATATAAACAAATTGGATCAACTGAATATGCCTCCACCAACCTACGAGTCCGTTGGCGAACCAACAAGATGGACGAGTGCTGGGTAACTTTTTACGTCGTTGGATCAATAATTTTAATCATTACCGTCGTATTTTTAACTGTTTGGATTTTGGAGACTCAACTACACAACCAGTTAACTCCAGAAGAAAAACTTAACTGGTATACGGCGGAAATTGATTACCTAGAAAAAATGTTAACTCTTCGAAATCGATACAACGTGTGCTGCTGTTCTAACTTGACCCTGATATGGCGGTTACGACGATACCGATCAAAATTAACCGAGCTCCATATTTACTATCCACGCACCTATAAAAAAACTGTTGAACTCATCGGGTAAACCTGAAGCTATTTAAAAAACACGCTGGGTTCTCATTCTTACACCGCAATCATGGCCAGCAAGCGAGACACCACCACCACCACAGCAATGCAGCCACCCAACAAAGTATTAAAAGGGGCTTCACAAGACAACCAGACAACCAGACAACCGTTGTTGTCGAAACAAGTATGGAGTGCAAACATCCTGCCGCCTGAAACTGTTCCGAACAGTGATCCAAAAAAGTATATCTACTACACAAGCAGCCCCGCCTGGCCCATCAGTTTTGTGAATTCCCCAGACAAGTCATCATGAACGTAACCGAACGAGTTAAAACGGGAGGTGCTATGTCTGTTACCTTCTGCCTAGAACAGTACGATCTTTTAGATTGGCTATGCCTATGTTACCCGGATAGAGTGGCTAAAAATTTACTACCAAAATTATCATTTTTACCCTCTTGTGTATTATAATAATTGGATTCCTACTATACTGTTCAGTTGTTGGATGCAACCGCTCTTGTAAAGACAAGACAAGATGAAAGTTTGTAATGCAAAGGGAATTCTTTATCCGATGACTCCTTGTTCCTGCATCGACATGCACAACGTTACATTGGTTACTGTATGGACGCTTTATGGATTAATTATGTTTTTAGTTGCTTATATTCTACTGATCTATGGTAATGCATTCTATCATGCATTCTGTAAAAAACAAAGAACTCAAAATGTAAACCTTTAAAATAAAAATTGACTACGTTATTGCGTTGTGTGATCCCTTTGCGTTACTCTTTGGCGTGACCTTTGATCTCCATTGTTCTCTCGACCAATCGCGATTTTTGTGAAAAATTCCGTCGGGTAAACGTTTTACCTGAATCAAGTCATTGATTAAATTCCGTCGGGTAAACATTTTACCTGAATTTTTGTGAAAAATTCCGTTGATTATGCGTTTAACCGATTCAGGTAAAAATGGCCCCATCATGCTCATTAATTATGCGTTTAACCGATTCAGGTAAAAAATGTTCCCATTTGTCACGTTTTTTGCGTTGTGTGATCCTTTTTTGCGTGACCTTCGACCCCCATTGTTCTCTCGACCAATCACGTTGCTTGTTTTGACAACCATTGTTCTCTCGACCAATCACGATTTTTGTGAAAAATTCGATCGGTTAAACGTTTAACCGATTCAGGTAAAAATCTTCCCATCAGCTTACTACTGTATTCACTACATATCTAAAATATTCCTGGTATTCATTATCCTCATCCTTTTCTACTATATGACCCTTTGCATACTCAAGCTCATTCAAGGAACTGTGATGATTAGATCACGAACACCACCATGACTCTCTGGTAATGCATATATTGCATTTGGTCTTCCAGATATAGTGTCATGCCTGGATTTGCGTATATAGTGTGTGTTCCAGTGCTCTAAGACCTGATTTAAATCAGCTTGTAACAATTCGGCAAAGCAAACACAGGCACTCTTTTTGTAAAGGATCACCAATGTTTAACTTTCCCACTTCTTGTAAGTCCTTAAAAAAGTTGATCCACCAACTGCTCCAGCTTTTTTTCAAGGACGACCACCATGCCTCTATTCTTTGGTTTCTTGGTGAGGGTACATATTGATGTGAATCTGGATTATCAGAAAAAAGCAGTGTATGGCAGCCATTGTTCCATTTTCTGTCCCAAGGTCAGTATAAAGGCGTCGTGGGCAGCCACCCTTTTGCTGACAGCATCTAAATAGTATGCAGCTATATTATCAGGATAGCTATTTGATCTAGTGACGTAAAGCCATAGCATTTTACGGCTAAACCCATCAATGCAACCGTGGATGGGGAATCCATACGGAGACAGTTTATCATAGCCGTCTGCATGCCAAGCACTGTTGGGCCTGGATTATGATACTCTCGTCTTTGTAGTTTATGTGCTTTTCTCCTTTCGACGCCATCTGGATCTAATTCTAGCATCAATTTTGTACTACTATTCGTGGTACAATTATCCCCTTGAGTCTAAGTGAGTGCCAGATTGATCGGTACCCGACACTTGAATTTGGACCATCTAAAAGCTCCACTATAGCTTGTCTCACTTCCTGCTCATCGAAATCAACCTTTTTTCTCGATAAATCCATGGCCTTCAGCCGCCTTTTCAGAGTTCTAAGACTCATTTCAATTCCAAAATCTTCCCGAAGCAATCCCCTGATCTCTTCGTATTCATATCCTTTATAAACAGATATTCTATGGCTTCTTCTTCTTCGTAGTCATTGGAGGCCGCCCATTCTCTTACCCAGAGCTCCCCGGCTCGTAACCTCGCGGGGGAGGCTCTGGTGACAGCCACTGACGCATGCGCGAGATTTAATACAGAGCCGCTGAGAGAAAGACCTTTCAGCGCATGCTCCAACGTTCAAAATGAGCCAATCAGCGACGGCCCTCAATTGGATGTCCCCAGAGCCTCCCCTGCGAAGTGACGAGTGAGCCGGGGAGCTCTGGGTACGAGAATGGAGGCCGCCATTTTATTTCCAAATAGTCAAAAGTCGAGCATGCGCCGTTGAGCAAACTTCCGCCTTGGACCGCTGACCAAGAACACGGTATTTGTAAATTTGCCGTGATTATTTTGCCGTGAGTTTGCCTTGTTTTGCCGTGAGTTTGCTTTGTTTTGCCGTGAGTTTGCTTTGTTTTGCCGTGAGTTTGCTTTGTTTTGCCGTGAGTTTGCTTTGTTTTGCCGTGAGTTTGCTTTGTTTTGCCGTGAGTTTGCTTTGTTTTGCCGTGAGTTTGCTTTGTTTTGCCGTGGAGTTTTTATTTTGCCGTGACACTTGTGGGCCACCGTACATTTAGCCATTCGGCTTCAAATTCATGCCTATTTTTGGCTTCAAATAACTTTTTTGTTTCACCTGATGGAATGTAAACAGAACGATGAATACAAAGTGCAATGAACTCTCTAAAAGTTGTTCTTTTTAGTTTTTTGAATTCAGCTTCCATGAGAGCACATTTTAATATTTCGTGGACACTGCGTTGCCACTCGTCGCTTCGAAACGTACGCAATATCGTTGATTTGTTTGGGAGGAAGCGTGACTCTACGAGCTCTCTGGACTCACAACAAAACATAGTTTGGACAAAACAGGACGATTCTTATGGAGAAATAATAAGGTTTGACGTATAATCTTCATTGCTTTGGTAATATTTCTTCAAATTATAGAGTAGTGCGCATTTTTCAGGTGATGTTATTGCTCTGTACGTGCAATCAGCTTTTTTAGAATCAGTCGGCGATTCTCATTCTAATGCATTGCAGCTTATTAACCTTTTTAATGCCAGCAATCTAGAATCAATGGCAATGAATAGAAAGTCAGAAAGTGGAAATTGTTGGAAGAATGTAGTGTAACCAGGTCAAGGAAATATCTAAATATTGATTGCCCAGTAAATCAATGGCATAATTACTTTTGTTTTGTTTCCAGTCACCTGCTGGGGAAGGTCATCTTCCTGTCCTGTTTTCGTTTTGTTTTCAGAATGGCCTGTTCCATTTTAGATGTGGTACCCCCTATCGAGGAACCTGGAGCTTCCATAGGGGCCTGGGGGGGGGGGGGGGACTCCCCATATTTTCAGACGGGGGTGCTCGTCCTATCCCTTAGGGTATAAATTGACAGGTCTTGCTATCTCTTAGGGGTGTTTAAAATCAGCCCTATCCCTTAGGGAGTCTCAGACCAATCCTTGCCCAGAAATATATTGCTACTGACACCAGAACCAATATTTACAAAGGAAACTTGGATGAAAACCCTAAAAGACCTCAAATTGGCTTTTATTTTGTTTTGACCTGCCAAATTTGCTATCTTTTAGGGGTATTGCCACGCCAAATTTGCTTTCTTTTAGGGGTAAATTTGCTGTTGGCCACACCCATTTTGCTATCCCTTAGGGTCAACATCAATTTTCCCAACGAGCACCTCCATCTAAAATATTGGGAGTCCCGCCCCGGGCATAGGGGTCTGTGTTTTCACCCTAGAATTTCAGCAAGGGTCATTGTTTTTGTCCACAGGACTTTCTTTTTGCCACCTCCAATTTCCACAGGGTATTCCTTTGCAACTTTTGAATTTCCACAGGGGACACAAGAGAATGTGGTATTTACAAAAAGTTGCTTCAAATATCCACAGGGGCTGTGCAGAAGCCTAGAACTTTCACACGGATAGAGCATTTTTCCTCGTTAGGGGAGACAGAAAATCATAAGAACAGCTCATTCTTATTTCCTTAGATACTTAGAAATCACACAAATCTTTCTTCAATAGATGTGTACGGCTATTTTTTTGGAACAGCCCAATGATAGTGGTTTTACTTTCTTGTTATGAATTAGCAAAATCAAGAAAATTTTCAGCATTGATGGTAAGAAAACCTGGACTTAATTGAGGGCAGCTAGTATGTCACTGACATACTCCTTCTGTGAATAAAGAGAAGCTTTTTCTGCAATCAGAATTGTCTGGAGATTTCCTTGATTTTTTGGGGGTGTAATATTTTGTGTTATTTTTCACTGAAAAGCTATAATTTATTTTCATTCTTGTCTTCTTCTCGGAACTAGAAACCAGTTTTCCTTGGGAGGGGATTCAATCACAACTGTATGTGCCGCAAAAGTGACCAACATTCTCACTGTTCGACTAAAAATGTCAGTATGTTGGATAAACTTTTGTATAATGGTATTCAGTTGGTGACTACAATTCCTCTTTTTAATACTTAAGTTTGGACCCTGTTTAGGGTTAGGTGAGAGAAGACAGAGTGACACAACAATTCACCGTAATAGACTTACATGGTGGCAAGTGGTTAGAAAGTAACACTTAACTGCTGATATGTACATTCTGTATTGTAGCATCAGTGATTAATTTTAAAGTTAGCTTGTAACCGTTGAGATAGAAGCTTGTAAATTATTCCCACCTCTTATAAGCCAGTTGCCTGTGGAGCTCTGCAGATTGATTAATATTTTTGCTATAAAAAAATCAACTTTTATTCAATTTCAACTCTCAGCCTAAAAATACCCTATGCAAATTACATGTGGTGACAGATGCTTGTGAATTTTTTAATTTTTAAAAACATCCAAATAGCCATCAAGCACATTTTTTATAAGATTCATATCTCAGGAAGGAAACAAAATTTGGATCATTACATTATCTACATTTAAAGAACATTTAGGTAACCAAAGAAAAAAATGTCACCAAAGCAAATTTTGTCTAAGACAAAAGCTGATAAAAGATACAAAAAAAAACAACCACATGAAATTGAACTGAATGCTGCTCTACTTTTAAGCAGGCCTCTCAATCCATTTATCTGATTATTTGTACCCTGTGCTCTGTATGGGTTGTCAATTATAAAATGTTTTGACTTTGATTTCTTAAGCTTCATGTCATTTTTTGTGTATATTATTACCCCCCATGTTGTTTAAGAATTAGCCTTCCTCTTGTTTCACTGAAAGCATGTCTAAATTATTCAGCTATCACACTTTAGGCTTGTTTTCACAGTACCACCTTGTGCAACTGACAGGCAGGGCGTAGCTATCAACATGCAAAGTATGCAGCTGCACACAAAAATTTGTTAAAGTAGTTTAATAAATTTATAATCAAAATAAGTTGCATTTGACATGCATGTCAATGTTTCCTGTATTGTAAATTCTAGAACAAATACTGACTGGTGGCAGCAGTGTGTTTGTGAAAAACATTTTCTAGTAGCGTCTAGACTTTTGTGCAGGCAGTCCTGATACATGCCTACAGAGTTATCCCTTAGTTCAGAGACTGATATCACAACATGCAGCTATGTTTGAGTTGTTCATAGAGTAATTTAATCATGTTCCATAAAAATGATACCAGAAACATCTAGTAGTTATTTAGGTTATGTAAAACACTGTACCAATGTTAGTTTTACCAGAAAAAAAAAAACAGAGGTATCATGGTCTTTTCCAATTTGTTATCCAAGTGCTACAGTTCTGTGTGTTCCAGGTTACTCTTTTCCTCTGTTAGTGATAAGTTTTACCAGAAAAAGAAGAGGTATCATGATCTTTTCCAATTTGTTATCCAAGCGCTACAGTTCTGTGTGTTCCAGGTCACTCTTTTCCCCCAACAATGATAATAGATTCTTTTTTTCATAAAAAGAAAGAGTCTTCACATAAACCAGAGTACAGAATGTCTTGCTCATTGCGTGAGAGTTAAAACAGCAGTGAACTACTGAAGATTCAATTTCCAATAATTGTTAGTATTCGCAGTCATCTGATAAACTTGCATTTCCATTCTCGCAGAAGTTATAAGTCAGTGCTTGCAATTATTCGTGAACACAAAACACACAAGTTCGCCATCCCTTCGTACTTCCTCTGCCATTATTCATTTTCTTTCTCTTTTCACGCATTCTTCGAGAGTATTCTTCATTTTGGAAGTACTAGATATATATTTTTTTCCTTTGGCAAGACCGGAAGATTCCTATCAGGAACGTAAATCCTCTGAAAAACATTTCACCTTCTTCTCCGTTTCCGCCATTTTGGATTAGCTGAGTGTTTTGATGCGTGCGACCGCTGGCCAGCTATGACTGTCATGCCTGCCTTATGCTGGCGATGTGGGGTGCATTTATGCCAACTGTGAAAAGCCATCTGCTTGTGTTCTAATAATTTTATGGGGTAAAAAAATACAAATCAGTGTATTATTTACCGAAACTTTAAGTTTTTGTTTGCCAGAGACACAACGCATGAATGATTTCGCATGAAGGAATGCAATCAGACTCGTCAACGTTTTTTTGTGAGACGACTGCTTTTTGTCGAGCCCGATAAACAGTCTACCGGTTTTGGTAGTATCTATCCCAGTTTCGTAGTCTCCTTCCTACGCAGCCCGTGTTTTGTGTCGGTCACGCAACACCAGCTGCGCAACACAAAACACGGGCTGCGTAGCAGACTACCAATTTCGTTGCGGAGTGAATAATGGCTGATTGCATTTTTAATCCGCACAGGGGGGGTTGAGGACCTATGGAAATTTTCCAGGGGGGGTTGTTTTGGACTCTGGAAATTCCACGGGGGGGGTGTGTCGGGAGACAATATAGTAGAAATACCAGGGGGGAGGGGTAAAAAAGGTGACTTTCCAGGGACATTTTTTCCAAAAATAGATTTTCCAGGGGTATTTTGCCAGAAAAAATGGACATTCCAAGGGGAGGGGGTCCTTTATGAGGTTGGAAATTCCAGGGGAGGGGGTCTGTTTCACGAGTGGAAATTCCAGGGGAGGGAGTCTTTTTAAAAGAGGTCCTCAACCCCCCCCCCCCCCCCCCCCCCCCCCGGTGCGGTTTAAAAATGCAATCAGCCAATTCGCATCGCTATGGAAAGTTCCGCTATTTAGGTATGCAAATTCGAGCAAGCCCTTCGAAACTTATATATAGTCAACACAAATTCTGCCTTTAAATCCCCACAAGCTAGTTAACAAAAACATGTCTGCAATTCTGACAACCGCTTTTAAAGCCACTCAGCCAATTCGCAATCGCTATGGAAAGTTCCGCTATTTAGGTATGCAAATTCGAGCAAGCCCTTCGAAACTTATATATAGTCAACACAAATTCTGCCTTTAAATCCCCACAAGCTAGTTAACAAAAACATGTCTGCAATTCTGACAACCGCTTTTAAAGCCACTCAGCCAATTCGCAATCGCTATGGAAAGTTCCGCTATTTAGGTATGCAAATTCGAGCAAGCCCTTCGAAACTTATATATAGTCAACACAAATTCTGCCTTTAAATCCCCACAAGCTAGTTAACAAAAACATGTCTGCAATTCTGACAACCGCTTTTAAAGCCACTCAGCCAATTCGCAATCGCTATGGAAAGTTCCGCTATTTAGGTATGCAAATTCGAGCAAGCCCTTCGAAACTTATATATAGTCAACACAAATTCTGCCTTTAAATCCCCACAAGCTAGTTAACAAAAACATGTCTGCAATTCTGACAACCGCTTTTAAAGCCACTCAGCCAATTCGCAATCGCTATGGAAAGTTCCGCTATTTAGGTATGCAAATTCGAGCAAGCCCTTCGAAACTTATATATAGTCAACACAAATTCTGCCTTTAAATCCCCACAAGCTAGTTAACAAAAACATGTCTGCAATTCTGACAACCGCTTTTAAAGCCACTCAGCCAATTCGCAATCGCTATGGAAAGTTCCGCTATTTAGGTATGCAAATTCGAGCAAGCCCTTCGAAACTTATATAGTCAACACAAATTCTGCCTTTAAATCCCCACAAGCTACACGGGCACACAACGAGCCCCCCTGGTTAAAATGCGTTTAAATGGCGTATTGGACATTTCTACGCGCGTAGAGCACATAAATACATGTTTTAAAAGTTGCTGGCAAAAATATAGCTGTTCCTTTTTGCCAGGAGAGGGTCTCAATTTTTCCCAGCCAGCAGCTGGGTGTTAAAAAAATTTCCCAGCCAGGAGAGTAACATTACCACAGGACCCGAAATAGTATAAAAAATCGGGTATCCTTAAAAACGAGCACTAATAACTAAGTGCACTTTTAAGTGCTGTCACTTAAAATTTGATTTTTCAACATCCATGAGCAACTTGTGTTTCCCAGCAAAGGCGATATGCATAATTAGTATAAACCAACTAATGGTCTATTACAAATCCTGCATTCTGATTGGCTGAGCTACTAATGGTCTATTAGTGATAGACCGTCCCTGGCAAAACCACCACCTTTCTTTGCAAGAAAACTTGATTTTTTCAACATAAAATAATGGAATTCATTGCCAAAACCGACCAACTAGTTGGTTTATACTAAAACAATTAGACCTCTCGTCCTCATGTGCTATAATATCAATAGACTATTCGGCCTTCGGCCTCATGGTCTATTCATCATAGCACATTCGGCCTCGAGGTCTAATTGTTAAATGTTTGCCAGGAACGGAAGGCGATGAATTTTTGCCAGCCAGCAAGAGACCGCGATAAATATTTGCCAGCCAGCAGCGAAAGGGGGTGAGGAACAGCTTTTTTGAGGAACAGCTCCGTTGTGTGCCCGTGCAAGCTAGTTAACAAAAACATGTCTGCAATTCTGACAACCGCTTTTAAAGCCACTGTCGGCTGGATTGTGAAGAAAGGCAAGGACAAGGCAGCTGAAGAACTTGAACATGGCGATGTAACCGAACAGAGATTCCGAAATTTGATCGTGCGTGAAATGGATGATATGAAATCAAAGTTGGATGGCATTTCTAGAAAGGAATTGTTAGCAAGTATTAGCTTTTTCCGCGAGGGAATTGTGTTATTATTCGATGTATTTGAGAAAGTTTCACTATCTCGAACTGATAAAACAGTGGGGGATATTTCATCACTACATGGTGGCGCGACTCAGGAGTTCGCTAAATGTGGGAGAGAAATTCAGCTGAGAGACCTCGATGAAGCTGCCTTGAGAACATTAGCAAACGCAAAGAAAAGGTTCGACGACGCGCGAGTGGACGCGACAAGAGCGTTCAACATCGAATCGTTAGATTTATCCGCTCGCATCTTAGCCATGAAATATCGTATTATGGCGACCATACTCGGAGCACTGGATAACTACATGGATGCATTTTCGACCTGTCTGGTGTGTCTTGAAGAACTACACGCCTTGCCCGAGGTCCAGAAGAACTTTAAGGTGTACTTAGAGAAGGGGTTGTTGGCAAAAATTGGTAAGGAAGATCGCGTAGAAATAATCTCCACCGTTTGCCGTCTTAACTCTATGATTCATAGCGTGTTCCGACCAAAAAGTATCCTGTGTAAGTGGCCATGCATTAGCAAGGACGGCGATGAAGTTGATCCGCTATGTTACCCACGCATCGCTAACATTTTGATGAAAACAAGCCGCGAAGGCTACTGTTCGCCGCGGCCACTTGGTGGTAAGGAAGAAGGGGAGGAAAATGGGGAAATCAATAACCCCTTTAGAGTAACGACAAATTCACAAGGGGACATTATCGTTATTGATTACTCACCAAGTATGCTAGAGGTCAAAATATTCAACAAAAACTACAAGTTTTTGTTTGCAGTCGGGGTTCCTGGAGCAAGTGCACTACCCTTTGTAGATGTAGCAACTGATCTTGAAAATAACATTTATGTACTCGGCGTGGTTGAAGAACCGATGGATTATGACTATGTTCTTTCTGTTTTGGACAGCCATGGTAAACCCAAAACCAATATTCCATTACACGAGATCATTGAATCTAGGATTCAGCCCAGGTTAGCCGTAGGCAAGAGGGTATACATTTCCTATGGAACCATGGTGTGGGTTTGTGATCAAGGAAATATGAAACATTTTTTCGACATATTTAGTGTTCCTGGTATTATAGACCCCATTTTGTCAAAGAACAAACCACTACAGCACTTAACAGACATGAGCCATCGTAAACCTCGTCGGCTTAGCATCATCGGATTAGCAGCTTCAGAAGACCGTCTACTGGTGGCGGTCGGACCGCGAGTCCGGTCGCGAGTCCACCTGCTAACAGCAAATGGTGATCACTTGAAATGCTTACACGACGATGCCCTCAGTCCGGTACTGGCGTTCCATCATAGGAGTGGATATGTACTGATTGGCAGGAATGAAACAAATGAAATGTTTACAGTTTCAATTTACTCACCAGATGGAATATTCGTACAAAGAATCAATTGCTATTTTCCCGAAGGAAATCTAAATATTGCGGTTGCGATGACGGTGACTCCGGACGGACATATTGTCGCAGTTTTTGAGAATAACAAAATATTCATCTTGTAATATACTATGTGACGTTGGTAATTGGAACTGCCGGATTTTACGTACTCAGTAGCCTGCGAAAGCCGACACCACTTCGCGCTCGCCGAAAGAGACTCTCGCAAAGAGCGTCTGCGCGTTCAAGCCAAACATTCCATACTGATGACGTATTCTGACCCAGATCTGGTCAAAAGAATTGCATGGTCAATTAAACTTTGTTGCGTCTGTTTTCGTTTTATTTGAACTCCTCTTTGTCTGCTATAAAAATGAAATATCAATAGTCAAATTAGCCACGAAATTATTTTAACCAGGTCTGGGTCAAAATACGTCATCAGTATGGAATGTTTGGCTTGAGCGCGCAGACGCCTCTTTGCGAGAGTCTCTTTCGTTAAGTAGTGTCGGCTTTTGCAAGCTCCGTACTCAGGTGTGTTATCAGGGAGCAGACAACGATAAAAACCGTTTGCTTCAACCATCGCCACAGTAAAGGACGTCTGATAGTGGATTCTCAAAGAGAAAGACCTCCTGATCAATGCCTGGTAGTTCGTCTGGTCGATTTGTGGTATAGGTCTCGAGTTAAAGGGATGTTTTTATCCAAGTAAAAAAACACAGGGTACCCGAGCCTGATTTTCGCCAAAATTTGAGTAAAATGCCAATACTTTGAAAAAGCAAATATAAAATAGTTTCGGCTTACACCTCTTCTATTGACTTTTGCATATCAAGAAAAGTTCGCTGTCGCAAATCTTCCTTTTTAGAAAATTCCGCCCAGCTTACCTTATTTGGAAGGTCTGTAAGTACTTTTCCTCATATCTTAGCGACAAAAAGCAGGAAAATTGACCAAAACTTGCAGATACTCGAGAAACATCCTTCTCTTGGTCGGCATTTTGTTTTTACCCCCCGCCGAGGGGCCTGAGTCACGTTTTGAACACCACAGGCAACCCGCGCGGATTTGGCATAAAACGACAGCACTTTCTTGATATGCGGCTTACCTTATTTGGAAGGTCTGTAAGTACTTTTCCTCATATCTTTAACGATAATAGCTACAGCTCTTTTGATTGCCATTTTGTTTTTTACCCCCCGCCGAGGGCCTGAGACACGTTTTGAACACCACAGGCAGCCCGCGCGGATTTGCCATAAAAACGACAGCACTTTCTTGATATGCCGTGATTTTGGCGATTTTTCTTTATTAATTTGACAAGAACACAAAAAGAAATCATTGGTCTATTATGTTTTGGTAACAATATCAATGATGGGTTGGCACATGATGTAAAGCGCTTCAACGTAAATTAGAAACGTTTTTGTCTATTAAACTTTGCTCAGGGGACTTAAGGCATGGGTCCATGCGGCCACGCCCTTAAAACATTCAATCACTCCTTAATTTTTGATGAATTAAAGATAGGCTTCTTGTTCTGATATAATGTCATAGGTCTCGTCATTCTTGATAATTTTGTTGATTATTGTTCCCATGGAAGCCAATTCTTAACCTTTGACCTCATTTTAAGAAATGAAACTTCAAAGCTTCGGGAGTATCGGAAAAGTCTCTTGAAACCATCCTATGGAAATGGTAGGCTATCAGGGAGTATTTATCACTCCAATTCGATATCTTGCACAACATTTCTAAATTCGAAGTTATTAAAGGATGTCAAATTTCACAGTGTCCTAAAATAGGATTCCTAATGACATGGACATTTTCTCGAATTGGAACAGATATACCTGTGCCGTGGTGACCTTAAACACATCACGTTGTTAAATCCCCAGAGTTTGTAACTTTTGCATACCTCCCGAGGACGTTTATGAAAATAGCTTAAATGCTAGGTTCAAAGGTCACATTCCATGTTTCTATGGAAACAAAACATAAGATTTATGTATTTCATGACCGTTAACAACCTTAACCATGTTTGACAGTGGGAGAAGCAAAGCCACTGAAGATAGACCACCCCCCATGAGGAGCTTTAGGTCGCTCGTATGACGTCACATTTAATGAGCATATCTTTCATTGAGATCTGTCAACAACACACTAAGCGGGAAGTACGAATCAGCAGAGGTGTTGCTTACTACCCCGGATCTGTCAGTAAAAGCCGGGATAGGATTGCAGAATCTATGAATTTGCATATTTCGATCAGTAAATAAATGGCGGGATAGTGGCGGCAGTTCTCTAGTCCACGAGGTTCACTCCAATGTTACTACCGATACTACGTACAACAGGCGGTATTAGCTCGTGTAAAACATTTCATTGTAACAATGTGTGGTACGGTAAGGTTGCTATTCCCAAGTAAGTATTCCAGTGACTCAAAACTGCCTTCCTACCATAACAGACAGACAGAGCATAGTGGCGGGAAAGCTAAGGACGTATCTTTGACATGAGAGAAATGATGAATCCTTGTCAGTTTTCGCTTTTCTTTCGACTTCACCTTCACCTGCGAAGTACTTCTGTATCTAACCTAGAACCTGGAAATTGTTACGACTTTTCGCACTGAGATATCAAAAGTAAATATGCAATGGTGTCGCTTCAAACTGGGGCATTAACTTGCCTGACTTTAGCGCTTATCGAAGCCTATCAAAGGAAATGATTTACTGAAATGTATAACAAAGAATGCAATAGTGTCGCTTCATACTGGGGCATTAACTTGCCTGTATGCCTATTTCAGATGCTATATTTTGGTCGCGACTTTTGCGCTAACATATCAAAGTAATGCTTTAGAAGTTTATGCGAAAATGCAACTATAGTGTCGCTTCATACTGGGGCATTAACTTGCCTGTATGCCTATTTCAGATGCTATATTTTGGCCAAGACTGTTGCGTTAACATATCAAAGTAATGCTAGTTAAACGTTTATGCAAAAAATGTAATTATAGTGTCGCTTCATACTGGGGCATTAACTTGCCTGTATGCCAATTTCAGATGCTATATTTTGGTCGCGACTTTTGCGCTAACATATCAAAGTAATGCTTTAGAAGTTTATGCGAAAATGCAACTATAGTATCGCTTCATACTGGGGCATTAACTTGCCTGTATGCGTATTTCAGATGCTATATTTTGGCCAAGACTGTTGCGCTAACATATAAAAGTAATGCTAGTTAAACGTTTATGCAAAAAATGTAATTATAGTGTCGCTTCATACTGGGGCATTAACTTGCCTGTATGCCAATTTCAGATGCTATATTTTGGTCGCGACTTTTGCGCTAACATATCAAAGTAATGCTTTAGAAGTTTATGCGAAAATGCAACTATAGTGTCGCTTCATACTGGGGCATTAACTTGCCTGTATGCGTATTTCAGATGCTATATTTTGGCCAAGACTGTTGCGCTAACATATAAAAGTAATGCTAGTTAAACGTTTATGCAAAAAATGTAATTATAGTGTCGCTTCATACTGGGGCATTAACTTGCCTGTATGCCAATTTCAGATGCTATATTTTGGTCGCGACTTTTGCGCTAACATATCAAAGTAATGCTTTAGAAGTTTATGCGAAAATGCAACTATAGTGTCGCTTCATACTGGGGCATTAACTTGCCTGTATGCGTATTTCAGATGCTATATTTTGGCCAAGACTGTTGCGCTAACATATAAAAGTAATGCTAGTTAAACGTTTATGCAAAAAATGTAATTATAGTGTCGCTTCATACTGGGGCATTAACTTGCCTGTATGCCAATTTCAGATGCTATATTTTGGTCGCGACTTTTGCGCTGACATACCAAAGTAATACTTTAAAAGTTTATGCAAAAATGCAATTATAGTGTCGCTTCATACTGGGGCATTAACTTGCCTGTATGCTTATTTCAGATGCTATATTTTGGTCACGATTTTTGCGCTAACATATCAAAGTAATGCTTTAAAAGTTTATGCGAAAATGCAACTATAGTGTCGCTTCATACTGGGGCATTAACTTGCCTGTATGCCTATTTCAGATGCTATATTTTGGTCAAGACTGTTGCGCTAACATATCAAAGTAATGCTAGTTAAACGTTCATGCAAAAAATGCAATTATAGTGTCGCTTCATACTGGGGCATTAACTTGCCTGTATGCCTATTTCAGATGCTATATTTTGGTCGCGACTTTTGCGCTGACATACCAAAGTAATACTTTAAAAGTTTATGCAAAAATGCAATTACAGTGTCGCTTCATACTGGGGCATTAACTTGCTTGTATGCTTATTTCAGATGCTATATTTTGGTCACGACTTTTGCGCTAACAGCGAATATCAAAGTAATGCTTTAAAAGTTTATGCGAAAAATGTAATTATAGTGTCGCTTCATACTGGGGCATTAACTTGCCTGTATGCCTATTTCAGATGCTATATTTTGGCCAAGACTGTTGCGCTAACATATAAAAGTAATGCTAGTTAAACGTTTATGCAAAAAATGTAATTATAGTGTCGCTTCATACTGGGGCATTAACTTGCCTGTATGCCAATTTCAGATGCTATATTTTGGTCGCGACTTTTGCGCTGACATACCAAAGTAATACTTTAAAAGTTTATGCAAAAATGCAATTATAGTGTCGCTTCATACTGGGGCATTAACTTGCCTGTATGCTTATTTCAGATGCTATATTTTGGTCACGACTTTTGCGCTAACATATCAAAGTAATGCTTTAAAAGTTTATGCGAAAATGCAACTATAGTGTCGCTTCATACTGGGGCATTAACTTGCCTGTATGCCTATTTCAGATGCTATATTTTGGTCGCGACTTTTGCGCTGACATACCAAAGTAATACTTTAAAAGTTTATGCAAAAATGCAATTACAGTGTCGCTTCATACTGGGGCATTAACTTGCCTGTATGCTTATTTCAGATGCTATATTTTGGTCACGACTTTTGCGCTAACAGTGAACATCAAAGTAATGCTTTAAAAGTTTATGCAAAAATGCAATTACAGTGTCGCTTCATACTGGGGCATTAACTTGCCTGTATGCTTATTTCAGATGCTATATTTTGGTCACGACTTTTGCGCTAACAGTGAATATCAAAGAAATGCTTTAAAAGTTTATGCAAAAATGCAATTATAGTGTCGCTTCATACTGGGGCATTAGCTTGCCTGTATGCCAATTTTAGATGCTTTATTTTGGTCAAAACTTTTGCGCTGACATACCAAAGTAATAACTTGAAAACAAGATGTACATTAGGTTGATACGGCTTTTGCGCTGCGAAGTATGGCGATATATCAGTTAACACTCTCGACAGCTATCCTTTAATCCCTTATACTATCCTTCAACAGTTTCTTTGTCTTGATGCATTTGGTATCCTGTAGTTTGGTGCTCTGAGAGCACCAAAACAGTCGGGGGTCTCAGCATAAAGCTCCTCATGAACGTTTTTGATCTGCAAATGAGACCCATGCCTTAAGTCCCCTGAGTTTTCGAGTGGCAAGAACACTAGCCACCGTGTAATTTTCTTTTTATTATATAGACAAAACAGAAAAAAATATTCCAAATTGATTTTCCAAGCACTTTTGTTTTGACCGATATCCTCACTATAGTGAGGATACTATAGTGAGGATACGGAAGGAATATGTCACTCAGGCCCCGGATGTAGCTTCGTTCTGCGAGTGGCATATTTCCAGTAAAACACTCGTGTCTATATAATAAAGAACGTTATGTAGTATCCGTACCGACTCCCCAAACTCGGTCAAAAGCACAGACACTAAGACACTAATTTTTCGCACAACAATCACCCGTTAAAACCCCTTCTGCCTAGGGTTAAAGAAGCTTCTAGAAGGCTGAGAAGTACTTCATGCACTATGCCAAGAGTAAACACGGAACGGTATAAGAATACATTTTTTAATAGGCTTAGTTTTAGATACAATTTAGCAATATAGGGGTGGGGGTATCTGGGCTTGTATATATATATTATAGACATTTTATAGACTTTTTTATAGACATTTTTTTATAGACTTTGTAGATATTTTTAGAATATTTTTAGAATTTTAGAATTATATAATTGGGAATTGTTTGTAACGTTCAGTATGTTTTTTTGTTGAATGAAATAAAGATTATTATTATTATTATTATTATTATTATTATTACACTGAGGGTGGTCACTGCGGTTATTACGTCCAGAAAAAGAGAGAAAGGGTGAGACGGGACCTCAGTTTATTGTCTCATCCGAAAGACGTGAAACACAGTTCAACTCGCAATATAACCAGTTTAAACCAGTTTACATTATATTGACGGAAAAAAAAAATCGAGAAAAAGCGCACAAACGAAGGAGCTGTTATGACGAAGTGGCCAAGATTTCGGGTTTTTCCAAGGTGGTATGATACCTCAAAAATGGAAAATTTGCAGTATTCATATTACCCAATTTATTGTGGTGCCATTGGATTACCCTCATTGAATGGAGAAAAATGATATGGCAACAGAGCCACGCCCTCTTTATGGCAATTTCGGTATTTAACGGCCAGAGCTCTAGCTCCTTTACTATTTACAATTCAGCCCTCAAACTTTCAGGATGTAATACCCTAATAACAGGCTTTAAACTGAACCTAAATTTGCAATGTTGTTATATTTTTCTTAGCACAGCAAACACACAATTACAAAAAAATTGTTTTTAATATTTTGTTCATTTGAAATCTGATCCTACATCAAAGTAAACTGTGTAATATGACCAGCAATGTGGTTCAGCATCTAAAGATATTATCATTCTATCACAATTCCAAATTTTATTGTAATACCTTTAATACTTTCAAGATATTTGTGTTTAAGAAATAGTGACCATCTGCAAATTAGCCTTTTGAGAAAATTAGGCTCGAAGTTTCATAACATATTTCTGTACAAGTAAATCATACACAACAGCACTCTGCCAACTTAAAACTCTCCTGCACCATAAGTCAGTCCTTCTGCTTGCTGTTGCTTATCCCCTTTTTCTTTCTGAGTCCCCTGAGGATCTTTCTTCTCTTCTTGACTTCATCTTTCTCTTTAAACTCTGCATTATATATTCGCTCTCTGTCTAGTCTTAGACAACCCTCTTCTGTGAACCTCCCTGGTGGTATTCCAAGGGCAGTATAAAGCTCACAAACAGTAGAGACGTCGACGGCGCGGCGTTCTCAAACCAACTGAGACTGAGACATATGCTAATGAGTTGATCTCTTATATGCGTACTACTGGGACCCAGTGCGAATAGTGCAAGCCTATCTGTCGTATCAGTCAACCGAGAAACAAAACAACAATTCCAATTTCCATTGTTTCACGGTCGACTGTAGTCCAGTCCCTGAACTCTCCTTCGCGGCTCCGGTTTGCCTGTAGGGACTGGACTGAGACCCCGTCCACACACTAACGCGGTTTCGTTTGAATCCGTATACTTTTTTATACGTTTAGGCCTTCCGTCCGCACTAACACGCTGATCGTTTTCATCGAATCCGTATGGTATAAGTTTGAAAACGCTCTCGAAAGTGAATAAAAACGAATCCGCATATACATATCGGTTTAGTGGACGGTCGAATCCGGATAAAAATGAAAACGATGACGTCAACTATACCAATTAATTTGAGACTGTCCTTGCACACGACAACACCAAATAAAAATTGATCGTTTTTTTTGGAGCTAAAGTTGCGAATCTCCCGTCCACACTAACACGCTGCGAATCAAGTTTGAAAACGAATACTTTTGAAAACGCGTTAGTGTGGACAGGGCCTAAACTCCACCAGACGTAATACTTCCATTATTATTATTATTGTTGTTGTTGTTGTATAAATGTTATTGCAAATAGATTTTAACGATTTTTCTTAAATTAGCATTTACTTATTTTTATCATTATTACTTTGTATGTCCCCATATTAGTAACGGAGTTTCCTCCCTAGCTAAGGCGGTTTTTCTTGACATTAAATCTATCTATCCCAGTTTCGTAGTCTCCTACGCAGCCCGTGTTTTGCGTCGGTCACGCTGCGTAGGAGACTATCATTGTAGATAGTACACCAGCACTATAGTTAATATTTGCTGTTGTTACATTATTTATTTATCATATTTCTATATTTTATATTTTTCATTCTTTTTTTTTTGGTCCCCAAATTATAGTATGGGTTCCTGCCCGAGCTTGGTGGTTTGACACAGAAATAAAGTTTCTATCTATCTATAGTTTTCGTGGCTTAGTGAATAATTCGCATCGCTGACTATGGAAGTTCTCAGGTATATTAAGGCATGGGTGTTTTTCAAAAAAATGCGAAAAATACTGAAAAAAATTCTCTAGGGTAGATAAAATATCTTCTGTAGAATGTTTTTCGTTAAGGTTGGTACACCCGGTGAGACGTTTCCTTTGATGTATTTGGTTACCATGCCAACGGGTTGCGTGACTTGTAAAAGCGTGACAAAGGCACAATTTTCTTTCAGCCCTCTGCATTCGATGGGGGTCATACCAATGGTTTCCCAATGGGTCTTATTATGACCAGTGTCGGGCGTACATTACCATTCCAACGAGGATGGGTGTCCAAGTTATCCACATTTTAAGAAAAGGAGAGGTATCATATTACATCATCACAAATAAGACTATCCTAAAAAACATTTCCAGCCATCCTCGTTGGATCAATAATCTACACTATAATGCACTCTGGCGAACGATTTCGCTTTTCCCCATTGAATGCAGAGGCCATTTTCCTAGAAATTAAATTTAAGGTCAGAGGTCATGCATTTGTTGCCATAGAGACCAACATTGGTGAAAATGATTGAGAATGATCAAAGGTATTCAAATGTAGATTGTTTGGATCCCTCAGAGGCATTGGTTTTGAGATGGACCACCCCCTCAGTTTTACGTCCGCCATTTTGGATCGGGCTTCCGCCCAGGCCTTAACCTACCTGAGTTCCCGTATTTAGGTATGCAAATTGGAACAAGCCCTTCGCAACTTATATATAGTCAACACAAATTCTGCCCTTAAATCTCCACAAGCTAGTTTACAAAAACATGTCTGCAATTCTGACAACCGTTTTTAAAGCCACTGTCGGCTGGCTTGTGAAGAAAGGCAAGGACAAGGTAGCTGAAGAACTTGAACATGGCGATGTAACCGAACAGAGATTCCGAAATTTGGTCGTGCGTGAAATGGATGATATCAAATCAAAGTTGGATGGCATTTCTAGAAAGGAATTGTTATCAAGTATTAGCTTTTTCCGCGAGGGAATTGTGTTATTATTCGATGTATTTGAGAAAGTTTCACTATCTCGAACTGATAAAACAGTGGGGGATATTTCATCACTACATGGTGGCGCGACTCAGGAGCTCGCTAAATGTGGGAGAGAAATTCAGCTGAGAGACCTCGATGAAGCTGCCTTGAGAACATTAGCAAACGCAAAGAAAAGGTTCGACGACGCGCGAGTGGACGCGACAAGAGCGTTCAACATCGAATCGTTAGATTTATCCGCTCGCATCTTAGCCATGAAATATCGTATTATGGCGACCATACTCGGAGCACTGGATAACTACATGGATGCATTTTCGACCTGTCTGGTGTGTCTTGAAGAACTACACGCCTTGCCCGAGGTCCAGAAGAACTTTAAGGTGTACTTAGAGAAGGGGTTGTTGGCAAAAATTGTAAGGAAGATCGCGTAGAAATAATCTCCACCGTTTGCCGTCTTAACTCTATGATTCATAGCGTGTTCCGACCAAAAAGTCTCCTGTGTAAGTGGCCATGCATTAGCAAGGACGGCGATGAAGTTGATCTGCTATCTGACCCACGCATCACTAAGGTTTTGATGAAAACAAACCGCGAAGGCTACTGTTCGCCGCGGCCACTTGGTGGTAAGGAAGAAGGGGAGGAAAATGGGGAATTCAATAACCCCTTTAGAGTAACGACAAATTCACAAGGGGACATTATCGTTATTGATTACTCACCAAGTATGCTAGAGGTCAAAATATTCAACAAAAACTACAAGTTTTTGTTTGCAGTCGGGGTTCCTGGGGCAAGTGCACTACCCTTTGTAGATGTAGCAACTGATCTTGAAAATAACATTTATGTATTTGGCGTGGTTGAAGAACCGATGGATTATGACTATGTTCTTTCTGTTTTGGACAGCCATGGTAAACCCAAAACCAATATTCCATTACACGAGATTGGATTTGGGATTGAGCCCAGGTTAGCCCTAATAGGCAAGAGGGTATACATTTCCTATGAAACCATGGTGTGGGTTTGTGATCAAGGAAATATGAAACACTTTATCGACATATGGAGAGTTCCTGGTATTATAGACCCCATTTTGTCAAACAACAAACCACTCCAGCACTTAACAGACATGAGCCAATGTAAACCTCGTATCATCGGATTAGCAGCTTCAGAAGACCGTCTACTGGTGGCAGTCGAACCGCGAGTCCACCTGCTAACAGCAAATGGTGATCACTTGAAATGCTTACAAGACGATGCCCTCTGTCCGGTACTGGCGTTCCATCATAGGAGTGGATATGCACTGATTGGCAGGAATGAAACAAATGAAATGTTTACAGTTTCAATTTACTCACCAGATGGAATATTCGTACAAAGAATCAATTGCTATTTTCCCGAAGGAAATCTAAATATTGTTATGGTTGCGATGACGGTGACTCCGGACGGACATATTGTCGCAGTTTTTGGGAATAACAAAATATTCATCTTGTAATATACGATGTGACGTTGGCAATTGGAACTGCCGGATTTTACGTACTCAGTAGCCTGGGAAAGCCGACACCACTTCGCGCTAGCCGAAAGAGTCTCGCGCAGAGAGCGCCTGCGCGTTCAAGCCAAACATTCCATACTGATGACGTGTTTTGACCCAGATCTGGTCAAAAGAATTGCGTGGCCAGTTTAACTTTGTTGCATCTTTTTTCGTTTTATTTGAACTCCTTACTATAAATACTGCTATAAAAATGACATATCAATGGTCAAATTGGCCACGTAATTCTTTTAACCAGTCTGGGTCAGAATACGTCATCAGTATGGAATGTTTGGCTTGAGCGCGAGTAGTGGAGGAATAGCGCTTCAGGGACAGTGTGATCATCACCTACATTTAGATTATGGAAAATACCCTCCCATCCCTCTAGGAATGACTCACACTCTATTCTAAAAAAAACAGCACCATCAGCAAACATTACAAGAATGACATCATCACCCTAATAAGGGTCACATTCTGGGTCACAAAGAATGATATCATGTGATGATAACATTAATAATAATGGGGTCGAATACGAATATAAATATGGACGAGAAATCCTAACTGACTTTATTACACCATCAAAAGAGACATTGGGTTTATTTGTGGCTATACCAGTAATCTATTATTTTTTAGGGGGAACGCCCCACGACATTATAGCTGTATTCACAGAGACGAGTTTCCCGTCTGAGACGAGTTTCTCGCCTTGAATATGGTTCCCTGTTCTTCTGTGATCACGCGAAAACAATTTTTTTGAAGGAGAAAGTTTAGACTGATAACCTGAGCAAGTGTTTCTGAGCAGAATTGACATAAAGCAGGACCTTTTTCTGACGAGAAACTCGTCTCAGACGAGATTTACGCCTGTAAATCAAATCAAATGTATCCAAAACTTTGCATCATTGTAAGAAATCACAAACTTTCAATTCCTAAAACAGAAATTAGAAGTAGGCAGTCATATTAGGAGAAACATTCTGGCTTTCACTAATAAATGGTATTTTTTAGACGCAAATGAATGACAGGGTCACAAACCAAGCAAAACGTTTTCTTTCTTTCTTTGTTCATTTATAGCTCTAAACTAAGCTTGTTTTGAGATGAAAAACAATAACAAAAAAGATTCATTGTTGGTATTTTTTTAGGGGTCTTTTTGTTTTATAAGGTATTTTTAGGGGGTGGATTTTTTATGTTCTGGTATTTTTTAGGGTGGTGGGCATTTTACTGTGATATCTGCTGACGCAAACAATACATTAAGCTGGGAAAGCTGTACCGTCTATGTCATTCTTGACTTTTCAGTCATCAGGAATTCATGTGAATAACAAGGAACCTCCTGAATAACAAAATATTTACAAAATGGCCGCTGGCAGTAAGAAAGGGCGAGATGCGAGCTCTTTGTTCTCTTGGGCTTCCTGTGGAAATACGTGGGTTTCCTGTGGATACGCCTCAGAGTCCAAAAGCACCTGAACTCTCCAGTCGCGGCTCCGTTGTTGGCTGTGGTCGACAACGCCGCGAAGGAGAGTTTAGGGACTGGACTAGGTCAACTGATGCGACAGATAAGACTATATGGAAACCAGCATTCTCGAACCCAGAGCTCCCCGGCTCGTAACCTCGCGGGGGAGGCTCTGGTGACAGCCACTGACGCATGCGCGAGATTTAATACAGAGTCGCTGAGAGAAAGGCTTTTCAGCGCATGCTCCAATGCTCAAAATCAACCAATCAGCGACGGCCCTCAAATGGGTGTCCCCAGAGCCTCCCCTGCGAGCAGACGAGCTGGGGAGCTCTGGGTACGAGAATGGAAACCAGCCTTTAAGTGTGGGGGCGGGGGAGGGAAAGATTGGTCGGTATAAAATAGCTAAGATAGATAGTACGCGCGCTCTGTTTGGATGAGAGCTGTGCATTCTCACATAAACGGCACGGCAGATGCAATGCTATTTTATAAAAGCAATAAATCATTGCTTTTATATAGCATTGCATCTCAGGTCTCGGGAATCGAATATTAAATGAGAACAGGGATCAATTAAATATCAAAACTAAATAAGGATCTGTGTGACCCAAATATATAGAGGATATTACACGGTGGCGCGAAGATATGAGTTTTATTTTCGAGTGGCAAGAACACTAGCCACCGTGTAATGTTCTTTTTATTATATAGACAAACCAGAAAAATATTCCAAATTGATTTCCAAGCACTTTTGTTTTGACCAATATCCTCACTAGTGAGGATACACGGAAGGAATATGTCACTCACGCCCCGGATGTAGCTTCGTTCTGCGAGGTGGCATATTTCCAGTAAAACACACGATCGTGTCTATATAATAAAAAACGTTATATAGTATCCGTACCGACTCCCCAAACTGGGTCAGCACAGGACACTGGGGGTGGTCACTTCCAGAGGGTTTATTACGTCCAGAAAAAGAGAGAAAGGGTGAGACGGGAGTTTATTGTCTCATCGGAAAGACGTGAAACACAGTTCAACTCACAATATGAACCAGTTTAAACCAGTTTACATTATATTTGACGAAAAAAAAAAGTCGCGAAAAAGCGCACAAACGAAGGAGCTGTTATGACGAAGTGGCCAAGATTTGGTTTTTCCATTTAAAAACAGTCGAATACCCCGTGGGTTTTTTGGCTTATACACACTATAAACCAGGCATTGATAAGGAGCTAGGCCTTTTCTTCCAAAATCTACTATCATTAAAATTTGTTATAAAAGGCTGAAGCTTTGAAAAATCTCCCGTATCCTCCACACTTCCGGGGGACGTGACGTCACGATTGCGTCAAAGTGAGGCATTCTGGGAAATCGAACGGTGCTCAAAAAGAAATAATACAGCAGCTTCGATCACTTACTGCTTGTTTAGAACGTTGAATTTATTCCATTTGTTTTAGAAGTAATATTACTCAATTACTGCGGTGCTCAACATGAATTTTGTATTTCAGAGTACAAGGATTTCATGTGTATGAATTCCAAATCGCAACCCGTTGGCGTTTCCAAGGGAAAACATTTGGAACTCACTACATGATATGATACATCACCATCGCACAGTTTTATCATGGATTCGTTTGTTACGATCAATTTGGATAGCGACTTCTGCGATATTTGTAACCAAGATACTGGCGAAGAACTTGTCGACTTTGTGGTGAACGACCAATGTCTTATAGGATTGGAAAACACGGAGGCCTTCAAACGTGCTCATAAAGATTGTATTCGGAAATGGGAATCTGTCATAAAAAGCACCCTTAAACATCGCTGTCCGTCACCTAAAAGATCATGGAAAGATAAATTTAAAGATTTACTGCATGGAAATTCCGAGGAAACTGTTCTACAAGACGCTTGGTTAGCCATAGATACCAATAAGAACGAGGAAAAAAGAACAGACATACTTGATGATGAAAAATTCAACAACACGCGGAACAAGTGGGCAAATTGCCAGCAGGAAGGCGAGAAAAAGAATGAATTTCTTGTAAAGGAGAGTTACCATATTGAACGAGCTCATCATGATATCGACGGTTGCGAAGAGAGAGCGAGGAAACTTCGTGTCCGGTCTGTCGATCTGGAAGACGATGGAAGTTGTTGTATTGACAGCCATGACAGAAAGCACGACCAGGATCATATTGCAGAAGTGTTACGTAAGCACTGGACAACTGAAACATGTAAGGGCTGGTACTACTAATACATTACAGTGATGCTAAGGCTTAATAACTATAGAATACCCCATCACTGAGGTGCATCTCTCCCAACTTCTTATATAGAGTGAGACAGAAAAAAAGAGGATCTATTCATGTGATGCTAACGCTTTGCGGATCAATGAATATATTAAATAAAAAAAATTCATAGCATTGAGGGGGTATGCTGCCTTGGCGATGAAGAGGTTTTTCAGGTGAACCATGAGTGAGCCCAAATTCGATCAGTGATTCGTAAAAACTGGACATTTCTGGCTGTGATCTGTGAAATTACCCCTGCCTGTGAACTGCGATTTGCATGTAACATTTTCATTTTTAAACAAATTTTGGACATACCTTAATCCATTTTGACAGGTGCACTTAGACAAGGTGCCTAACAGCTTTGTGGCTTACCACAGTAAGACCACAATGCTCAGATATGACATCTTTCTACTAATCCCGTTTCACTTTTCATGAGTCTACGTGGGATACACAGGGAAAACATGATAAATAGTTTTGCAGAATGCAATACCATCCATTATACAAAAGCATACTGGATGTTAAAAACATAATGGTCATATCAGAATATAGGGAGCCCCCCCCCTCCCCTGAGGGCAAACTGGCTTCTCTCTATTTTGGTTTTTTTATAATAATTGTTTTGACTGAGTGATGGATAAATTGCGATAAGGTGATTGTTTATTCCTACATTGTACTTTTTCCTGACGATGACATCGCAGTATATTTTTAGGGGGAAACTCAGGGAAATTGTTGCGGGCTTTAACAACTCTTCTGCTCATATACTGTTTGGTATTAAACCATGTATGTTTTCCTTTTTTTAGTAAGGTCACTTGAAAAAGATAAGGTGCAGGAAGTGTATGGTATTTTTAAAGACAAAATCAGAGGTGAGTTAAAGGAAATACCATTCAGATTGCTTCTAACTGTCCCCACATTAGACAAAACAACATTCTATCTGCTCAAGAAACTTTTGAGAAGTTTTGACAGTTGAACTTCAATGTTTGTGATTTCAGTCAACTCTATGAAAACATATTCATGTTTCATCAAAATGGGAAAACAACTTTATTTTTCATATGCCATGAAATAGCCAGAATGTAGCGTCTGTACCTGGACACCAAAAAGAGTATCTGTATATGCAGCAGCATTTTGGTCAGTGAAACAAGATTTTCTCAAACCCTTCTATCAAATAATGCTTTTTATGAGAAAAACAGCACTCCTCCTATTCTCGTTTTTTTCACATTTCTTTATTTGTCTTTGTTTTCTTGTAGCCCTATATTTATTACAACTAATCTACCTACTAGATTAGCTCAGCTTTTTGTGGATTCATTAATGTAAAAATCAAGTACAGAATCAGGGGCGTAGCCAGGGGGTCCAGGGGGGGGGGGGGGGGGGCCTTTCTCGGAAATTTTCCCATACATTTACTGTATTTGTTGGAGAAAATTTGAGCATTTTCGTCCCATGTTTTCACTATCCGCCCCCCCCCCTTCAAAAATTCCTGGCTATGCCGCTGAGAATAAATTTTAGTTCAGTTCAGTTCAGATTCACTCATCTCTCTTTAGCACCCTGGACTACAGTACTAGTAGGGTGAGAATGGAAATTGCATCTAATGTTATGAAATCTTGTTTTAACAGAGACGTCTGCAGTGTTGATAAATGTGTTACAAGAAAGAGATTCTCTAAGTCAGCAGGCTGATTCTTTACAAGAAACTGCAGGAAAACTTGTCCAGATGCAACAAAAGCAGAACATTAAGTCCTTAAGACTTGACCTGGAACACACGATCTACCATTCTACACCAAGATAGTCTGAGTCATATCCACATCTTATTATATGGAGACGAGTGTTTTACTGGGAAATACGCCACTCGTAGATCTCATATGAAGCTACATCCGGGTCCTCAGTGACATATTTTCCATATCCTCACTAGTGAGGATATCGGTCAAAACAAAAGTGATTGGAAATCCACTTGGAATATTTTTTTCTGGTTTGTCCATATAATAAAAAGAAAATTACACGGTGGCTTGAAGATATGAGTTTTATTTTCTCGTGTCAAAAACAATATTTTACTCATTCGCTGTGCTCATTTGTAAAATATTGTTCTTGCCACTCAAAAATAAAACTCATATCTTCGCGCCACCGTGTAATATCCTCTATATATAGACCATATATACTATCTGTCTTCCATGATGGAGTTGTCTGTGTGAATGGTTACCTTCATATGATCAACAGTGATTCTGATTGGCCACTGGCAGATAAACTAATATATATTCAGAGATGGAGATGGCAGAACAGTTTTAATGGGGGGAGGGGGGGGGGGGGTGATGGTGGTCATTAGTAGATTGTATGGCAAGGTGGAATGTGTAATTCCAGTAAGCATTCATCCTCAATGGGGGGATTGAATTTTACCTTCCATATACATCTAATTAAAAAGGTTGCTTTATTGGCATTTGGTCTTTCATTATAGTGCAAAACAAAGGAATTTTTTGCTTCAGTGACCACGAAACAAAGGCGTTCAATGACCAAAGCAACCTTTTCTGAATGGGGAGTGTGCAGGTGTTGTGTGACATTTTGAATCTTGATCCTAACAAACTGAAAATACCATATTTGAAAAGAGCTTGCCGAAATTAGAAAAGCCGAAAATTAGAGATGATTTGGATAAATATTAGCAAAGTTATTGGCGCCCGAAGTAGGCTGTTTCTCTATACGTTTAATGTTGTGGTGGGCAACTGTTGCCCACCACAACATTAAAACTATAGGAAAACAACCAACTTCCGACGCTCATAACTTCTGTGTTATTTGTCGAAATCACCTCAAATTTGAGGATTTCACACATTTGGGTGAGCTCTTTTCAAATATGGTGTTTTTTTATTTTGCTAGGATCAAACTTCAAAATGTCACGCAACACCTGCAAACTCCCCATTTGGTGTATATATTGGGCTGTTCCATTCTAGATTCGTAATCCCCCCCATCAAGGAATTAACCTGAAACTTTCATAGGGGTTGTTGTGTTTGACCCTTGAATCTCAGCAGGGGTTATTGTTTTTGCCCCCCTGATTTTCCACAGGGCCTTCCTTTTACCCTCTTATGGGCCACCGCACATCAAGTTGTAGTAAGATTTCAGGAGAGACCTGGCAGAGCAGAGGATGGCATATGAAATTCTATTTTGTAAGTATAAAAGAGTGGTAATTTATTCATGATTTATATAAAGGTAAAACAATATTTAATATTAGTTCAGAAACCCTCTAGCCTAGTACAGGGAAAGCAGAAAGGTACAAGTGCATTGTACCTGTCAGAGAGCAAAAACAAGTGGCTGCTGTTGAAAGCTAGAGATTCCAAGCAGTGTATATTATCTGTAAATAGTCAAAGCAAGTATTTTGTAGAAGTTATTTGTTTCATATTTATTTGATACAGTTTTTTTCTGTGACATGTTTATAAGTACCAGATGATATTCAGAAATTAAAAAGACCTGACCAATTGTTTGCTGTCCACCAGGCAATGGGCAATGTCATATTCTATTTATTTGTTTTTGTTGTTATTTGCATGCTGCTAATGCGGAGGTTGAAATGAACCTATCAATTGATTAACAGTCTCATGGGGAACCTCAAAGCTACAGAGAGGGGGGGGGGGACTTCAAGGTCAAATGGTTTGATTTTTAAGGGATGACCGGCTGGGCAGCCCAAATTTCCACCCTAAAAATAACCTGTCAGAAATGAATTCCACCCAGCAAATTAATACACAATGCATGAATTTGGCATTTTCCTCAAATTTATTAATTTTTTTCTAAAAAGCATCACTCAATTTTGAGTTGCCAATGTACTTCGGCATTGTTATGAGAAAGTATATTTCTACAATATATTACAATTTATTAGCAATAACGAATATATAATCCATGTATTCTTAAAATAGTACATTCTCGCAGACCTTAGTTTCCTATTTATCTTCTAAAAATAATACAGTGAAAAATGTCTATAAACTGTATGAAACACGGGACCCATGTGTGCCTACAGTAAAATGGCCAAAGGAACCAGTAGCTTTCGAGTGCTTTAGGTAAAGAAAGTACGCTTAGCCAATCAGAAACGAAACCCATTCAACAACTGACCAATCAGGGGACGAAGTAAATACACTTAGCCAATCAGAAACGAAACCCATCCAACAACTGACCAATCAGGAGACGAGTAAATACACTTAGCCAATCAGAAACGAAACCCATCCAACAACTGACAAATCAGGCGACGAAGTAAATACACTTAGCCAATCAGAAACGAAACAAATTCAAAAGCTGACCAATCAGGAGACGAAGAAAGTACGACTTGTTTAGTCGAGTCGAGCTTTTTCTACAATTCTATGATTTTAAGGGAACTATAGATTCATAGTATTACGGTATTCGAGCACATTTCCTTAGGTATTTAGGTAAAATTGTTGAAGACACGCAATTTTATCGAATTCGGCCTTTAGCATTCTCGAACCCAGAGCTCCCCGGCTCGTCGCCTCGCAGGGGAGGCTCTGGTGACATCCATTCGAGGGCCTTCGCTTATTGGTTGAATTGGCGCGCACGCGTGAATAAAAGAAGCATAATCTCGTTTTATAAAAACGTATCTGTCAAAATACCACTGGCATCCGTTTCCTAGTCGTCTTTTTAACCTATGCCTTTGACTTGAACGCTCTAAAAGTAATTGTGAGGCATAAAAACACCATTTTCTTTTGAGCATGCGTCGGTGGCTGTCACCAAGCCTCCCCCGCGAGGTGACGAGCCGAGGAGCTTTTGGTACGAGAATGGACCTTTAGCGCCAACTTCAGTCGAACTTCTTCTGTCGAACCTTTCCTTTTTCAAAGGATGCCGCTTCATTGGACTTTATAATAGAAAATATATTGTTTTGGATTGGAACGGCGGGACTCTGGCACGATGTTTACCGTAGGCCAACTAAATAAAACGACCCGAGACATCTTCTCTGTCACGTGCTGTAATGGAGCAACTAGGGCAAAGCATTCGATGTTCCCAATATATTATTTCCACAAAATACTATTTTTTGTTGGTCGCTTGAAAAAATGAGAGCAGCATGAACTTTTATTTCCACCCGTTCAAATGTTGCTGACGACTTTGTGGTAGCGAAGTCATGATCGCATTGAAGGACAGAAAGGGAGTGAAATTTTTAGCAGACTGTAGCGTCTATGTATAGGTGGGCGCGTAGAGAACTCACAAAATCTTAACTTCGCACGAGGGAATTTTTGACTGTAAATTTTGACCCTGAAGTTTTGAGGCAATAGATTAAAAATTGGAAAAGATATACCAAAATAGGGTAAAGTGATAAAATCTTTTTATTTTGCAATAGGTTAATAGCTAGCGAAGATATAGGTTGGTTATATTCTGGTTGACAAAAGTTTGCCAACCAAGGTAAAATCCCATGCAAACGTAAATTTTTTTTTTTCGAGACTATATCTTCGCTCGATTGTAACCTATTGCTCTGGTTAGCTCTTCCACGGGGAGCTTACGTTTACCAAGAGAAAAAAAAATAAAACCATTTTTCGGTGAAAAATCACGAAATGGCTTCCGTCTGGGTAATGAGGCCCTAGTGGGCGAGTCTGGGCAAAGGATAATTCGCCAATCAGAAAAGAATAGAACGCAGCGCAAAGAAAATAAACGTCCTCCCGCTTTATTCAGCGAAAAATGGAAATATTATTATTTTTCTTCATAAAGGTGAGCTCCCTGTGCTCTTCTGAGCACATGAACGAAAAATATTTTACGACAGTCTCACCCTATAAATGAATAAATAACACGAATTCACTATTTTTACAGAAATGTTCATTGTGAACCGGACGAAGTACCGCACTTTTAAAAATGCATTTTGAAAATAGAAACTGGCTCGAATATAAATACAACCGTATAGACTTTGTACAATAAACTTTCCTAAAAAAACATTTGAAAATAAGAACCTAGAATCTAGATTGACGTACCGAGGTGATATTCCATTATAGAGAGGATTGGCGGTCTATTTTCTCGTAAATAAGATGTATGCTTGTGATCCTCGGACTCTTGAGGATGTTATTGAATCCACCCTGCAACGCAAAAAAGGGAAGATAAGATTTTAAAACTATTATTATTCCTCTCGCTCTCATTGCCTCTGAGTCAATAGTCCATTCGGTCTTCGGCATCATAGGCCCACTCTCGGGCTCGAGGAATAATTGTTTTAGTCAAATCACACTAGTAGGTCAATTTGTATACCCAAAAACGATTTCTGGTCTGGTCATTTGCCATGTTCTGGCTTTCAAATCCGACACTTTTCGCTAACTAGTAGGCTATAATTTAAAGCCTACTAGTAGCTCAACCAATCAGAACGCAGCATTGACAATAGACTACTAGTGTGATTTGACTTATTCGGTTTACATCTGTATTTACAATTGTCTCGGTACTACCGAAATTATTTGTCTTTTTCCCGGAAAAAAATATTTTGTTTTCTACTACCATTTTCGAGCTACCGTGAACAGCAAACTTTTTTTCGAGTTTTTAGACGCTTCAAACGTGCACGTTTTGTCGATAAACAATCGCGTTTTTTCGCACGCTGATTGGCTGCTGTTATCATTGTGCGAGAAACGCGACTGTTTGTCGACAAAACGTGCACGTTTGAAGCGTCTAAAAACTCGAAAAAAAGTTTGCTGTTCACGGTAGCTCGAAAATGGTAGTAGTGGCTTGACACGGATAGGAGGTTTTGTGACTTCAAGGCGAAAGGTTTGTGGCGTGTCAGTATCTTGATTTCTTTATTGTGCTGTATACATTTCTGAAATTGAATTTCTGAAATGGGGGTCCGGATAGTTACATTTTTTTTTACAAATTTCCTTCAGCAAATGGGAAAATTGCCATCTATCGTCACGAAGCATCTCAGGTTTCCTGTGATTTCGCGCAACAGGGAGACAGTAAGTAGAAGAGCACTTATTCGCGAGATAGGGCGCCTGAGGTCGAGTTAGGCCTAGTACATACGCGCTCTTATCATGAGCCGTACCAACCTGTTACCATGAAATACTCGAAACTCGCGGCGTTAAAATCGATTCTACATTCCCGGTTTGATTTAGAATAGTTTAGGCTACAAGCAGACGAGAGATGGCCAAAAAAATATTGTTTTACTGAGATTTTGCATTAGGATCGGCTCATGATAAGAGCGGCGTATGTACTAGGCCTTACAGTACACATGAACGAAAAGAAGAAGGATCTCACCTGGAATCGTTAAAGCAGTGCCACTGGTTACTCGAAGGGTGTTTACAATAGGCTGTGTAATGTCCTCCATATGTCGTACCAGAGTGATTTGACACGGCATACAGATTATACACGGCTCGACCCTCTGAAAACGAACACAAATAGTTAACAAAACTCCATTGATACACTATACTAGACTACACTAGAATCTATCTAATTGCACGCACTAACCTTTGCAATGATATTAATTCTAATTGTTTTGTTTGTTTTGCACTGTCCTTTGTCATCTCATAATTCTAATTATCTAATTGCACGCACTGTCCTTTGTTATCTCACAATTCTAATTATCTAATTACACGCACTGTCCTTTGTCATCTCACAATTCTAATTGGCTAATTACACGCACCTATCCTTTGTCATCTCACAATTCTAATTGTCTAATTACACGCACCTGTCCTTTGTCATCTCACAATTCTAATTGTCTAATTGCACACACTGTCCTTTGTCATCTCACAATTCTAATTGTCTAATTACACGCACTGTCCTTTGTCATCTCACAATTCTAATTGTCTAATTGCACGCACTGTCCTTTCTCGTCTCACAATTCTAATTGTCTAATTACACGCACCTGTCCTTTGTCATCTCACAATTCTAATTGTCTAATTGCACGCACTGTCCTTTCTCGTCTCACAATTCTAATTGTCTAATTACACGCACCTGTCTTTGTCATCTCACAATTCTAATTCTCTAATTGCACGCACTGTCCTTTCTCGTCTCACAATTCTAATTGTCTAATTACACGCACCTGTCCTTTGTCATCTCACAATTCTAATTGTCTAATTGCACGCACTGTCCTTTCTCGTCTCACAATTCTAATTGTCTAATTACACGCACCTGTCCTTTGTCATCTCACAATTCTAATTGTCTAATTGCACACACTGTCCTTTGTCATCTCACAATTCTAATTGTCTAATTACACGCACCTGTCCTTTGTCATCTCACAATTCTAATTGTCTAATTACACGCACCTGTCCTTTGTCATCTCACAATTCTAATTATCTAATTGCACGCACTGTCCTTTGTCATTTCAAGATTCTAATTGTCTAATTGCACACACTGTCCTTTGTCATCTCACAGTTCTAATTGTCTAATTACACGCACCTGTCCTTTGTCATTTCACAATTCTAATTGTCTAATTACACGCACCTGTCCTTTGTCATCTCACAATTCTAATTGTCTAATTGCACGCACTGTCCTTTCTCGTCTCACAATTCTAATTGTCTAATTACACGCACCTGTCCTTTGTCATCTCACAATTCTAATTGTCTAATTGCACACACTGTCCTTTGTCATCTCACAATTCTAATTGTCTAATTGCACACACTGTCCTTTGTCATCTCACAATTCTAATTGTCTAATTACACGCACCTGTCCTTTGTCATCTCACAATTCTAATTGTCTAATTACACGCACCTGTCCTTTGTCATCTCACAATTCTAATTGTCTAATTACACGCACTGTCCTTTGTCATTTCAAGATTCTAATTGTCTAATTGCACACACTGTCCTTTGTCATCTCACAATTCTAATTGTCTAATTGCACACACTGTCCTTTGTCATCTCACAATTCTAATTGTCTAATTACACGCACTGTCCTTTGTCATCTCACAATTCTAATTGTCTAATTACACGCACTGTCCTTTGTCATTTCAAGATTCTAATTGTCTAATTGCACACACTGTCCTTTGTCATCTCACAATTCTAATTGTCTAATTGCACACACTGTCCTTTGTCATCTCACAATTCTAATTGTCTAATTACACGCACTGTCCTTTGTCATCTCACAATTCTAATTGTCTAATTACACGCACTGTCCTTTGTCATCTCACAATTCTAATTGTCTAATTACACGCACTGTCCTTTGTCATTTCAAGATTCTAATTGTCTAATTGCACACACTGTCCTTTGTCATCTCACAATTCTAATTGTCTAATTACACGCACTGTCCTTTGTCATCTCACAATTCTAATTGTCTAATTACACGCACTGTCCTTTGTCATCTCACAATTCTAATTGTCTAATTCCACACACTGTCCTTTGTCATCTCACAATTCTAATTGTCTAATTGCACGCACCTGTCCTTTGTCATCTCACAATTCTAATTGTCTAATTACACGCACCTGTCCTTTGTCATCTCACAATTCTAATTGTCTAATTACACGCACTGTCCTTTGTCATCTCACAATTCTAATTGTCTAATTACACGCACTGTCCTTTGTCATTTCAAGATTCTAATTGTCTAATTGCACACACTGTCCTTTGTCATCTCACAATTCTAATTGTCTAATTGCACACACTGTCCTTTGTCATCTCACAATTCTAATTGTCTAATTACACGCACCTGTCCTTTGTCATCTCACAATTCTAATTGTCTAATTGCACGCACTGTCCTTTCTCGTCTCACAATTCTAATTGTCTAATTACACGCACCTGTCCTTTGTCATCTCACAATTCTAATTGTCTAATTGCACGCACTGTCCTTTCTCGTCTCACAATTCTAATTGTCTAATTACACGCACCTGTCCTTTGTCATCTCACAATTCTAATTCTCTAATTGCACGCACTGTCCTTTCTCGTCTCACAATTCTAATTGTCTAATTACACGCACCTGTCCTTTGTCATCTCACAATTCTAATTGTCTAATTGCACGCACTGTCCTTTCTCGTCTCACAATTCTAATTGTCTAATTACACGCACCTGTCCTTTGTCATCTCACAATTCTAATTGTCTAATTGCACACACTGTCCTTTGTCATCTCACAATTCTAATTGTCTAATTACACGCACCTGTCCTTTGTCATCTCACAATTCTAATTGTCTAATTACACGCACCTGTCCTTTGTCATCTCACAATTCTAATTATCTAATTGCACGCACTGTCCTTTGTCATTTCAAGATTCTAATTGTCTAATTGCACACACTGTCCTTTGTCATCTCACAGTTCTAATTGTCTAATTACACGCACCTGTCCTTTGTCATTTCACAATTCTAATTGTCTAATTACACGCACCTGTCCTTTGTCATCTCACAATTCTAATTGTCTAATTGCACGCACTGTCCTTTCTCGTCTCACAATTCTAATTGTCTAATTACACGCACCTGTCCTTTGTCATCTCACAATTCTAATTGTCTAATTGCACACACTGTCCTTTGTCATCTCACAATTCTAATTGTCTAATTGCACACACTGTCCTTTGTCATCTCACAATTCTAATTGTCTAATTACACGCACCTGTCCTTTGTCATCTCACAATTCTAATTGTCTAATTACACGCACCTGTCCTTTGTCATCTCACAATTCTAATTGTCTAATTACACGCACTGTCCTTTGTCATTTCAAGATTCTAATTGTCTAATTGCACACACTGTCCTTTGTCATCTCACAATTCTAATTGTCTAATTGCACACACTGTCCTTTGTCATCTCACAATTCTAATTGTCTAATTACACGCACTGTCCTTTGTCATCTCACAATTCTAATTGTCTAATTACACGCACTGTCCTTTGTCATTTCAAGATTCTAATTGTCTAATTGCACACACTGTCCTTTGTCATCTCACAATTCTAATTGTCTAATTGCACACACTGTCCTTTGTCATCTCACAATTCTAATTGTCTAATTACACGCACTGTCCTTGTCATCTCACAATTCTAATTGTCTAATTACACGCACTGTCCTTTGTCATCTCACAATTCTAATTGTCTAATTACACGCACTGTCCTTTGTCATTTCAAGATTCTAATTGTCTAATTGCACACACTGTCCTTTGTCATCTCACAATTCTAATTGTCTAATTACACGCACTGTCCTTTGTCATCTCACAATTCTAATTGTCTAATTACACGCACTGTCCTTTGTCATCTCACAATTCTAATTGTCTAATTCCACACACTGTCCTTTGTCATCTCACAATTCTAATTGTCTAATTGCACGCACCTGTCCTTTGTCATCTCACAATTCTAATTGTCTAATTACACGCACCTGTCCTTTGTCATCTCACAATTCTAATTGTCTAATTACACGCACTGTCCTTTGTCATCTCACAATTCTAATTGTCTAATTACACGCACTGTCCTTTGTCATTTCAAGATTCTAATTGTCTAATTGCACACACTGTCCTTTGTCATCTCACAATTCTAATTGTCTAATTGCACACACTGTCCTTTGTCATCTCACAATTCTAATTGTCTAAATGCACACACTGTCCTTTGTCATCTCACAATTCTAATTGTCTAATTACACGCACTGTCCTTTGTCATCTCACAATTCTAATTGTCTAATTACACGCACTGTCCTTTGTCATCTCACAATTCTAATTGTCTAATTACACGCACTGTCCTTTGTCATTTCAAGATTCTAATTGTCTAATTGCACACACTGTCCTTTGTCATCTCACAATTCTAATTGTCTAATTACACGCACCTGTCCTTTGTCATCTCACAATTCTAATTGTCTAATTACACGCACTGTCCTTTGTCATTTCAAGATTCTAATTGTCTAATTGCACACACTGTCCTTTGTCATCTCACAATTCTAATTGTCTAATTGCACACACTGTCCTTTGTCATCTCACAATTCTAATTATCTAATTACACGCACCTGTCCTTTGTCATCTCACAATTCTAATTGTCTAATTACACGCACTGTCCTTTGTCATCTCACAATTCTAATTATCTAATTACACGCACCTGTCCTTTGTCATCTCACAATTCTAATTGTCTAATTACACGCACCTGTCCTTGTCATCTCACAATTCTAATTGTCTAATTACACGCACTGTCCTTTGTCATTTCAAGATTCTAATTGTCTAATTGCACACACTGTCCTTTGTCATTTCAAGATTCTAATTGTCTAATTACACGCACTGTCCTTTGTCATCTCACAATTCTAATTGTCTAATTACACGCACTGTCCTTTGTCATCTCACAATTCTAATTGTCTAATTACACGCACTGTCCTTTGTCATCTCACAATTCTAATTGTCTAATTACACGCACCTGTCCTTTGTCATCTCACAATTCTAATTGTCTAATTGCACACACTGTCCTTTGTCATCTCACAATTCTAATTGTCTAATTACACGCACTGTCCTTTGTCATCTCACAATTCTAATTGGCTAATTACACGCACTGTCCTTTGTCATCTCACAATTCTAATTGTCTAATTACACGCACTGTCCTTTGTCATCTCACAATTCTAATTGTCTAATTACACGCACCTGTCCTTTCTCGTCTCACAATTCTAATTGTCTAATTACACGCACCTGTGCTTTGTCATCTCACAATTCTAATTGTCTAATTGCACGCACTGTCCTTTCTCGTCTCACAATTCTAATTGTCTAATTACACGCACTGTCCTTTGTCATTTCAAGATTCTAATTGTCTAATTGCACACACTGTCCTTTGTCATCTCACAATTCTAATTGTCTAATTGCACACACTGTCCTTTGTCATCTCACAATTCTAATTGTCTAATTACACGCACTGTCCTTTGTCATCTCACAATTCTAATTGTCTAATTGCACGCACCTGTCCTTTGTCATCTCACAATTCTAATTGTCTAATTGCAAGCACTGTCCTTTGTCATCTCACAGTTCTAATTGTCTAATTACACGCACCTGTCCTTTGTCATCTCACAATTCTAATTGTCTAATTCCACGCACTGTCCTTTGTCATCTCACAATTCTAATTGTCTAATTGCAAGCACTGTCCTTTGTCATCTCACAGTTCTAATTGTCTAATTGCACACACTGTCCTTTGTCATCTCACAATTCTAATTGTATAATTGCACGCACTGTCCTTTGTTTTCTCATAATTCTAACTGTCTAATTCCATGCACTGTCCTTTGTTATCTAAGGATTGTACAATTATTGATTGCACGCACACTCTCCTTTGTTACCTGATAATTTAATTTTAGATATTCTGATATTCACTTAGACCCCGTCCACACTACACCGTTTTCAAACGAAAACGGATACTTTTTGCTCCGGATACGTCTATCGTCCACACTAAAACGCCGAAAACGATCACCGAAAACGGCGAAAACAATACGAAAACGATAAGTGTGGACGCAAATCTTTTGAAAACGGAGCAAAAAATATCCGTTTTCGTTTGAAAACGGTGTAGTGTGGACGGGGCCTTAGATCCTGCTAAGCGTGACTTACCTGTTGAATCCGATAAAAATTCGCTAAGATCCTGTGTTCCCACTGGAAAATCTACATTAGTCTGCAGCTTGGAACGAAATCCGAAACCAGAAAATCGCTTTAAATCTGCGTTATCGTTAAGGAATCAAAGGAGTTACAATTAAAGCTCTGCCCCTAGTATGCATTTCCTGATGTTCACATTTACACTTTATTGTAACCTTAGCAGCGGCGTATAGAGTACTCAAGTGTGACGTCATAAATTTGAAAAATCTTGAATTTCCGATTTTAGTCCACGAATAATGAAAGACAAAGTGGACAGAGGATCTGATGCAACAAATGAGGCAAATCGGTTGAAACGAGACCAAGATATGGCCACCTGAATACATAATTTTGTTTAACAAATCACCGTGTATTTTAGACTGCGTTCAAAACTTTATAACGCAACCAAATACAGTGATTTCTTAAAGAAAAATATGTATTCAGGGGGGCATATCTCGGTCGCGTTGCAACCGATTCGCCTCATTTTTGGTGTGTAGCATTCATTTATTATGCGCTTTCCAAATCCAAGGACAAATATTGCTAAATCGAAAATTTGTTTGTGTGACGTCATCACTTGACTACTCTATTCTCCAGAGCAGGAGGCATCAACAGGAGTCTCCATCACGTATTGATGGCCGTCCGAAGCACAGGAGTAGAAGAGGCTATTTTAGATTGTAGATTAACTCAGTATTGATGGCCGTCCGAAGCACAGGAGTAGAAGAGGCTATTTTTAGATTGTAGATTAACTTGTTGTCATGGCTACAAATAAGCTCCTTTCTCTCAAAAGAAAGAGGGCGGAATTCAGCCTAGCCTGCGAAAGCCGACACCACTTGGCGCTCGTCGAAAGAGACTCTCGCTAAGTGGCGTCGGCTTTCGCAGGCTAAATTCAGCCTCGCCATCGCATGTGCTGTACCAACAATCACTCTCAAAGTACCCGTTTCTCGCTTAAATTCAAAATCCGTATGACTTGTAATAGACTCTTCTACTCCTGTGCACATGGCTAGACCTAGTGGAGTAGATGGAGGCTCCTGTTGATGGGCTCCTGATTCTTCTACTCCTGTACATATGGCTAGACCTAGTGGAGTAGATGGAGGCTCCTGTTGATGGGCTCCTGACTCTTCTACTCCTGTGCATATGGCTAGACCTAGTGGAGTAGATGGAGGCTCCTGTTGATGGGCTCCTGATTCTTCTACTCCAGTGCAAACGGCTAGACATAGTGGAGTAGATGGAGGCTCCTGTTGATGGGCTCCTGATTCTTCTACTCCTGTGCATATGGCTAGACCTAGTGGAGTAGATGGAGACTCCTGTTGATGGGCTCCTGATTCCTCTACTCCTGTACATATGGCTAGACATATGGTTAGTACATATGGCTAGAGATCCGATGGTCTCCTATCAATCGACATTGTAGAATGGCAAAACGCTTGCTCACGAAAAGGAGAAGGCCAAGGCATGACTCTTGAGTAACTCCCTACTATATTTCCGTATTAATTTCAAAGGATACGTAGAACAAGGATCCTAGGAAATCTTTGGATAGAAAACTTCTTGGTGGACTTGCGCTTCTTTTTGCATTTCTCGCACGTCTGAAATGGAATAGGAATACGCAGTCAACAAAAATGGCTTATAAATCTTCTTGTTCTTTTGCAAGGTCGTTATTGTGCTCAAAATCCCACAAAATTATATCAAGATTATATTAATCCCGTACACATTCCAATGCCCAATGGTGTCTTCCAATAGACTAAACGCAAGTCCTACAGCTTCGTGAACTGATTGCCCACTTCGCACACGGGGGGCAAACTTTGACGTTCAACCGTCAAAACTTCGAAGTTTCACGTTCAGACAGAACATGTTTTTGCCAAATCGTGTAGATGGATAGATAGATAGACAGATAAATGTAGGTTTATACAACCTTATTGCAGCAGACGCTGAATTACACGAATGAGGGTCATACACCACTTTATACCACGCCACAGAAAATACAGCCAATCAGAATGCAGGAGTGGCGTTGTATATTCGGCGGTATTCCGCTCAACCTTCCCATTGTGCGCTGTATTTACATAAAACGTTGCCTTTAATTTTCTGTAGCGTGGTATAAAATAGTTATACAATGAATTCTCGTGGCATACTGAAGAATATCCCACTTGTCACTTGTTTTTTCTTAGCATTCAGGGGTTTCAATAAGTTTTGAAGTAGCATGCTAAGTTTTGGAAGTAGGCGGCTCGTTTGTAGGATCCCATACGAAGGCCGAAAGGCCTTAGCCTGCTAGGGAGGTACGGAGGCATTTCCTCCACGAAATTTTGAAATTTCGGTAGCAGAAAAGACGTCTTCCTGCGTTGTGTGGGCAACATGATAGGCATATTGTTCGAGTATTCTATTGCTTTTTTAAATATTGAAATATTGAAGTAATAATGAAGTTGCCGGCGGTTAGCAGTAAAGTAGACGACGGCTCACTGCCGGAAGCCGCCTTCTATTGAAACCCCTGAGCATACACACTCGCCTGCTGAAAAGGCCTGTGTATATACCAGAAAATACAAGTGACGCGTGGGATCCTCTGCATTAGTATCACCCAACTAGTGGACTATTGCCAATGCTGCATTCTGATTGGCTACGCTACTAGGGGATTATTATCAATAGACCTCTAGTAGCGAAAGCGCCGATTTTGAACATGAAAACAATG